>CM064883.1:88390533-88578035 GCA_003313485.2 Penstemon barbatus | reverse complement strand
ACACTTTTTGACAAAGAGGAGAGACCAAGAAGAAGAAAATATCATTGAGAAGCGTGGAACAACATCGGAGAAGACAATTCTTGAAGATTGGAAAAACAGATCTACTTCTCTTTTCTCATCTTTTGCAATTTCTTTTCTCTTTTATGTTCTTGTAATCATGACTTTGATGATTCTTGAGTTTATTTCCGTTTTAGCTATGAACTAAATTTAGTTTTCTAGGATTACAATGGATTTCTTTGTTTAAATTGATTGTTGTTTATTTTTCCTTATTCTATTTTTTTGAGATCTATTGTTTACCCATTCTTGTGCTTGAATTTCATTAGTCTGGCCAACTATTGTTCAACAAATCTAATTGAATCGGGAGAGGAAATTAGGTTTTAGGTTAAAGATTGGGTAACCTTTGTACGAATTGCACCCACATCGAATTGGGTAATTTGTTTAGCAATTAAGATAGGAATATACTTAATTGCCTTAGGTAGTCATAATTAGGGCTTGTTCTTGACTCGATGTGGCCTAACTTCATTGGCATAGGAATATAGCTCTTTGATTAGGTTAGATTAGTTTTACAATATTCTGGAAAGAAATTGTAAAAACTTAAGTGCCCTAGACTAGCAATAAATCTTAATTAAAATAGAATTGTTGGGAAAATAAAAGCAATTAGTTTAGCATTGAAGGAAATTGTAATCCTAGGCTTTAATCGTCATAGTTAATCTTGTCAGTTTATAATTTAGTTTTACTTTCATTGTTGCTTAGTTATAATAATCACAAAGATTCGTTTAATTTGGATAAGAAAAAGAGTGATCTTTAGTAATTAGTTTTTTAGTTCATTAATTCCCTGTGGAGACGATACTCTACTTATCATTATATTACTTGTTGCGATTGCGTATACTTGCGTTTATAAATCCTGCATCACTATGTTTGCTAGTTTTCTATCTCAAATTGAGCCTAAACAAATTGAAGAAGCTCTAAGTGACTCCAACTGGATTGAAGCTATGCAGGAGGAGCTAAATCAATTTGAAAGGAATGAAGTCTGGTACTTAGTTCCTAGACCAAGTCATCAAAGAGTCATTGGCACTAAGTGGGTATTCAGAAATAAAATGAATGAAGATGGTGAAGTCACCAGAAACAAAGCAAGATTAGTGGCCAAGGGTTACTGCCAAGAAGAAGGCATTGACTTTGATGAAACATTTGCACCAGTAGCAAGACTAGAGGTAATCAGACTCTTTCTTGCCTACGCTGCTCACAAAAATTTCACAGTCTATCAGATGGATGTGAAATCAGCTTTTCTCAATGGAGAATTGCAAGAAGAAGTTTATGTTGAACAACCTCCTGGATTTGAAGCTTATCAAGAAGAGGATAAAGTATATCGTCTGAAGAAAGCTCTTTATGGACTGAAACAGGCTCCAAGAGCATGGTATGATACTTTATCTGACTTTCTTTTAATTAAAGGATTTCGCAAAGGTAAAGTTGACAAGACCTTGTTCACTATTGAATGGGAAGAACATATTTTGCTTGTGCAAATTTATGTGGACGATATTATTTTTTGTTCAACTAATCAACAGATGTGTGATAAGTTCTCAAAGCTGATGCAGAACAAGTTTGAAATGAGCATGATGGGAGAACTTAACTATTTTCTTGGTTTGCAAGTTAGACAGTTGCCTGATGGAATTTTCATCAGCCAAGCAAAATACACAAAGGATCTGTTCAAGAAATTTGGTATGGAAACTAGCTCTACTGCTACAATTCCAATGTCTACAAGTCTTCGTTTGGATAAAGATGAAGATGGCAAATCAGTAGACATAACCAAATACAGAGGCATTATTGGGTCACTGTTATATTTAACAGCCAGCAGACCTGATATCATGTACTCTGTTGGGGTCTGTGCAAGATTCCAATCAAACCCCAAAGAATCTCATCTCTTAGCTGCCAAGAGAATATTGAAATATATTAAAGGCACTCAAGAATTGGGATTATGGTACCCTAGAGAGTCTGGATTTGAGCTAATTGGATATTCAGATTCTGACCTTGCAGGCTGCAAGATTGACCGAAAAAGCACAACGGGTGCCTGTCAATTCTTAGGTAGTCGTCTGATCTCATGGATAAGTAAGAAACAGACTTCAGTATCCATATCTACTGCTGAAGCTGAGTATATAGCTGCTGGAGCTTGCTGTGCACAAATCTTATGGTTGAAACATCAACTTGAAGACTACAATATCAAAATCAGTGGAATACCAATCTACTGTGACAATACAAGTGCAATCAGTCTCACTCAGAATACTACAAGTCATTCAAGGACTAAACATATTGAGATCAAACATCATTTTATTAGAGATCACGTGGAGAAAGGAAATGTCATGATAGAATATGTGTTTACTGAAAATCAGATTGCTGACATCTTCACAAAACCTCTAAGTGAGACAAGGTTTTCAACTCTAAGAGCTGAACTGGGTTTATTAAAATTAGATGCATAAGCTGAGGGGGAACTCATCAGAAGACTAGAGTTCAACAGCTTACACATCATACTTATCTTCAAGGATTAACTTTCAACAGACTAGTTAACTTATGAATTCTTAAACTCAGGGGGAACGTGTAAGACTAGCGGTACTTCTGAATTAAAGATGAAATTTGTTAATGACAATTAGTTGAAGTTATGTTTTCATCAGAAGACTCAACTATCGAAGAATGAAGTTATATTATCTAGCTGGATTGACAAACAGCTGAGGAAGGTTATCAGCTATTGGCATTCTCTGATAACAGCATTGTCTTCAGGACAGTAGTCCATCAGATAAGTGTTTATTATACTCATCTGATTACTTAAATAAAAGCGAGCTATTCAAAACGTTTTATTCAAAACACGCTTTTATAAGAAAATGTCGGGCGGTACATATTCCCGCTCTTCATTAAAATATCTTTTGAATTTGAAAGGTCGTAACTGAAGCCGCACGATCAGCACTGACAGAAAAATGGATCTAACGGTTGGCGGATATCACGGAAACCGACATACCCCCAACTCTATAAATTCCCATCTGATCAGTCGAGTCGTTCTTTACGCACCCTAAATTTTCAAAAGTAATTGTGAGAATTTTGAGCAATTTTTCTGCAAAAATCTCTTCGTTTTTCTTCCTAATTCCTACAGATCTGAAATGGCTGCTGAAGGTATGTACCTCGTGTATGATTCCTACTACCAATCCGGTACGGATCTGATGAAAGAACTGCTCGAAAAGTTCAAAGATGCTTCGCTGGTGAACTTCATGGAATACCACGAAGGAGTTATCTGGACTGACCAAGTGATGGAGTACTACAACACAGCGAAAGCTGACTACAACTCGCTGGAGATTAAGGCTAAAGTGGGAGACAAATCTATCACCATCACTCCAGCTGTTCTTCACGAGACGTTTGGGCTTCCTAACCATGGAAGACATGACGTTACTATACTGACGGAGGATAAGCACCAACAGTTCTGGGCGATCTGCGCCAAAGAGGGAGAAGTGTTTTCTGGAAACATAAGGAAGAAGCAACTGAAGGATGAATATCAGCGGATGGCTGATATGGTGTCAAAACTGATTGAAAATTGCACCTTTTCTCTGGATGCTGTTACTATGAAAAGGTTCAGCATCATGGCTGCCATTTACTATGGAATGGAAGTCAACTGGTCCATCATAGTATGGTACATCTTGGCTGATTTTCTGGATGACAAGAAAGGAAAAGGTCCTCACACAAATCACCGGATTACGCTCAGTTATATGCTGTTCAAACTGAGGTGTCCTATGCAGAATGGCAAGGAAATTCACAAGTCCAAGGCCATGAACAAATACCTGCCAGTTCTGAAGAGGAAGGCTGATGAGCCAGAGGAAGCTGATGATGAGGGACAGAAGGAGGTCCCTGCCAAAAGGCAAAGAAGATTAGTCAAAACAGCCAGTTTAGCTGTTGAGACTAAAAAGAAGAAGGCTGCTGATTAGCCTAAAAAGAAAGAAGTCAAGCAGATGGAGAAAGTGACTTCCGCTACTGAAGCCACTAAAATTATTGATAACATAATTGCTGATGTAAGGACTGGATCCCCTGCATCACCATCACGAACTCCATCAGCAGAAAGGCCTGCTGAAGGTATCTCTCAAAGAACAAGAAGTCAACAGAGAGATACAGCTACAACTACTTATCGTGAGGGAAGAACAAAGAAGTCTGCTAGAAAGCAGATGACCTTTATTGAAAAACCTACCGAACTGGAAAATGTAGCTAGGGAAGACCCTGAAGCTGCTGAAAGGCCTGTTGAGACGGTTGAGACTGACAAAGCTGATGAACAACAGCCAAGTCAAGTCACATCAACTATTGAGACTGCTCAACCTCAAGAAGATCCAGATGTCCAAATCATCCATCCTATAGCTGCTGATCCTATATCATCTGCTGGACCAGCCCCTGCTGATAAAGGTAAAAGAAAAATAGTGCTAAGGAAAAAGAAAATTTCCAAAGCTGACAAGAAGGCAAGGGAGGAGGCTGAACAGAGGAAGCTGGATGAAGCTGAAGAAAAGAAAGCACTTGAGCTAAGCAAAGCTCAAGAAGCTAAGGATGAAGCCAGAAGGCACATGTCTGAGGCAGAAAGAAAAGCTGCTGAAGATGATGAACTGGCCATGGTGATTGAATTGAGCAAAGTTGATGCCTATGGACCTGTCCATGGAGGTGGCATCAAGATTGGAGAGAGCAAGGATGAAGAAGATAAGAAAAAGATTTTACTGCCTGCTCCCAAAGTCAAGTCAAAGGACAAATTTGAAGTCAGAAAAGCCTTTGAGATAGTGTATGCTGATAAGGAGCTTTTCAAGAAGTTTGAGAAGTCCCTAGCTAACTATGATCAAAAGCTCATGTTAAAGACTTTGTTCAACCAAGAGAAGCCAAGGTATATCAGTTGGAGAGACAACAGGCTGAACAAATCAATAACAGAACTTCAAAACATGAAGGAGTTAGCTGATGAAGAACGTTGGGTTCTGACTTGGCTGAAAACAAACTCCATTCAAAAGGCCCTAGATCCCAGCTATGTAAGAGATGTCATGCATAGTTATGCAAAAGGCTTTGCATTGGAGGAGGCCAAGAAGATTCAAAGCACCCTGCCTGATAAGAAGAAGAAATCTGAAGATGCTGAAGAAAGGGCAATTAAATTTGCTGTTATGACCGCCTTGAAGAGATGGGCAAAAAGGTCAAGGTATCAGCAAGGTTGTTCAAGTGACTTGCCACTACTTCCAAGCATTCAGCAAATAATATTTGGCAAGGAAGTGCAACCATTCTATGAAGTGCCAAAAGGGAATAATGCTTTCGTTAACCCCTGGATCATTGTGAGGCAGATCAGACAAACTACTTGCTTCAATAATGATGGCACTATCACCAATCTGTTCTATGATGACGTTACTGATGAACATAAAACTGAAGACAAGTCTGCTGACAAGCTTGAAGCCAAGTCTACTGATCAGACTGCTGACAAGTCTGCTGAAGAACCCTTAGCCATTGAGTGGAATGCTAAGGATGTTGAAGATCATCAGGACGAAAAGATGGAAGATATTCCTGTCCACCAGGAGACTGAAGAAAAGGATGAAGCTGCTGCTTCTGCTTCATCAGGTGATGAACATTCATCACTGATGGAAGCTTTCCAGATGTTAATGGAAAATTCTATGAAGGAACTGGAAGAGAAGCATCAACAGCAGCTGATGAAGGTCAAGGAGGAGTTGAAGAATGAGCTCAAGACAGAATTGGCAGAATCAAACAAACTTCAACTGGAAACTGTGCAACAGTCTACAGAAAAGATCATCAAGAATGAAATCACAAGTATTCCTATTCCTCAAGATCATTCCTTGCAGTTAGTGCACAGCTTGAGAGACCTGAACAAGAATGTTGAAGATGTGAAGGGTGATGTCAACCACCTTCATACTGCTTTACAGACAGCTGAGCACAAGATTGCTGATTTGACTGCAACCTTCATTAAAGTCAGTGAAGAGAAGAAGGAGGTCAATTTAGGGATGTTGCATGAAGTATCAACTGTTGTACAGGCAGTCCAAGATGAAATTGCAACTGTAAACCTGAATATTGACTACTTCAATGACAAGACTGACATTATCAGCACTGATATTCATCATCTAACAGCCAGTCACGATGTTGTCAATCAGAATCTAAAGGCTTTGTGTGCTGGAGTGAAGATTCCAACAGTTGCTCTAAACCCTGCCGTTGCACCTTCTAATGTCATCAAAGCTGATGATGACAAAAAGGGGGAAGATAAAAGGGAAGAAACAACTAAGGAAACTGATGCTGCTGCTGCAACTATTGAAGCCAAGGAAACTGAAGACACTGCTGACAAGACTGAAAAACTTGGAAAGGTAAAAGAAGAAGAAAAGATTGAAAAAGAAACTACCAAGTACAAGGAGACTGAATCTGCCAAGAAAGCAATGGAACAAATTAAAGAGCAGCAACTCAAAGAGAAGATGGAAGCTGCCAAAGCAATCTTGGAAGAAGAAGCTGATGATGAAGAAGATGACGAAGAGTCATCTTATGAGTATGAAGAAGTGCTTGAAGGATCAGATGAAGAAGCTGATAGTTAGAAATTATAAATTCATTGTAATCAGTTCACTTCTATCTATTCTTCAGAAATCTCATCTGATGAACTTGTACCTTGTAATTCTTTTTCAATATTAATGAAAAGTCAAGTTCAATCCAATAAACTTTTTCTATCTCAGAAAATTTTGAGGATTACAATCTTTAGCTTAGGTATTGAACAGGTACTTAGCTGAAGTTTTGTCATCATCAAAAAGGGGGAAATTGTTGGATAAGGATGAAGATGAAGGCACTGAAGACAAATTTAGAAGGGAGGTTTTGATGCATTCCAAAACTTCAAGATTGGCTAAGTATGGAGTAACTTAGCTGATGATCCCTTTTAAAGGAATTTTGACTAAGTACAAGAAGACATCAGAAGAGTCAAAATTTCAAGGTCCAAGACTTCTGATCTGCTGAAGTAAAGTTATCAGACTGATGAAGAACAGCCGACTCAAATCAGATTTGTTCAAGTTTGAGATCAGCCGAGTTCGCCATCAGACGTGTACTTTCGTCAGCCAAGTCAAGAAGATCATGAAGTGCTCCCAACGGTAATAAATGCCCCTTGGAGTAATAAATGCTGAAGTACAAGGTTATTAAAGACAAATGATTGAAGAAATGCTTCGCATCAGCTGGGTGCATTTAATGCTGCCTGCAGAATAGTACTGTTCATAGTACGGACAGACTGCAAAAGAGCCGTTCGCGGATTTTAAGGACCAGTACTCGAGGAATTTGAATCTTGTCTCTCTTCAACGGACATTTTTCAATCCTCAAGTATAAATAGCTGAAAGAGACGAAGAAGAAACAAGCAACACACTTTTCTGAGAGAAATTTCCGAAGCAAAATTCTTTAAGTCTCAAGAACAGCTCACTCATCAGCTGAGTCATTTGTTGACGAAAGCAGAGTTGAAGAATCAAGAAAAATACATCTTCTGAGTGATTTTGTAATCAAGAGTGTTGTGAGAAGTAGATATCCGTCTAAGTGAGTGATATTACTTCAGAGAAGTAGGATCTCTTTGTGATTTCTTACTGCGCACTTGTGGCCGTTTCATTTGTTGATTGGCGCAAGCAGAGTATACTGTAAACTTTGTGATTATAGTATAACCCAAGATCTGTGTGACTTGGAAGAGTGGACTAAAGGATATTCAAATCCATATAACCACTATAAAAATTGTTTGTGTTTTTATTTGTTTTTACTTGCATATTTTCAGTTTGCATAAAACACATTAACTTAACTGTTTGAAAAAGAATTTAAAGGAGTTTATAAAACTGGGGAAACATTTTTCAAACTACTAAGATTACTTGTGAAAAACACTTTAAAAATCCGCTGCAAGTACTCTAAGTATTAAAACTGATTTTAGCAAAATCAGCTGAGCGACAATCAGACGAGTGGTCAACAAGGCTGTTCAAAGATTTGTTCGCGAACAGAATTGTAACTAACCAATCTGATCAGCTTAGTCTGTTCAGTTAGAGTGAAAGTTTTAAAGTTAAATTTGAAGAAAATTTTTAAAGAGGTTTATTCACCCCCCCCCCCCTCTAAACCTCTTCTGACCACTTGGGACCAACAATAAGTACTCATAATATTGAGTATATTTCAGCCAACTTTAAGTTAATTTCACCTAATATAAGTTAATTGTTATAAATTTTGCCAGCCAACAGTCATTTCAACTAAATTTATGCTAATTTTGAGTAAAATCAGCCAAAATTTTCATTAAAATCCTTATTTAAATAACATAAAAATATGAGCGAAATTTAAGTTAATTTTCATCTTAATTCGGGAAGATCAACAATTAAATTAATCAATCAATTTAAACTAATTTGAAGGAAAATATTTGAACCAAACTAATGTAAATTTCATTTTAATTTAGGAAAATCAGCAATTAACTAAAGAAACTTACTTTCAGCAAATTTAAACTAATTCGTAAAAATATGTAAACCAAATTAAGGTAAATTTTATCTAAACACAGGGAAAATCAATTACATAAACCAACCAAATTTCTGCTAAATTAATCTAACGGTAAATTTCATTTATATTAGGAAAACCAACAATTAATTATGCAATCAATTTACTTAATTTTCACCAAGATTTTTTTTCTTTTTTCCGATTTTCCTTAAATAGCGCGCTATTTGGCGCTATGGGCTATTGCGCTTAGCCCAAATAGCGCACATAACGCGCTAAGTGAATAGAGCATGCGGAAGGCGCAGCGAGGCGAGGAAGTCTCGTTATAGCGAAAGGCGACCTATAGCGAGCGCTTTTCTCGCTTTTAACTACTACGCTGAATAACGGGGCTCATTTCATTTCATGGATATAAATCATATAATGTCACTAATTATCATTTATTATTTTCTATAACAAAAATGTGTATATAGAAGAAATTCGCACAATATTGAGTAATCAAATGATTGTTAAGTTCACATTTTTGGAAACAACTAATTAATATGGATATGAATTAATGTAGCAAAAAGTCTAGTCAAATATTTATTCTTATCCAAAACAGAAAACAAAACGACAAGAAGTTTAAAAAGGTACAACAAAATTAAGGAATTAAAAATAATTAAATTGACAAAACTATATTCTATCAACCATCTACCAAATGGGTCGGGATTATGTCACTCATATCTCCAATATATTCATGGATTTCGATCTTTGCGTCTGTTGATATTCCCGATTTAATCAGATTTGGAGTTAATATTTGAGGGTCAACATAAATTTCGGCTTTTACAAGTACTAACAATTCAAGACTTATTGCATGTCTTAGAAAGAACCTTGACATTGTTAGTGGTAGCTCATTCCATGTGAAACCCTTTATTTTCACATGTTTGATAAATGGAAATAAAAATTGCCAATCCTCTATAATTTGCCTTCCTTGAAAATCCCAATATAGACTATTTTGAAAGGAATTTAGTCCAAGCTGCAAAAAATGGAAACAACAAAACCAATTAATCAATTATGATAGATAGCTCTTTAAATAAAATTGTTAGAATATAAAGGGGAATTGTTTTATTTAGCGGAAAAATAAAGGGTTTTCACGAGTAATTTAGGGTGTATGTGGATGGGTTTTGGCTCGGTCTCGCGGGTTTCGCGAGACCAAGACAAAACCCTTTCAAATGAGTTTTCATCAAACTTATAAAATTAAACCTATTCAGAAACTCACACTAAACTTTTCAAACCTATAAAACATTGATTTGACACCTACTATCTACTTTTTTTCCCAGATCTCACTAAAAAAAATGATTTGATACCTATCACCTACTTTTCCAGCTAAACCTCAACATCCAAACCCAATCCAAGTGGGATTTCAACTTATTCAAATCACAAAACTCATCCAAATGAAGTCTCAAATGTTTCATCGAAATCATCCAAACCAATTTTTTTAAACTGAGAACCGCGAAACCGAGCCAAAACCCATCCAAATAGACCCTTAAAACTCGGGTTAAATCGACTAAATTGTAGTCAAATTATTCGCAATAGTTAACTGGGGATAATTTGGGTACGATTTAGTCGATTCTACTCAATTTAAATTAAAAGAAAAATATGGTATTTTTTGTTACTCTTCTAACTTACATCAATGAAAACACTCTGAACGAAGGGACACTTCCTCAAGAACTGAACAACGTCAAGAGGATTAACAAAGCTTTCTTCCGATACGATCAAGTGAAATTCTTTCAATTTAAAAAGACAAAACTCCATCTCCCTATACTCATTGCCATCAAATCTTGCGGATAGCCCCTGAAAAAATTCCAAGAAATTAAATTTTGGTTCTTATAAAATTCAAATTACATAAGAAAATTCATAAAAAAAAACCAAAAAAGAAAAAGAAAAGGATATAATACCTCGAGAAGAGTAGTGGTCATCGTCAAAACGGTAACATGCGCAAGGGTATTCATCATATTAACTCTTTGAGGAAACAATTTTAATCCTCTTGGTGGTACAATATCAAGAACCATATCATCCACATGTTCTAAAATCCCATAAAAGAAAATTTCACATAGTTTTCCACGAAAATGGAATGTAGAAAGTTTGGGAGCATTTATTCTTATGGCATGGACATTAGGACAATCTTTGATGACCAAAATCCTAAACTCTTTCAGAAAATATGCAGAAACATGCACATTATAAATGGCCCCACAATTTATAAGTTCCAATTTTTTCAATCTCGAACAATTAAAAAATAATAAATCGGGTGTTAAGATCTCAAGTTTCACATCTTGCAATGTTAGTTCTCTTAAATTGGGCAATCCTTTTGAAGTAGTATCTATGTCTAAATCGCAATTAACAAGTTTCAAAATTGTAATGCTTTTAATAATCGTAGAATTAAGAAAACAAGGTTGTGGTGAAGGGCTAAAATCTATTTCCAATTCTTTTGCTCCTAAACAAATAGCTTTTTCCACCCAATAGGAAATTTGTTTATCTTCATTTGTTGGATCAAAATATAATTGAAATTTATCTATATTGGAGTTTGAATGATGTTCAAAAAAATTATTTAGAATATTTTTGTACTCATCCTTGGACAAATTTTGGGCAAAAATTTTATCAAAACAAAAATTGCGACACAATTTCCAAGTATACCTAAACCTTTTCGAAAGACTAGAGAGCTCGGTAACATTTTTGGCTGGGAGACATGAAAAAATAATTTCAAGAAGATCATCAGAAAAATTGATTATGGCTTGAGGTTGTTCCGAGTTCGATAAAGCAGACATGTTTTTTCTCTTTCGAACTAATATTAGTAAATGGCTACAGAAAATAAAAATAAAATCTGTTTTGTTTTTTAAATTTGTGAGACAATTGGTGTGTAAAATGTGAAAATCCAATGAATTTATAGAAGAATTATTTCAAATTTAGGGGTCTTAAGCAATAAGAATTTTTCCAGTTTGTTAATGAAGTAAGTTTGATTAATAAGGATATCCCATGAAAGCAAAAGGAATTAAGTTTAAATTTTGTTATCAAAAGAGAGGAAATTTCATAATTGTAGCTTAGATTTTTTGTGTTATTTGTAGTAAAATGGATTAAATTTTTTTTTCCTGGATTATCTCCATTTGGTTTATCAATCCAGCTATCATATATTTTAAATTTTTTGGCAATGCTATATTATCCAAACATTAAATTGTTCGAGTAAAATTCAAATTGAGAGTCCTTGTTTCATGATATTTGGTAGCAATAATGGATAAGGAGAAGAGATTTAAGGAAAGTAATTAATAGGTTAATTTTATAGCAAATTGAAGCAACTTTAACTGAGATTTTCTATCAATTATTAGGGTCAAAATTAATTATTAATAAACTTTATTAGATTATTTTTATGCGTTGAGTAATTAAATTTTCATTACAAAAATTTGAGAACATGTAAAATGATTTGGACTTTACCTAGAATTTTCCTTAGCAATTATTCATTAGTGCATTCTAGATTATTTTTTAACCATCGTTTTCTGAGATGCCATTTGAATTTGGTAGTAAAAATATATGCACATCTTCTTCAAATTAAATATACCGAAATTATAAAAAGAGTGTATATATGTATAAACTGAGTAAATTATTTATTTATTTATTAATAAAACACTTGAATTACATTTCTTCATATAAACTCTTTAGGTCAAGTCTAACATTACCTTACCAAAATATTATGAAATTATAAAATTTCTTTATATTATTTTGAAATTATCTCTAATTTAAGTTTGGCTTATGCCTCGAGATTTTTACTAACATAAAAATATAACATTTATATTTTTTTCCTACTCATGTAATTTTTTCCAGACTCAATCAATTTCAAAAATATACTAAGAGTTGAATTTAAAAGGACCAATTATTGGATAAACATACAAAAGAATAAAATGGAGCTGATAATAAAGGGTTTACTTCATTTGCAAAATTTACACTAAATCTATTATTAAAAAAAATGTTAAAACTATTTGTTTGATCGACAAATGATAGAACATTTGAATAAAATGTTCCATCATATGTATAACCACAAAATAATCAATTCTAACTAATATTGATAACATAATTTAATTAAGATGGTTAATAATTAATAAATTTTCGTTGGTTCCAGTTTTACAATTTTCTTGTGGAAAGATTTTTACCGTCTATGAGAAAATTGAGTCGTCGTATGGAATACGCAATTTCGTTGATTCTTCTTGGCTAGTGCATCTGTAAATTAAAAATAAAATTCTAGTTTAAATTTGATTTGAAGTAAAAACTCAATTACAGTCAAATTAAATAAAAAAATTCAATTGAGATATCGACAATGAATATAGAAAAAGAATATATAGTAAGAGAAAAATATACAGAAAAATGTTACCCTCATTTGGAGCCAACGAGATTTTGTATGCTTTTAAAGAAGAAAAAAAGTGGAATAAAACTATAACAATACAGATCCATCAATAATTCCATTAAAACTACAATATAAATAACGAGTAAGAGGTAGGGAACCGAAAATTTGAGAAGAAGTAATGATCTATAGCGGCGGAACAAAACAATGAACCAAGAAAAGATAGGAGAAAACACGGAAGAATAACAGTTGTGCACCAAAAAATTGAGAAGAAGTAAAGATCTATAGCGGCGAAACAACACAATGAACTAAGAAAAGAGAGGAGAAAACAAGGAAGAATAACAAGTCGTGTAAAGGTTTTATATAGGAAAGAATGTCCTTAAACGGAAAATGAGAATTATTATTATAATTACTTAAAACATTTGGTGATCTTCAAGGAAAAACACGACGAGTATAAACGCATTTTTTTACACAAATGAAAAATGGAAATTTCAAGGGATAAACTTGACATTTTAATATAGAAACACCGAAATGCCACATTATAACTTTAAAGCCAAAAGATACGCATACTAGCAATCGGATAAATGTGATAAATCTCTGAGATTTTTGGCTAATGTATCGACATACACTTGTTAATAAGGAAGATTGATGACCAAATATATTAATAATATTATATAAATATTGTTCATCATTACAATATTTTCAAAAATTAGTTATTATAAGGGGGAAAACCGAACAAAAATAAAATAAAATGAATCCACAAATTTTGAGGTGAAGAATATTTAGGGCCACTTATAAATTTGAATGTCAATACGTATTTCAATCTACGAGCCATAATATGTGGGATTTTAAGTGAAAATCAGTGAGGGTCATCTGTAGGCTAGAGAGTCTATCCATGGGGAATCGGATTTATTTGAAGCTCAATGGCTCGATCTCATTTTATTCTAGTTGAGCCTAAATAATTGTGGCTCGGGATTGACTTTCAATGTATTAAACCTGATGAATATGCGAGATGAGCTTGAACCTAATAAGGCTCAACATCTATAAATCTCGAATAAATAAATATTACTTATTAATAATTACTAGTAATAGAGACTAGTGTCAGTAGCGCGCTATTAATTATTTGAAAAAATAAGTTGAAAAACAATTATGTATCATCATGTTCAAGTCTGGAAAAGACGATATTTTTTTATACAAGTAAAAAAAATACTAACGACTTTACGAATTCAACTTGTAATTTTATAAAACAAAATTTAAAGATTTATACTTGGGAAGAAGAAAGATTTTTCCACATTTTATAATTTCATTTTAAAATAATATTTTCATTCAATTGATTCGTTTCTAAGATTTATAGCAATTTGCAAATGCCTTAGGGTTTTTTTGCATAGGACATCAATTTGGTAATACGTAACGTTTCTATCTGTCGAGTACAATTTTTAAAGTTTGAGCAAGGTTATAAACCCAATATAAACTTGAAGCTTGAAAAGAAACATGTGCCCAGTTTGAACTAAAACTAACAAATAATTTATGATCCAAGTTTGAGTCTAGCAGTGAAGCCCAATAGTATTTAAATGAGTTATTTAAATATTGGCTCATAAGGCTCACTTGATAATCCTAAATATAGGCTAGTTAAGGGGATCAATGAAGTTGATATTGAACCTAATTCGGTTTGAATTCAATCTTATTTATTATGATTTTTATTTGATATTACTTGCGGAAAAAAATATTTCACAATGCAATCATTCCGTATAAAGGGATTCTCTTTGTTGAGAGGTAAGGTAAATGAATGCAATTGATGGGTTACGTTTCTTTTTTTTTTTTTTTTTTTGGAGCCGGTAGAGATATGATGGATCTGATCTTATAAAAAGATCAGTAAATACATGAAGTGAATACTAGATATTTCATGAATTTGACCCGATTACGAAAAATTCGTAACTCAAAATACGTGAAGCGAATAAATATAAGTCTATATAGGTCAACTACATTTAGCAGACCCAATTATGGAGATAGGTGATAATGGGGGAGTTCAAGGTATTGGGCTAGCAGATATTCAGGCCCAATTATGAAGATGGCGATTTGGAGCTCGAGGACAACACAAAATCAAATGCAATATGAACATGATTTAGCATCAAATATTACCTCTAATACTGAGCACACTCGAAGTTTTACTATCATCCTGAAAAGAACTTTGCTTTCCTGAATCAATAACACATAAACAACTTATGGCCATTATCCACCAACTGACAAAAAAGCATTTAACAACACTTGTAGTCTTCTAAAGAACATCATATTACGAACAAAGTTTCATTTGTGAATTATGTTTCCGTTATATAAGAAACTTTTTGAAGAACTTTCGAATACGTTTCGGGAAAACTAGGAAATTATGAAAAAGGTTAGTAAATTAAGAAGAATAAAAAGTTCCAAGACAATTACAGAATGTCGAAATATATCTTATTTTTATTTCCATTCAGGGACGGATTTAGCCTATTTTTGGGGGGGCCTTGGTGTTGGTTTTAAACAACATACATGCTTCAAAATTCACATATTCGAAGCGAATAAAGTAAAAAAGGATATTACTTAACAATTTGAACCGGCAATTGAATCACGAACTCTTTGTTTCTGATTTCTGTTAATTTTCCAATACTCTGGTCGATCTCCAATCACGAACGGAAAGTGGATACTGATCACAGCCTAAGAACCCTGGACTTCGATGTTCTTGATTGATCAAATTAATTCTCCCCAAAAGTATTTTTCCCTCTGATTTTCTCTCTGTTTTGTTTTTTTCTCTGTATTTTGTTTTCATAGATTTTCAATTGCAATTGAACTGCCTGAGAGAAAAAAAAAATAAACGTCTTCAAATAAACTGACTTCAAGAGAGAGAGAGAGGTGGAGGTTATCCCATAATAATAGGAGTGGGGAGTTAATTGAAACTCCCCTTAACCAACTGGATCCGGATCCGGTTCGGGTCAGCCCACATGGGCGCACCTGATTCGACCCGGCCCAAATGGATCAGTCCAACATCTCCCACTCGCACGTGCGGGCTGACCCCGTGCTATCAGTGATCAATTCAATTTACATCCGAATTTCCGTATGGGCAAATAGGCCGTGTGACCCGGCGAGTATATGAGCACGTTGCTATATACCTGTTAGGGTGATATAGCTGCTCAAGGAAACAAATTCCAGAAGAGGACTATTCTCGCTATTCCCTAGATATTTTTCGTACTACACCAGTCGATGTATCCCTTATCCCTCCAACCTTGGTTATAGGGCATACTCGACTCTTTGGCCAATACTACTCTGTATTCACAATTACATCTCAAAACAATTAAGTTTAATGTAATTAACTAGCTGGTGAATGCAAGTAGGGTGTAAGTCGAAGATAATCTTCCTTTCCTACAAGGATCTTCTGATTTCACTTTAGCAGCTTTCATAGACACGCACCGCATCGCCGTATGATTCATGGCTATTAGTAACGTGCTAAAGTAGCAACACCAATGAGAAAACATAAGAAACTTTCAAAAGTCTTAAAGGCATTAATTTGAGATTCCCTTGAACCTCAAGGTCTCACATAATGAGAAAGCAGGGATATATTTGCTCATTAACCTTTGTGGTCACCTTGCACACGTGGTACGAAAACACGTGTTACGATACTTTTTTTCCCGAGCAGAAGCGTATGTCATTTGCAAAGGGATTTGTAAATCTGTATCGTACAGATCTCAGTTTAAGTATTCCTCGATACCCAAACCCGAGTTTTCTTCTTTCGTCGTCCTGGGCTCAACTCCCAAGAAAAACTCATATCTGGCTTAAGATAAGTACAATGGATAGTGGGGAATCCATTTCTGATGCAGGCCGAAACCCGCAAGTAAAGGAAATGAAGGGTTAAAGACCGGGAATCACTCAACCGGTGGTAGCGGACTTACTCGACGCTACTAATCGCGGAATCACTCGACGCGACCAAGTCACTCACTTGTAAAAGAGGAATCACTCACTCTTAATGCAAGAATACTTGCAAAAAAATATATTTTTAAACTTCAACTCATCTATTATTTATTCATTTGGAAGGGGTTTAAATAGGAGTTTTGGAACATCCCTCCAAAACATAGGAAATTACAAGTTGAATGACTTCACATATTCCTATTCTAGAAAATACATAATATTGACTTTGACTCATAAAATTATTGAACATATCTTATAATAATCATAATATTTCGAAAATATGTTAATAAACCAAGTAAAACTCTTAGAAATACCAAAAGACATAAGAAGTGTTGTTTCCCGAGTGCAGCTGGCAGCCTTTAGTAAAATGGCCATAACTCTTTCCATAGACCTTCTTTTCGTAAACCGTTTATTGCTATGAAAACTAGACTTTCATAGCTTTCTAACCATATATCATTCACCTTATAATTCATCGTGAATCAGAAAATACTATCATTCAAAGTCACACTTTGTGCTGGAACATATTCTGAAATTGCTCCTGCATCAATTTCGATTACTTTATATATATAGTAACCTCATCTCTGCATATTCCAAAATATCAGAAGCGATATCTCATGTGAATGAGCCAATTTCATCTGATTGAGAAAATCTCATCTCTGCACACTCCCAGTGTCAGAGGCGATTGCTCATGTGAGAGAGTCAATCTCTACTTATCCGACATACTTTTTAGTGAAGACATTTTAAAATAGATCTCAAAATATGTGTATATTCATAAAACATTAGTACATCAATGTTAGTGGCAATAACATTCTTAACAGGATCCAGTACATTAAATTCTACGCAGTCCTAAAGACTTGGTATGACCTATGAAAGCCTCTTTAGCTATAGGTTTAGTGAAAGGATCAGCAACCATCTGATGCGTAGATATGTACTTGACAGTCACCTCTTTCTTCTCAATGATATCTCTTACAAAGTTATATCTTGTGTCAATGTGTTTGGTCAGTCCATGATATTTGGGATCTCTAGTGTAAGCCATAGCTGCTTGACTATCACAATAAATAGTCACAGTTCCTTCAGAGTTACTTACTATCCCCAAATGCAGGAGAAATCTACGCAACCAAACAGCTTCCTGTATTGCAGCTGAACATGCCACGAATTCCGATTCTATGGTTGATAGTGCTACACACTTTTGTTTCTTGCTGCTCCATGATATGGCGCCATCATTCAGTAAGAAAACATATCCGGAAGTGGACTTACGATGATCTAAGTCTCCACCCCAGTCAGTATCAGTGTAGCCTTTCAGCGATAATCCCTTTCCTTGAAAACAAAGGAAATAGTCTGCAGTACCCTTTAGGTATCTGAAAATCCTCTTTACAGCAACCCAGTGTCTTCTTCCAGGATTGGATTGATACCTACTGACCAGACCTACGGCATAGCAAATGTCGGGGCGAGTACACATCATAGCATACATCAAGCTACCTATAGCACTGGAATATGGTACTTTTGACATTTCTTGTTTCTCTGCTAGATTCGTTGGACACATCTCCAGACTCAGGCTGTCGCCTTTCATCATAGGAGTATCTATTGGCTTGCAATCGTTCATCCTAAATCTTTCTATGATCTTCCTTATATAAGATTCTTGAGAAAGAGCAAGGAGTTTCTTTGAACGATCTCTGTGGATATTAACGCCTAGTATGAAATTTGCTTCACCCATATCTTTCATCTCGAAGTTAGACGATAACCATTCCTTGATGGTGTTTAAGAATCCTTTGTCATTTCCGACTAACAAAATGTCATCGACATAGAGAAATAGTATTACAAAAACTTTGTTTGAACGTTTGACATAGACACAGTGGTCTTCATCCATCATGACGAAGTTATAAGAGATTACAGCCCGGTGAAATCTCAAATACCACTGCCTTGATGACTGCTTAAGACCGTAGATTGATCTTTTCAATTTACACACTTTGTGTTCTTGGCCTTTAAGAATAAATCCTACTGGTTGATCCATGTAGATTTCTTCTTCTAATTCTCCATTAAGAAAAGCAGTCTTAACGTCCATTTGATGTAATTCCAAATCTAAGTTAGCTACAATGGACAAAAGGAGGCGAATAGAGGCAAATCTCACTACAGGCGAGAAGGTTTCTTCGTAATCAATACCCTCAAGTTGAGTATATCCTTTAGCTACTAAACGAGCTTTATATCTATCAATGGTTCCATCTGCCTTCTGCTTAATCTTGAGAATCCATTTATTCCCGATAGATTTTCTGCCAGGAGGAAGATCGACCAATTCCCAGACTTGGTTCGATTTGATGGATCCATTTCTTCTTCCATTGCTTTCTTCCATTCGTCCTTCTGAGGACATGACAGAGCTTCATTAAAAGATTTGGGCTCTTCATCTTCTATGGAGGAAATATTAAAAATATGTCCTTCTACGTCGTGATGACGCTTAGGAATATTTCCTCTAGAACTTTTCCTAAGTTGTGATTCAGTAATATCGTTCTGGGGTAAATTACTCCCACTTGGATCAAGTGGTCCAGCCGTATCATTTTCCACCAACGATTCGTCTAGCTCAATGCCATTCGCTGAATCAGATAATTCGAATAGAGGTTCTCGACTTTTGATCTCACCTCTTTTAGGAAATTCGTTCTCTAAGAATGTCGCATCTCGTGAGTCGATTACAGTGGTGCTACCCTATTCATTTTCTCCTATGAACACGTAACCCTTAGAGTGTTGAGCATATCTTATGAAGATACATTTCTTTCCTCTGGGGCCAATCTTGCCATATTTGTTCGACGGGTCGAGCACGTAAGCAGCTGATCCCCAAGGTCTAAGGTTACTTAGATTAGGTTTCCTACCTGTCCAAAGTTCATATGGAGTGGTAGCCACTGATTTTGATGGCACTTTGTTCAGTATATAGGCAGCAGTTAACAAAGCATCTCCCCAAAAGGAAATCGGTAAGTTAGCTTGCGCCATCATGGACCTAGTCATTTTTAGCAATGTTCTATTCCTTCTCTCAGCAACTCCGTTTTGATGAGGTGTGTCAGGATTAGTTAATTGACTAGTTATCCCCTTTTCTTTACAAAAGTCCTTAAATTGACCTGATAGATATTCCCCGCCTCGATCAGTTCTCAAGGATTTGATCGTTCTGTCTAGTTGATTTTCTACCTCATTAAGGTAACGTCGAAAACACTCCAGTGCTTCAGACTTAAGCGAAATCAAATAGACATACCCAAAGCGAGTGAAATCACCTATGAAAGTAATGAAATAGGAGGCTCCATGTCTTGCCATAACACTAATCGGACCACAGATGTCTGAATGGACTAATTGCAATGGAAATTCAGCTCTAATAGCCTTTCCAAAAGGTTTACGAATAGATTTTCCAGCAAGACAATTTTGACAAGTAGGTAAATCGATTTTAGATATTGGACACAATAGTCCTTCTCTAGCGAGACGATTCATTCTATCTTGTCCTATGTGACCTAATCTAGCATGCCAAGTATTAACATTCACAATAGAATTACTGGAGGAACAAGCATTCAAAACAGAACTACTATTAACATAAAAGTTAAAATTATGTCTGTTACAATCAAAAACCATAAAACCATCTCTAAGATGTCCAGAACCATAATAAACATTGTCTAGATAAACATGAACATAATTACGACAGAAGTTCAAATTAAATCTTAATCCTAGAAGAGCAACAACTGAAACTAAATTCCGTCGAATTTCTGGAGCGAATAAGACATCTTGTAGGATTAGGGTTCGTCCACCATGCAAATCAAGTTTGCAAGTACCAATCCCTTTAACCTTCACTCTGGCGTTATTTCCTACATATATCCATCTTGTTCCAACAGGGACTCGACGAAACTCTACCAACGATTCACGGTCTCTAGTTGCACCTGAGTCAACAATCCACACAGGATATGATTCAGTTAATAAAACAGTACTAGATACATGAACAAAAGACAAAGACGAGTCATAGTGTGCTACCTTATCCTTATTAGGATTGGTGCACTCTCGAGCAAAGTGCCCGAGCGCTCCACAGTTGAAGCACTTCATCTTGTTCTTGTCTTTCTTCTTTTTAAGAAAACGCTTACGTTTACCGCCATGGTTGGGGTTGTTGTTCTTCTCACCAGTCTGCTTCCCAGGGTTGCCTTTCTTCCAGTTCCTCTTACGTTTGAAGCCCGAAGCTTTTTTGGAACTAGTCTCAGCAATGTAAGCACTTGACATGGATTTTGCGACTCCAAGTCGCCCATCCTCAAGTTCAACGTGGCGAGCAGCATCAGCAAAGGTTTTGATGCTATCATTATGAGTCAGATTGATTTTCAGATGCTCCCACTTGTCAGGAAGTGACCGGATTAAGGCTTGAACTTGCTGCTCATCAGATAGTATATGGCCAGCTGACACAAGCTCCCTAATCATATTAGACATCACCCTAATGTGTTGCTTAATGTTATGATTGGGCAATTTCTTATAAGTGTCAAATTTGATTGTCAGCTGCCTCAGACGAGTGATTGTCGTACCCCCACATTTCTCCCTGAGAAACACCCATATGTCATGAGCGGTAGGGTGCTGCTCACACTCGTAAATCAAATCATCAATCACAGAGCTAACCAGGATTGCACGAGCAGTGGAATTTTTCTTTTTCCACGCCTGGTAAGCCTCTTGATCCCTTCTCTGTTGGACACTATTTCCAACACCTGGGTCATCCAAGATTCGGTTGATGCCATCCAAAGCATCTTGCTCATCGAGCACATACCAAATCTTATGACGCCAGATGTCATAGTTGTCACCGTTCAGTTTGTCACCTTTGTTAAGGTCAGCAATTATTGATTTAGATGACATAGTCTGTTATGTAAGAGGTGATTAAATGTTAAAACCCTTATACACATATTTTATTTTATACTAAGCCAATTAAGCTCCATTAAGACTTGACATAAGCAATGGATTCGAAAGTTCACGCAATGTTCCCAATCATCATCCATTTACAAGTATCTCATAATTATGGACTTAATATCAAAAGTATAAAAACTAAAGTTCTTGGTGATAGTCATTCTAAAACCTAAGAACTCCCACTGGAAAAAATGATCAAACATGCTAAAGCATAACAATACATATACGATCATAAATATGTAAGCAAACAAAGCATGCATTTTGAATCAAAACAACTAAGATCCAAATAAACAATTATCAAATCCAGTCTCATGTAGAAAACAAACAAACAACATAGAATATCTTTAAATGGAAATGAAATTACAGAAATCATTCAAATCGGAAAAACCTCTGGTTCGATTGATTGCCAAGACTGAACAAAAGCTTCATTGGCAATGGCTTGAGACAGCCTGTCACAAGGTACTTGCTTCAAGGACCGATGAGTTGATTTCTTCCTCATGCCGGACCTCAAGTTGCGGAGGTTAGAGTTCAGACTAAGAAACAAAGTCTTTTCAGCCTTTTTCTTGAGGTATAATTTCCATCCATTATGCATGTTGTGAATAAAGTTTTCTATAGAGTTATCTCTTCCAATATAGTTTCTCGCCTCTTCCCATACTTTATGAAGTTCAACCGGAAGAGATTGCTTGAAGACATCACACCGTTTTTCAAACGGATGAATGTCAGTACCATAAAAGTGAACGCGGCGGTGTAACTTTCTCATTATCCTCCAATGCTCTTTCAAAGAGTGTTTGGGATCCATTCGGTACGACACCAAATCTTCTATGACCCCGGGTAGCTCATGGATACGTCGCTCAAGGGCTTCTCCCCGAATTACCCTATATTTGCTATAGATCAAAGGCATACCTGAAGGATGAGGGTAAATATTAAAGTTTGCGGAATATCAATATTTTCAGTGATTGAAATACATTTTTGATACTTTCAAGAATATTTTCTTTGCCAAATTTCAAATAAAATACGCGAAAAACAAATGCTCAAGCGAGAATAAACGAGCTTAATTTTTCTAAAGTATCAAAAAATTCAATCTCGTTAGCCACCCATGAAGGACAATTTAATTTAAATTTTCTGGAAAAAAATTTGGAATTTTCTGATAAAGAATTTTATTTTCTTAAATTTCTAAAACAATAAATCAAAATAAATTTTAAACATTGTTCAAAAAATTATTTTAATTCACAGATAAATCACAAATAAAATTTCAAGTTTACAGAAAAAAATATGGTCGAAACCGGCGGCCGGAAGACGCCTCACGCGCTGGCGGTGCGCGTCAATTTTTTTTTTTTTTTAAATTACAAAGCAGCTTCTGACTAGAACACGTGGCATGGAACAGTGACGTGGCCTTCCACGTTAGATGTACACGTCATCGACACGTGGCAGTGACGCGGCAAAAAATAGGTCTCGGAATCCTACGTGGCGATGATATGGCATCCACGTGTGTCTGACGTGGACGCCAAGTGGATGTCTGCATGTGATTGGGCAGTTTAAACTGCCCATGATTTGTTCCACTCGCGGTGGTGGTGCCTTCTGCTCGTTTTCCGGCGTCGTCCTTCTGGCTACCCCCCCATTTTCGTTTCTTCCGAATCCATTGGTGCAATCAGTTTTACGTTTTGAGCTCTCGACGTTGGAGTGTGCGTTACAACCGCTTAGGAAGAGAGTGGCGATTGTATTATGCATTATGTGTTATGAATTAATTTCCAGATTATTAAGGTAAGTAGGCAGAGGCTTAAAAACTCAATTTATGTACGAAATACTCATCCAAAAAATAATCTGGGCACATATCCAGAAAGCTTGTTTCGAGACGAACGTAAGCATATGTGGTAGATTGCATAATTCAAAGTAACACATCGGGAAAACGCATAATACGATTTTAAGAAAATAATTTTTCCAGTACATAATATACATCTAAAAATTCTGAAAAAATTCAGATAATTATTACATCATATAAGCATGCTTCAAAAAACGTTTCAGCATAATCCGACAAATATAGCATGCCTCAAAAAATAAAACAGTATAACCATAATTCCACAAATTCGAAAAATCATTAACAAAAACAAAGACAGGAATTACAAGGCACATTCATCATGAATATGAACATAATGAGAAATTCAAGAATTTCGAACTCGATCGCAATAATGGCTCTGATACCAATGTTGGTTTTAAACAACATACATGCTTCAAAATTCACATATTCGAAGCGAATAAAGTAAAAAAGGATCTTACTTAACAATTCGAACCGGCAATTGAATCACGAACTCTTTGTTTCTGATTTCTGGTAATTTTCCAATACTCTGGTCGATCTCCAATCACGAACGGAAAGTAGATACTGATCACAGCCTAAGAACCCTGGACTTCGATGTTCTTAATTGATCAAATTAATTCTCCCCAAAAGTATTTTTCTCTCTGATTTTCTCTCTGTTTTGTTTTTTTCTCTGTATTTTGTTTTCTTAGATTTTCAATTGCAATTGAACTGTCTGAGAGAGAGAAAAAAATAAACGTCTTCAAATAAACTGACTTCAAGAGAGAGAGGGGGGTGGGGGTTATCCCATAATAATAGGAGTGGGGAGTTAATTAAAACTCCCCTTAACCAACTGGATCCGGATCCGGTTCGGGTCAGCCCACATGGGCGCACCCGATCCGACCCGACCAAATTGGATCAGTTCAACACTTGGCCCCCTCAAGATTTTTAAAAAAATATATTTATGCTTTATATGTATATATGTGTATATATACAAACAATATCTTAGTATTAGAATATAGTACAATTATAAATGAATTTGACTCGTTATATTGGATGTTTATTGCCCAAATTACAAATAATGTAATAATGAATTGCTACTAGCTAGTTTATTTGTTATACAATAAATGGTGAGTTATTAATTATATAAACTTGAGATTATAAGAAAATCAACCATGATTGATGCATTTAATCAAACAAAGAATGTTATAAATCTGGAACCTAAATCCTAATATATAAAATTGTCTGTTGAAGGTTAATCCATCATTATGATTTATCCCATAGCAAAATTATCTTCATAAAATGTAACGATTGAAATAACAAAAAATTTCTAGAGTTATGTAAAGAAGTGAATTTGAAAATCACTATAAGAAAAATAAAAGTAGTGAAATTCGGCCCCCCCAAAACTTCATTCCTGGATTCGTCCCTGTTTCTATTGATACAAAACATAAACTTTTCAAGAACTCCGACGGAAAAGACGAAAATTTTGATCCATGATATTGCAGTCTTTTTCGAGCAACATCTAGAACCAAATTATCTTCAACAGAACACATACACAAACACACACTAAAAGAGTCATTCATCAACCATATAGTTAACAACCATAAACATAATTTCATTGCTTGATCAAAGAAACACAAAAGGTTTACTAAGATTAGCAAATAAATCTTAAGAAATTCAAACAATTAAATACATCCTTACAAATTCACTTCACCTTATTAGTTATTATCACAACTATTTTTTGGTTAGTACATGACGACTTGCAAATATTTACTAAAGAGATAATTAATACAGTTATATTCTTTTAGTCTCTCCTTCAATTTAGGAAATACTGTGTAGTTCTTCGTTTTTTTAGGAAAATTCTTGTCCAAGCCTGGCTTGGCCAAACCCATCCAATCACTAAGCAAGCGTATTGCACTTGCTTTGTGATTGGTTACTTTCCTGGGAGTTACATCCAATCACAAGGCAAGTGTATTACACTTGCCACGTATTCACTTTGGATTCGTCACTTTGGATTCGACCAAACTCGATTTGAGTGAGAATTTCCCGTTTTTGTAACTCTGATTTAATTCATTAGTGGAGTAAAAAAATTATTCCAACCACAAGTAATTTTTTTTCCCCTATGACACTCAATAACGGGGCTCATTTTCATTTCATGGATATAAATCACATAATGTCATTAATTATCATTTATTATTTTCTATAACAAAAATGTGTATATAGAAGAAAAAATCTTACTTTACATCTCTAATATAGAAATTCGCACAATATTGAGTAATCAAATGATTGCTAAGTTCACATTTTGGGAACAACTTAACATGGATATGAATTAATGTAGAAAAAGTCTAGTCAAATATTTATTCATATCCAAAACAAAAAACAAAACTACAAGAAATTTAATAAGG
Organism: Penstemon barbatus; assembly: GCA_003313485.2. Lineage (NCBI taxonomy): Eukaryota > Viridiplantae > Streptophyta > Magnoliopsida > Lamiales > Plantaginaceae > Penstemon > Penstemon barbatus. The sequence continues at coordinate 88,552,183 of CM064883.1, read as the reverse complement.
TACCACAAAATAAAGAAATTAAAAATAATTAAATTGACAAAACTATATTGTATCAACCATCTATCAAATGGGTAGGGATTATGTCACTCATATCTCCCATATATTCATGGATTTCGATCTTTGCGTCTGTTGATATTCCCGATTTAATCAGATTTGGAGTTAATATTTGAGGGTCAACATAAATTTCTGCTTTTACAAGTACTAACAATTCAAGACTTATTGCATGTCTTAGAAAGAACCTTGACATTGTTAGTGGTAGCTCATTCCATGTGAAACCCTTTATTTTCACATGTTTGATAAATGGAAATAAACCTTGCCACTCCTCTATAATTTGCCTTCCTTGAAAATCCCAATATAGACTATTTTGAAATGAATATTGTCCAAGCTGCAAAAAATGGAAACAACAAAACCAATTAATCAATTATGATAGCTCTTTAAATAAAATGGTTAGAACTTAGAATAGAAAGAGGAATTGTTTTATTTAGCAGAAAAATAAAGGGTTCACGAGTAATTTAGGGTGTATGTGGATGGGTTTTGGCTCGGTCTCGCGGGTTTCGCGAGACCTAGCCAAAACCTTTCAAATGAGTTTTCATCAAACTCATAAAACATATTCAGAAACTCACACTTAAACTCTTCAAACCTATAATTAAAACATTGATTTGACACATATTATCTATTTTTTCCCCAGATCTCACTAAAAAGGATATTGATTTGACACCTATCACCTACTTTTTCCCCTAAACCCCAACATCCAAACTCAATCAAAGTGGGATTTCAACTTATTCAAACCACAAAACTCATCCAAATGAAGTCTCAAATATTTCATCGAAATCATCCAAACCAATTTTTTTAAATCGAGCAAAAACCCATCCAAATAGACCCTTATCATTTTACTCGTGAAAATGACTTTTCTAGTGTTTATTTACTAAAACTCGGGCTAAATCGACTAAATTGTAGTCAAATTATTTGCAATAGTTAATTGGGGATAACTTGAGTACGATTTAGTCGATTTGGCCCAATTAGGATTAAAAGAAAAAAAATGGAGTTTTTTTTACTCTTCTAACTTACGTCAATGAAAACACTTTGAACGATCGGACACTTCCTCAAGAATTGAACAACATCAAGAGGATTAACAAAGCTTTCTTCTGATACAATCAAGTGAAATTCCTTTAATTTAAAAAGGCAAAACTCCATCTCCCTATACTCATTGCCATCAAATCTTGCGGATAGCCCCTGAAAAAATTCCAAGAAATTAAATTTTGGTTCTTATAAAATTCAAATTACATAAGAAAATTCATAAAAAAAAACCAAAAAGAAAAAGAAAAGGATAATACCTCGAGAAGAGTAGTGGTCATCGTCAAAACGGTAACATGTGCAAGAGTATTCATCATATTAACTCTTTGAGGAAACAACTTAAATACTTTTGGTGGTGCAATATCAAGAACCATATCATCCACATGTTCTAACATCCCATAAAAGAAAATCTCACATAGTTTTCCACGAAAATGGAATGTAGAAAGTTTGGGAGCATTTATTCTTATTGCATGGACATTAGGACAATCTTTGATGACCAAAATCCTAAACTCTTTCAAAAAATATGCAGAAACATGCACATTATAAATGGCCCCACAATTTATAAGTTCCAATTTTTTCAACCTCGAACAATTGAAAAATAATAAATCGGGTGTTAAGATCTCAAGTTTCACATCTTGCAACGTTAGCTCTCTCAAATTGGGCAATCCTTTTGAAGTAGTATCTATGTCTAAATCGCAATTAACAAGTTTCAAAATTGTAACGCTTTTAATAATCGTAGAATTATGAAAACAAGGTTGTGGTGAAGGGCTAAAATCTATTTCCAATTCTTTTGCTCCTAAACTAATAGCTTTTTCCACCCAATAGGAAATTTGTTTGTCTTCATTTGTTGGATCAAAATATAATTGAAATTTATCTATATTGGAGTTTGAATGATGTTCAAAAAAATTATTTAGAATATTTTTGTACTCATCCTTGGACAAATTTTGGGCAAAAATTTTATCAAAACAAAAATTGCGACACAATTTCCAAGTATACCTAAACCTTTTCGAAAGACTAGAGAGCTCGGTAACATTTTTGGCTGGGAGACATGAAAAAATAATTTCAAGAAGATCATCAGAAAAATTGATTATGGCTTGAGGTGGTTCCGAGTTCGATAAAGCAGACATGTTTTTTCTCTTTCGAACTAATATTAGTAAATGGCTACAGAAAATAAAAATAAAATATGTTTTTCTTTTTTAACTCTGTGAGACAATTGGTGTGTAAAATGTGAAAATCCAACGAATTTATAGAAGAATTATTTCAAATTTAGGGGTCTTAAGCAGTAAGAATTTTTCCATTTTGTTAATGAAGTAAGTTTAGATTAATAAGGATATCCCATGAAAGCAAAAGGAATTAAGTTTAAATTTTGTTATCAAAAGAGAGGAAATTTCTTAACTGTAGCTTAGATTTTTTGTGTTATTTGTAGTAAAATGGATTTAAAAATTGTAATGAAACTTTTCTTGGATTATCTCCATTTGGTTTATCAATCCAGCTATCAGATATTCTAAATTTTTTGGCAATGCTATATTATCCAAACATTAAATTGTTCGAGTAAAATTCAAATTGAGAGTCCTTGTTTCATGATATTTGGTAACAATAATGGATAAGGAGAAGAGATTTAAGGAAAGTAATTAATTGGTTAATATTATAGCAAATTGAAGCAACTTTGACTGAGATTTTCAACCAATTATTAGGGTCAAAATTAATTATTAATAAACTTTATTAGATTATTGTTATGCGTTGAGTAATTAAATTTTCAATACAAAAATTTGAGAACACAATGATTTGGACTTTACCTTGAATGTTTCCTTAGCAATTATTCATTAGTGCATTCTAGATTATTTTTTAACCATCGTTTTCTGAGATGCCATTTGAATTTGGTAGTAAAAATGTATGCACATCTTCTTCAAATTAAATATACCGAAATTATAAAAAGAGTGTATACATGTATAAACTGAGTAAATTATTTATTTATTAATAAAACACTTGAATTACATTTCTTCATATAAACTCTTTAGGTAAAGTCTAACATTACCTTATTAAAATATTATGAAATTATAAAATTTCTATATATTCATTATTTTGAAATTATCTCTAATTTAAGTTTGACTTATGCCTCGAGATTTTTACAAACATAAAAATATAACATTTATATTTTTTTCCCACTCATGTAATTTTTTCCAGACTCAATTAATTTTAAAAATATACTAAGAGTTGAATTTAAAAGGACCAATTATTGGACAAACATACAAAAGAATAAAATGGAGCTAATAATAAAGGGTTTTTTCATCTTCAAAATTTACACTAAATCTATTATTAAAAAAAATGTTAAAACTATTTGTTTGATCGACAAATGATAGAACATTTTTAATAAATGTTCCATCATATGTATAACCACAAAATAATCAATTCTAACTTATATTGATACCATAATTTAATTAAGATGGCTGATAATTAATACATTTTCGTTGGTTCCGATTTTACAATTTCTTGTGGAAAGAATTTTACCGTCTATGAGAAAATAGAGTCCTCGTATAGAATACGCAATTTCGTTTATTCTTCTTGGCTAGTGCATCTGTAGATTAAAAATAAAATTTTAGTTTAAGTTTGATTTGACGTAAAAACTCAATTACAATCAAAATAAAAAATTCAATTGAGAAATCGACAATGAATATAGAAAAAGAATATATAGTAAGAGAAAAAAATAAAGAAAAATGTTACCCTCATTTGGAACCAACGAGATTTTGTATTCTTTTAAAGAAGAAATAAAGTGGAATAAACTATAACAATACAGATCCATCAATAATTCCATTAAAGCTACAATATAAATAATGAGTAAGAGGTAGGGAAACGAAAATTTGAGAAGAAGTAATGATCTATAGCGGTGGAACAAAACAATGAACCAAGAAAAGATGGGAGAAAACACGGAAAAATAACAGTCGTGCACCAAAAATTTGAGAAGAAGTAAAGATCTATAGCGGCGAAACAACACAATGAACTAAGAAAAGAGAGGAGAAAACAAGGAAGAATAACAAGTCGTGTAAAGGTTTTATATCGAAAAGAATGTCCTTAAACGGAAAATGAGAATTATTATTATAATTATTTAAAACATTTGGTGATCTTCGAGGAAAAACACGACGAGTATAACCGCATTTATTTTACACAAATGAAAAATGGAAATTTCAAGGGATAAACTTGACATTTTAATATAGAAACATCAGAAAACCACATTATAACTTTAAAGCCAAAAGATACGCATACTAGCAATCGGATAAATATGATAAATCTTTGAGATTTTTGGCTAATGTATCGACATACACTTATTAATAAGGAAGATTGACGACCAAATATATTGATAATATTATATAGTATAGTTCATCATTACAATATTTTCAAAAAATTAGTTATTATAATGGGGAAAACCGAACAAAAATAAAATAAAATGAATCCACAAATTTTGAGGTGAAGAATATTTAGGGCCACTTATAAATTTGAATGTCTATACGTATTTCAATCTAAGAGCCATAATATGTGGGATTTTAAGTGAAAATCATTGAGGGTCATATGTAGACTTGAGAGTCTATCCATAGCGAATCGGACTTATTTGAAGCTCAATGGCTCGATCTCATTATATTCTGGTTGAGCCTAAATAATTGTGGCTCGGGATTGACTTTCAATGTATTAAACCTGATGAATATGCGAGATGAGCTTGAACCTAATAAGACTCAATATATATAAATCTCAAATAAATAAATATTACTAATTAATAATTACTAGTACTAGAGACTAGTGTGAGTAGCGTGGTATTTATTATTTGAAAAAATAAATTGAAAAACACTTATGTATCATCACGTTCAAGTCTGGAAAACACGATATTTTTTTATACAAATTTTTAAAAAAATACTAACGACTTTACAAATTCAACTTGTCATTTTATGAAACAAAATTTAAAGATTTATACTTGGGAAGAAGAAAGATTTTTCATATTATATAATTTCTTTTAAAACAATATTTTCATTCAGTTGATTCGTTTCTAAGATTTATAGCAATTTACAAATGCCTTAGGGTTTTTTTGGATAGGACATCAATTTTGGTAATACGTAACGTTTCTATCTGTTGAGTATAATTTTTAAAGTTTGAGAAAGGTTATAAACCCAATATAAACTTGAAGCTTGAAAACAAACATAAGCCCAGTTTGAGGTAAAACTAACAAATAATTTATGATCCAAGTTTGAGCCTAGAGGTGCAGCCCAATATTATTTGAATGAGTTATTAAAGATTGGCTCATAAGGCTCACTTGATAATCCTAAATATAGGCTAGTTAAGGGGATCAATGAAGTGGATCTTGAACCTAATTCGGTTTGAATTCAATCTAATTTATTTTGATTTCTATTTGATATTACTTGCGGAAAAAAATTAAAATACAATTCGCAATATCAAAGGATTCTCTCTGTTGAGAGGTAAGGTAAATGAATGCAATTGATGGGTTACATTCTTCTTTTTTTTGGAGCCGGTAGAGATATGATGGACCTGATCTTATAAAAAATCGGTAAATACAAGAAGTGAATATTAATATTGGTGAATACTAAATATTTCATGGATTTGACCCGATTACAAAAAATTCGTAATTCAAAATACGTGAAGCGAATGGATCTAAGCCGATATGGGTCAACTACATTTGGAGTATGCAGACCCAATTATGGAGATAGCTGCTAATGGGGGAATTCAAGGTATTGGGCTAGCAGATATTCAGGCCCAATTATGAAGATGGCGATTTGGAGCTCGAGGACAACACAAAATCAAATGCAATATGAACATGATTTAAAGTGAGTTTCGCCTACCGGTCGTAGCTCTTAAAAACACTTATAAATTTTTATTGTGATTTTTGAAGTGTTTGACCCTGATTATTAAAATTATTTCTGCTCAATCGTGATTTTCATGGTGTTTAGATCAAATATTACCACTAATACTGAGCACACTAGAAGTTTTACTATCATCCTGAAAAGAACTTTGTTTTCCTGAATCAATAACACATAAACAACTTATGGCCATTATCCACCAACTGACAAAAAAGCATTTAACAACACTTGTAGTCTTCTAAAGAACATCATATAACGACCAAAGTTTCGTTTTCGAATTATGTTTCCGTTATATAGGAAACTTTTTGAAGAACTTTCGGATACGTTTCGGGAAAACTAGGAAAATTATGAAAAAAGTTAGTAATTAAGAAGAATAGAAAGTTCCAAGACAAGTACAGAATTTCGAAATAAATCTTATTTTTATTTCCATTGATACAAAAACATAAACTTTTCAAGATTTCCAGCGGAAAAGACGGAAATTTTGAACCATAATATTGCAGTCTTTTTCGAGCAACATCTAGAACCAAATTATCTTCTACAGAACACATACGCAAACACACACTAAAAGAGTCATTCATCAACCATATAGTTAACAATCAAAAACATAGTCTCATTGCTTGATCAAAGAAACAAGAAAGGTTTGTTAAGATTAGCAAATAAATCTTAAGAAATTCAAACAATTAAAAACATCCTCCAAAGTTTGTATCTCCAAAATTGCCAATCGATTGCATAAGCCACGAAAATAACTCGAACAAACAAGCATATAATAAATAGTACTCAAACACATCCTCATCATCTGGGAACACTGCTAACAAGTCTTGCACCAACTCTATCAAGTTGCTTCACCATAGCAATGGCCTTCAAGTTCCCTACCTTCATGAAAGCCTCCACCATTCTCTCCCCGATTTCCCTCCCTCTCGTCTCATCATCAGTCACCGCCACCGCCGTAGGCCCCGCCCCACTAATCGTGCATCCAAACGCACCTGCTTCGATCGCAGCTTTCTTAACCGCCTCCATTCCTGGAATCAATGGAGCCCTCCTCGGCTCCACTATCTTATCCGATGACAACGCTTTTCCTAACCCTCTCAAGTCTCCCTGCAACAAGGACGCCACCAACGCCCCCGCTTGGCTACTATTCCACACGTGATGCGACATTGTGATCTCCTTTGGCAATGCAGCCCTCATCTTTTTAGTAGGAGCCTCGAATTCCGGATTCACCAATACGAAGTATAAATCCTTCTCAATAGGGAATTGTAGCTGCATCAGTTCCAGAGGATCGTAGCTCCGAATCAACACGAAACCTCCCATTATAGACGGGGCAATATTATCCGCGTGGTAGCCGGAGACCTTCGACTCCGACTCCAACCCAGCCAAAACTAGATCGGATTGAGACAATGAGCCACCGAAGAGCTCGTTGACGGCGACCGCGGCGGCGGCGGCGCTAGCGGCGCTGGATCCGAGGCCGCTGCCTAGGGGAAGGCCTTTCTCGAGGGAGAGGGATAGGCCTACGGATCGGATTTTAAGCATCTTCATAACGGCAATTGCGGCGATTCCTGCGCAGTTCCATAGGGGGTTTTTGCTGAGTTTGGACCCAGCGCCGGAGATGTCAGAAATTGAGACTTCACCCGGGTGGACATCCGGATCGACCCGGAGGTTGACGAAATCGCCGATTCCGTCAACGGCGCAGCCGAGGAAGTCGAATCCGGGGCCTAAGTTGGCGACGGTGGCGGGGGCGAAGGTTTTGACGGAGGTGAATACGGGTTGGGGATCGGCGATGAGTAGAGATTTGGAATTGGATGAAGGTAGAGCTGAGGCGGATATTTTGAATCTGAAGGAAGATTTTGGTGAAGAAGATGATGATGAAGATGACGTAGTGATGGTGGCGGAGATGGAATTGAGTTGCAATTGAGAGCAGAAGGTAGCCATTGTTGTTTACACTTTGCACTGTTTCTGCTACCGGCGAGAGCGAGAAGGGTTTGGGTTGGGTTTTGCTGTTTCTTTGAGCTAATAACATCTTGACTCCTTTGTTTTAATCGTTTTTGCATATTAGCCCCTGATTTCTTTTGAATTTGTTACAAATTTATTAGCCCATTGAAATATATTAAATTATTAACCGAACAAAGAAGAGAAAATTTTGAGGCCCCGTTTGGATCGGTTTTGGTTCCGTTTTACCCTGAGTTTGGCGAAATATTTGAAACACGACTTGAACTGATTTTGGTTGAAATATTTTGATAGTAAGATAATACGAGTAGTTTGGATCGGTTTTGGTTCCGTTTTACCCTGTTTCGGTGTTTCAAATTGGTTTGAATGAGTTTGGCGAAATATTTGAAACACGACTTGAATTGGTTTTGGTTGAAATATTTTGATAGTAAGATAATACGAGTAGTAAAATATTAGTTAGTGGGTTTTAAAAATTTGAGATATGATTTGTATTGAGTTTGGATGTTGGTGTTTGAGGGTGAAAAGTCAATGACAAATGTCACATCAAAGACTTTATAGAAGTATGATGGAGTATATTATTATATAGTGTAATAATTAAAATTGTGATTGTAATAATATTGTTATGATTGAGATGATAATGGTGATAATTTTGTTGTAATATTAATTTAGATAATTAATAATAATTGTAACAAATGGTGTAAATTTAAATAGTATTACATATTTTTTTATAGGATATTCCAAGATGAATATAATAAATTAGCAATAATAAATTTAGAAATATATATATATATATTTAATAATGGTTAAACAATTCTTTAAGAATAATATAGTAATGATAAAACTTTTTGTTGATTGGTATATAATTAATACTTAATACACAATTATTTAAAATAAATCAATATGACAAGTAAGAGATGAAAGAGAAAAAAAGCTGGAGAGAGAGGCAAGGAGAGAGAAAATGGTGCAGACCAATTTGTCTCAGCATTCAGAGCTTTTGTCAAGAATTAAATCATATTTTGTGAGTGCCTCGTGTGTGTTTGTGCTTTGAGCAGCAGAAATAATGGACCAAACCTGTAAATGATCCATTTTGGCCCAAAAGTTGGGCTAAACACTTGGGCCAAAATGGATCCAAACAAGGCCTGATTTTGTCTCCTAATCTTGGAACGTCTTTCCACTTTGTCCTTAATTTTCGTGAGTTTCCACCTAAGTGCTTAGGTATTTAAAATATTACAAATCACTACCTTTAGACTTACGCCAATGAAATTTGTTTAAAGGCTGGATAGCAAAGTGTAAAAATATTCAAAGATTGGGCGACGAATTTTGTAAAGGTTCAAACTTACATCATTAAAGCTAGAAGGAATAATATTTTGGATTCTTACTTTTTTCATTTTAAGGAGCTGTCTGATAAATATATAATAGTGAGGGAATAAGTAGGAACTCACAAAGATTAGGGGGTAAAAAAAATTCAAAGGTTTTCAAATTTTAACATTTTTAACCTTCACGTATTTTCAAATTTTAATGTTTTTCCATTAATAATTTCTCAAAAAAATTTCAATACTTCAAATTTGAAACTAAAAACTTGTAAATGAAATATAGAAATCATATTGTAATTATGTAGGGTGAATTTGATCTAGCGATCAAGGCTTTAATAAGTACATGTATGAGTTATATCTTGATTGCTAAAGTGTTTAGTTTCCAAAATTATAATTACTTTTACTTAATTCTAATTTTTGTGGGAGTCATAATCATTTTTAGAATTTTCAAATGCGAAAAGAATATCAACTTATTCAAAAGCTACAATATATAGTTCTTAGCAAAAGTAATTCTTCCATAACTAATGTTTATCATAATTAACTATTGCCATAATTCTAAAATATTATTTCTTCAATCTATAGGTTAAATTCGCCCTCAAATATGTTGTCGTCGCAATTTCATGAACAGTAACAAAAACTAACTAAAAATCCTCAAAAAAGATTTCCAAGAAAATCACTTACAATCATTTTTCCTTTTTCACTTCATATATTTGTTAAGTTCATAAATTGATCACAGTTAAAAAAAAAAAAAATAAGAAATACTAAAAAAAATTATATCATATATGCAAAGAAAAATACAAAATTAATTAGTGTGAAAATCTTCCCCACCAATTCCTATGACTTTTAGCACTTGTTTCAAAATGACCAATCTTTTTAAATGTTGATTGTGCCTCTTTTAACTTATTTCTGTATTCTTTCTTCCATGCTTTAAATCTAACCTTCAATTTTCCAAGCTCTTCTTCAGGACACAATTTGTTATTTGGAACTTGTTCACATCCAATTTCAGTTATTATTACATTACTATCTAAATTTTGGTAATTATTTTGTTCTTCCGTATAATCAAATTGCTCAATTGCAATTATAGGAGCTGGTTTCTTCTTGCTTGCAGCCAAACATTTCTGCATAAAAATAATAATCACAATCTTAAAGTCAATATCAAGATTATATATATTCGAATAAACTTTTTATTAGTACTTGAAATTTATAGAGATAATGCCAATTTCCCCCCATTATAAGAAAATTGAGCTTAAGTGACAAAAAAAATTAAGTGATAACGTAGAAGTTGTCACTCTTTGTAAGCAATTAGTGATAAAAATATTAATTTTGTCATAATAATAATGGTGACAAGTGCAATAGTGACAAAATATGTTTTTAAGTTGTCACTAATAGCTACTAATGATAAATATATCGTGATTTAGGTTGTCACAATTGACAATTAGCGACATCCTTTTAGTGACAACCTAGTGACAATAAATATTATCACTATGGTTTAGTGACAACTTTTTGGTTGTCACTTTTGCAGTATCGCTAAATGTCAATAGTAACAACTTTTTTAAGATTCTTGTCACTAGTATGTTTATGAAAACAGTACGTTTTAGTGATAATATTTGAGTTCTTGTCACTTAATATATGAGCAATTTAAGAAGTGACAACTTTAACATTGTCACATAAAATTTTATCACTAAAATTTAATTATTTTGTAGTGCCCTATGATATTTATAATGTTCAATTTACTCCCTGTAATTTATAAAAAAGGGCACTTTACCCCCTATAAAAAATTTAAATGAGCAATTTATCTACTTTCAACGAAGAGTGTAACACACACTTTCTGAAATCGAGAATGGGCTGCGTAAAAATACAAAAATACCCTATTGGGTAAACTATTCACAATTATCATAATACGGGGTAGTTAAAATGCCACATTTATGATAACACATGAGATAAAATATCACATTTATCATAGCACAATGGAGTAAAATGACACATTCATTATAACACAAAAGGTAAAATGTCATATTTATAAGTTGATTGGGTAAAAGTATGGTCTCTAAGATGGGTAGTTTTATCAATTTGTAACTATTTTTATAAGTTAAAAATGTCAGGGAGGCGGTGTGAAACTTTTATAAGATTACAAGGGGTAAAATGCACATTTTCAAATCATAGGGAGGTAAATTGAACATGATGCATATCACTGGGGATAAATTGAACATTATGCATATCAGGGATAAATTGTCATTAACTCGAAATTTATATAAGCTTACTTGTATATATGTCAATTGATCTTGCCATGTCTTTTCCATGGCTTTCATCCTTTCCTCAGATTTATGCCATTTCTTATCCATTTCATCAATTCGTATCTTCAAAGCATTGTTTTCCTCTTTCTTTTCTCTCACTTTTGCCTCTGCCTTCAAAACTTGCTTTTGAAGATTAATTATAACACTAAATGGAACTTGAATATAATCCTGCAGGCCAATAATATTAAACAAATTTTATTCTATATTTTCAAGAACCCTTTTCAAATTATAATAAAATAACACATTTGCAGTATATACCTTTGCTGTGTTGTCTTGTGTTGTTGTGTTCTGTCTCGATTTTGCCTCGTGTACTGTTTTATTACAATGCATTTGACGAAGCCTACGCTCAACGTACTTTTTGGTGTGTTTCTGTATTGTAAGAATCGCTCTAAGTCTTTTGATCCTGCATTCGTAATCCCGTCTTGCGTTTTGGCCTCGAGCAACTGAAACGACATATGTATGTTTCAAAATACGCCTCATTCTTCGCAGTTTGTACGTTTATACGTACATAATAGCATCAAACATGAGGAAGAATCAGATCAGGAGTAAAAAAATATGGATTGCATTTACTTACATGATTGCAGTGTGATTACTACTCTTTTGAGGTCTTTGTAATAGCATCGAATTTGGTGACCGCGGTAGCAGTTCTGGATATTCGATATTCCTTTTTCTGATTTTGAATTTTTCGATACTTCAATCTGTGAATCGAAGAAATGATTTAAATATATACACTGAAAAATTCGTCAAGATTATCGATTTCATATATATACTAGATATTGAAATCGAGTATATTCAAAATCTTAACAAAACTTTGCTTACCCCTTCGAGGAAAATATCAGATGAAGCTTCTTGAAAAATCCCTTTTTCTTCAGAACTAATTACCTTCTTATCAAGATCAAGTGCCAATGGCCTCCTAGACCGCGGGGGTAACCGAGCCCGGGACAATGGCCTAACCGGCAAAGAAGGGGGCACGTACGTGGTCTGTTGTTCGCGATCCAAATTCTGTATTTTATCGAGCATCAACTCCAGTGTGCTACGATTTTCGATTGAATTTGTAGTCATGATCACCATTCGAAATATTTTCAATAAATAAATATGTACAACCTAATTCTTTTTGCTAGATGGCTTTTGGTTTTGGCTTACTTGAGTTTGGGTAAAGGATATGAAATGAAATCTAGTTTACTGTCATTTGTATTGGAGAGACAAATACTGCATGTGTTGTTTACTGAAATGCAGCTTTGCTTTGCTTTGTTTTTCCTTTGCTTTTGCTTTTTTCTGAATCTTAAACTTAATACAGGTTTTGTTATTGGTGAAATCCATTTGAAAATGATTATTGGAAGTGTAGTGATTTATTAGAATGATTAATGATTAGTTCAAGAGTCGACGTCACTCATAATTCTGGCTCAAGATTCTCTGTACCACTTTTAGTGTACCATTCTTGTGTATCACTAATAATTAATTGCCACATATACATGTGATTGTCAAATGTACATGTGGCAATTAATTATTATTGATACACAAGTGTGATACACTAAAAGTGGTACAGAGGATCTTCACCCCATAATTCTTGTAGGGCTTGACCGAATTTGAAACATTTACATGAATTATGTTTAATTTATTTGTTTCTTGATTAGATTTATTCATAGCAGGAGGAATAATTAATAACAAACCATGTACAATACAATTAATTTGTAGTTAAATGATACCAAATCTGAAATCAGGACATAGCCATTTATTTAAGAAAAATAATTAGCATTATGGGTAAAATGTTGGTCAAACTCATGCCCACAATTAAAACTTGTCTATTTTTCTTTTTGAAAAAATGGAACAATATCTAACATTCGAACATCTAAATTATATTATGAATTTCATCAAGTCCCTCCGTGTAGAAAATAAACCATACAATAACAATATAAGTATATAACTTTATTATCCCGTCGGGCAGGGGGTGAGGGGCGCTCGGGGTGAGCGATTTCACCTTTTGGAACAAGTATATAACTTTATTTTTTTCAGTTGTATGTTCTTCTTTAAATTAACGTTCAAATGTGGTCCATTATTATGTGGACTTGTATTATAATTAGCAAATCTTTAAGTTGATACAATTATGGGGATCTGAATTACATTGATAAAGACTAATGATCTAGATATTAAATTATTTCTCTTTTGAATTAGAAGGTGGAATTAATGATGAAAGTCCACCTACAATTACCTTAATAATGCCCATCAAACGGAAATACTTAATTTCATTATTATTTCTTAATATATTTGTTATAATTGTGTGCTGCAAAATAAAATATTGACCAAACAATTTCTTTTTTTTTAACAAGATGAAATTTTTATCGTCAATGAAGGAAAGTTGTCCCCTAAAATGGTTCCAAAGCCGTGAATGGAATGATTTTTGACTATGAAGAATCATAATTAGGCTTGTCACGTGGGAATCATATTCATGGGGCTTAACCAATTCAGACTTTATTCCATGTGCGATGGGGCCTAATAACTAAAAGGACTTTTTTGTTGTCTATTTTTCTTTGTTTTATTAAAAAAATGAAAATTTCCATGGGGCAGGAGATTGGATCTAATTTGGTCACAAAAGACTAATCATGATCGATCCCAAAATCTCCATTGAAGTGTGCTTGTAAAGACCATGGCAATCCTTTTTTTTTTTTCCCTAGAATATTGATAATAAAATGAGAAAATAATCGATTGAGATTGTTCTTGCTCAGAAAAAGACTAAGGACATTCTCGCTTTTTTCAGAAGATAACTAATGTAAAAAATTGTCAATGGGATCGATTTTAATTCGAATGTGATGTGGATCCAATCCGATTAGAGATTTGATGAATCTGATCCGATTATAAAAAATTGTACGTAATACAAAATACGTGGAACGAATATGTATTTATTTTTCGTTAAATATCTTTATCTGATAATAAATAAATATATATGCATACATAATGTTTTATAATATAAATAATAATAATAATAATTTACCACCTATTTCAGAAGATAGTAGTTAATCTCGTCCATAAATTCATTTTTATGCCTATTTTTATTTAAAAGTAAGAATATTAGTAAATAAACTTTCAACATATGAGGTAAAATCGTAAAGTTAGTTTACTTGTTTTTGGAAAAAATACCCGTTCAATATTTTAAAGTTAAGATTTTTTATTGGATCCAGAAAAAATAATATTCAGCCGAACTCGACCCAATCTGAACTCAATCTGACATAAATGAAACCGAATTTGGGTTCGAGCATTTTTTACCCGAATCCGACCCATGGACAACCCTAAAGTCTTATATATGTCGATTATTGAGACCCGTTTGATTAATATAAACAGGCTTAATGCATAAATAGTTAATATATATGAGTTCTCGACCCAGATTTGTTGACATCAATCTTTAGGCCCATGAATATTTTTAACTTTAAATAAGTGGGCTATGGGCTTCAAGGCCCATATCGTTCTTCAAATCTACTGAACAGTTTCTCTTTGGAAAATAAAACAGAGTTCGAATAAATTGCCAAAATAAAAAATAACCCTAAAATAATCCGATCAGATTCTGTGGGCTGTTTATTTATTTCTCCCTTCGTTTCTTTTCGCCGTGCAAACATCGGTGTACTTTCTCCAGATTTATTTAGGGTTTTCGCTTACAATCGGAGTTTTTTGCGTGCACTGATTTTATTAGGGTTTTGCCTTTCCCCTGAAAGGTTCGGCGTTAATTTCATAGTAATTGTAGTTCTTTTTTTGTGTTTTCTTTAAATTTTGAGCGTGAATTTAGATTTTTGTTAAATGGGTATTTTCTTCCCTGAAGATTTGCATGTTTTTGTAATTTCTTGATGTGTAATTATAAAATCACGGGCATATTCAGATATTAATTGGGCTTTTATTTTTTCACTTCAGGAGGCATAGAATCTTGAAGCCTTTTGGTGAGTTTACAAGAGCTGATGGAGGACTGGGGTAATTTTTCTTTTCCCCTCAATCTGAACATTTATAGTTATCTTTTGCATATTATAGTTTATATTTATTTTACATTATTTTGTAAGTTCTATATATGTGTACCCTTCCCTAGCCTATTGAGTTAGTCCCCGTTTGGATGGGATAGACTGTTGTTCTGTTACGTCTGTAAGAGGATGTAACACATTAAAGGGTAGTGGTGGATACCTGCTATTAGACTGCAGCCATGGTGTTCTTGGTGATGTTTTTTGGATCATGGTCTTAACTTTAGTGTTAAAGAAATCAATAGGGTCCCCTTGGCTTTTGTATGTCGTTTCTTGGAGTGCATAATTAAAGATTTTTGTCGGATTACCAACTAAGTTTTATCTCAAGGCCCTCTTTTCGTCCCCTCAATTTTCAATGTAAGTAGGTTCATTTCTCAGTTACATTGTTTGTAATTTCAGAGGATGAGCATATTCCTGATCTAAAAAAGGAGCCGCTGAAAGGTAATTGGGATGATGAAGATTTGGACGACGTGAAGGAATCTTGGGAAGATGATGATGAGCCTGCCCCGGTATGTATGCACTCACATACACTTTCTATCTTTAACTTGCATAATTTTTAATTTTGAGAAAAAGGTACATTTCTTAAATTGAGGATGCTACTGTTTTTAACTCAATCCAGATTTTTGCATGTTATTTAGTATTTACATGCATGTTTGATATTACTTGCTTCACATTTTTAATTACAATAGGATGCTGCTTTAACTTTTGTCTTCATTTTTTAGTTCAAAGAACCCCATAAATCCTTGAAGTTTTTGCTGCCATTTAGTACATTTTTGCTGCCCTCATTTTTTATAAGTTAATATTTTTATTTATGACCATAAAGTAGAGAGGTTGATGACCTTTTGGGGGAGAGTTTACAGTGAATGTTTAGTGTTCTGATTGAATCATATTTTAATAACACAAAATCATGTTGGTGATTCATGTAATTAAGTTCTTGAGTATGCAACAGAATTATTTCATAGGAGCCTGTGCATTTCAGTCTTGCATGTTTTACTAAGGGTGAGTTTGGCCTAGCGATTCGAAAAGCAATTATAGGAGAATTAATTTTACTAAAATTGATTTTGATAATAATTGATTATAATAAAAATTAATTATAGAATAATTGCTTTTGTATAATAGCTTTTGCAAAAGTAACACTTTAGCAGCTTTTAAAATAAGTTGATTTTTTGCTTCTCGAGGTCTCAAAAGCGATTATGATCTTGGGGGCCAAACACCATGAAAATCACGATTGAGCAAAATCAATTTTTATAATCTGGGCCAAACACTTCAAAAATCACAATAGAGATCTAAAAGTGATTTTATGAGGTTCAACCGCTAGGCCAAACTCACCCTAAAAGGTGGATGTTATTACTGCGATATTTTTCAGTTGTAGGTTTTGAATTAATAGATATTGAATATCTCCCCTCTCTAACATCTTAAGCTTTTACATGAGATGGTTATTCAATATGGTATTAGAACCGGGCCAAGGACCTCTTTTAGAATGTCACTGCCGCCCACTTATGAAACTTAGTTTCATATGTTAGGCTTGAGTAACCTGCCTTCACACAAGGAGGCGTGTCGTGTTATAAATTCAGGCTGGATGACCTCCTTATTCAGGGAAAAAAATCATGGGGAATTTTCTGAATGAAACAAGTGGAAATAACACTACAAGTACACTTTGCTCCTTACTTTGGTTAAGTTCTTGGTGTTGCTGCAGAGAAACCAGTTTTATGAGTGAAATATAGCTATCACCATTCCACAATGTAGATGCATAGCTCAGCATTTCTCTTTTACATGTTAGCTATATGTTCTTGGTACTGTTGAATAACTTTGAAGGCCTTCATTTCTCAAGGACATCCAATTTAAAATTCATTATGAAGTTTTTCTTTATTTCTTTTGAAATTCTGTGGCAACAAATCTTTTGAAGTTGGAAGGTGGTTTGGTACTCCAGGAATTTGCCTATGGTATCTCTAGTTTCCCCTACCAACATCCCATTTGATGTTCCATGTTTTCTCTTGGTTGGAAATCACAATATATTTCTATAGATAAATCTTTTGGAATTCTTTTTATTCTATTATTGATGCTGAAAGTAGAAAATCATTGGGGATATGTTCTTGATTGATAAGAAACTGTGTTTTGGACTGGATACAACTTTTTCATCAAAGGATATATCATTTTTGATACTGTATATGAAAGTGGAAGCCCCTTATGTTATGTCATTAAATGGTGTTTCACTATTCTTGACGTGTGTTTGGCATGTTCTTTTATTGACTTGGAAATGCTTCTCCATATGTTGTTGTCAGGCACCTAAAGCAGAACCCCCACCTGAAAAGGCCCCTAAGAAGGTTCCAGCAAAATCGGTTGAAAAGAAAGGGAAAGCTGTTGAAGCTGCAAAGGAGGCACCTTTAGATCCTATAGAAGAAAAACTTCGCCAGCAGAGGTGGGTCTTTGATATTTTCTTTAATGATAGTTATTGGTGTTCAACCTGTTCGAATATGTAAATTTATATATTGTATGAAGGTTTTGGCTCTAGGTTTATGAAGATGAGATTGAAATGAAATTGTTGCTTTTAAGTTTAGTTCACACTATGACTGCAAATTACTGTATTTTATATTTTTCTAGTTGGTGCAGTGGTTAAATTACATCCCTATAATATTTTTGTTATGTTTCAACTTTCAATCTATTCAATCCATATCCACTGCGACCGTTATGAACTTTTTAATGAATCTTTAATATAAAATGGCCCCTTCTATTTTTTCACAGGCTTGTTGAAGAAGCTGATTATAAGTCCACTGCAGAATTATTTGCCAAGAAGGGTGATGAAAATTCGCTTGATAATTTCATTCCCAAAACTGAAAGCGACTTTGCAGAATATGCAGAGCTTATTGCTCATAAGCTTCGCCCATACGAGGTTTGCGATATATCCATCAGCTCTGCTATTTTATCTGGTGATTTATTATTGCAAAGTTTTGATCTGGTTTTTTCCTTTATTGCAGAAAAGCTATCATTATATTGGATTATTGAAATCTGTAATGAGACTGTCATTGAGTTCTTTGAAAGGTGCAGACGCCAAAGAAGTTGCCTCTTCAGTTACCGCAATAGCAAATGAAAAGATTAAAGCGGAAAAGGAAGCTAATGCTGGCAAAAAGAAGACTGGTATTTCAATTCTCAACTTTCATCTTTATGGTGATTATTGTTGATCCGTAAATTTGAACAATTTTTTTCTCTCGTAGGTGGAAAGAAGAAACAACTTCATATTGGAAAGCCAGATGATGATGTAGCCGTAGATACTTACAACGATTATGATGACTATGATTTTATGTGAGCATGCTGTGGTATCGCAACCTCAGGTCTAAAAGAGTCTTGGACAAATATGACGAGGATTCTGCGGCCTTTTTCCTCTCCTTGACTGGGAGATGAATTGAGTGTGTAATATTTTGTTCTTATTTTGAACAAGGTTTTATTTTGGTGTTCTATTTTTACTTGTCATTTGTAGGAGATCCATATTCTTTTTTCCTGGTCTTATTGGTGGTCAATATTTGTGGATTTTGGATATAAAAGATACCCAATTTGTTATTTAATTGTCAGAGTTGGAACCTAAGACATGTTTCAGCGCAAGAACATGATCCCCATTAAGAATAAAGTTTGTCAATCTTCAATTTTCTTTAAGAGTTGTAACTTCATTTGCACTGCTAGCCCATAAATTGGATCCTGGAACAGATTTTGACTGTTCCGGTGAAAATGTTAGGCCCCTTTTTTGGAAGGATTTTGACTCAGTTTAGCGGTTTTTTGAAATTTGAACTGCAAATCTGGGGCAAATCCATTGTAAACGAACATGTTTCGGGAAAATTCAGTTTCGACTTATATTCTCAAAATAATTCTCAAAGTTAAAAAAGATATTGATATACCATTTATATTTTCTCTATGAAAATATTAACTTTAACATTTATCATATTTTTCCACTCAAATATCAACATTCAAATTTGGTTTGAAATATCAACTAAAATTGGGCTTTTGGCACTTTGCACCCTGGAATTATAGGGTTTTGGTACTTTGCACCCTAACTTAAAAGTTTTGGCACTTTGCACCCTGGAAATACAAATTACTTGGCACTTTACATCCTAGTGTGTGTTTTGAAGAAAAAAATATTAATTTATTGAAGAGTATAATAGTCATTTTCAAATATTTTTGTCACTTTAAACCCTAAAGGTATAGATTTTGACAATTTGCACTCTGAAATATAGAATATTGGCACTTTGCACCCAAAAAATATAATTTCTGACATTTTCAACCCCGACTTAATATGATAATCTAAATTATGTAAATAACATGCAATATAATAATATGTTAGATATGTAAACGTGTATTTTAGATATAAAGTAAATAATCTTGAGGATACTTGAAAATAAAATGAAGACAGTGTCTTTTTTTAATCTAAATTTTACAGAGAGAAAATGTTAAAATAAGTTATTATAAAGTAAAATAAATTTAGAATAACAAGTTTATGATTGTTGTGCATAGAAATGACCATTTTATCTCTACATCGCCGACATTCATGAGTCTGTTTTTTTTTAAGAAAAATATATTATGGTGCAAAATATCATACAAATTATACTTTTGGTGGGCAGAGTGCCAAAAAATTTAACTCGGGGTGAAAGATGTTAATATTTTATAATTTTAGGGTGCAAAATGCCAACATTCTATATTTTAAGGGTGCAAAATCTATATTGCCAAGGTGCAATGTGAAAAAAAAAATTGAAAATAACTATTCTACCTTCTATCAATGAATTTTCTCACTAAAACACACACTAGGGTGCAAAGTGCCAAATAAATTATATTTTCAGAGTGCAAAGTGCCAAAACTTTTAAGTCAGGGTGCAAAGTGCCAAAACCCTATAATTCCAGGGTGCAAAATGCCAAAAACCCACTAAAATTAGAATACTCGACGAAAAATTATTTAGAGCAAGTTATCAAGTGTATGTGGTGCAGTTTAATAATGCATTTCTTATATGTGGAGTGATAATTCACATCAATCATGTGATGACCAATGAGAACATATTTTTAAGATCCTATTTTTTGGAAAACATGATCAACATGGTTGATGTGAAATTTTACGTCATATGAGAAGTGCATTAGTGTACTGTATCACATGTACTTAATGACGTGATTTAATGGTTGCAATATATAATTTCTCATATCATACATTCGAATTCAATTAAAGATGTTTTTCAAAATAATGATTCCTTTTGAAATCATTTAAAACATTTTTTAAACTAAATCCAAGTCAAATCTATCCAAATGGAGGAGCCTTTTTGTGATATCATGTTTATGTCTTCGGATTCCTATTCCTTCTTTTAAGTAAAAGATTAAAATTATGATAATAATTTTGTAAAACTATTCAAGTGAGTGATGTATTGTTGTTTTTGATAATCTGTAACCCAACTAAAAAATTGTCATACAATTGAAAGATTACAGTTAATAGTTAAAAACGTAATAATTATTATGAAATACATACATATTTGTGGATGCCCATTAGTTATATGGTGTCTAACACAAGAATTTCCACTTGGTGAAACAAAGAAACAACACATATCTCATTATGTGTCAAGACAAGAAAAGGAGTAACATTGTATCTAATGTGTGTCAAGCAATGAAGAAATAAGGGTGGCAAGGCATGAACAAATGGAAGCACCTAAGTACAACCATGTATCACAATGCATGTATAGACACCCATCACTTTCCTTTGCAAGACACATATGAGGCCACCCATCAATCTTCTTTGTATAACATGTGTACTTTTGAACTCTATAAATAGAGGAGTTCATCCCTGATTTTGGAAGAATAAGAACAACTAAGTAATCTTATATCCTCCTTTGCATGTTACCTTGCTTACACAATAAGTTCATCCATTTTATCCTAAGTTTTATAACAATAATATGATTATTACAAACCAATTTGCTACTAAATCTGTACAAAATATTGGGGTTGTTTGTTTGGTGTTTGGGAAAGTAGATTGTGAAAGTAGTGGATGTTTGTAAAATAATTTTGATTTAGGTAATGTTGTTTTTGAGATAATGATTTGTGAAATAAAGTAGGCGTAAGTTCTTTTTTGGAAAAGTTAGGTTGTAGGCAGTGTTTTAAAAATCCGACCGAACCGGCCGGTTCGATCGGTTTGGTCGGTTCGGTCCGGTTTAACCGGTAACCAGTTGCCAATCCGTTCCGATCAACTCTCCAAAACCAGCTTTGTTCCTGACCAGTTTGCGGAAAAAACCAGTCAAAAACCGATAAAACCAATGAACCAGTGAACCGATTGAACCACTGATTCACTTATAAAAATAAGGGTAAATTACGAATATCCCCTTCAGGTATGGCCTAATTACAAAAATCCCCCTCACATATTGGGTATTACAAAAATTCCCCTCAGGTTTGTCACCTTCTTACAATTAACCCCTTGCTCCTAAAATATTCCAATTTTACCCTTGGAAGTTATTTGTAATGTTTAAAATATATTATACATTTTAAAATTTGGGTATTAATTGTTATATATTGTAAATTATAAAAATAATAATCATATATTTACCACCAAAATAATTGACATAATTTATAATTGTCCATAAATTTCAATAAATATTTCAATTTATAATACAATATAAACTTTAATAAACTAAAATATCTTATTTATAAAAAAAAATATTAGTTTATTAAATATACTATTTTATAAAATAAATTCATTCAACTAATGTGTAAACAATTTGTTCATATTTATAAAATAAATTATTAAAATTCTATTTAATTTAATGTTTTGCAATTTAAATTGCTAATATATATAAATATTTTTTTGCAATATTTATTAAAATTTATGGGCAATTATAAATTTTATCAATTATTTTGATAGTAAATATATAATTATCTATTTTCTAATTTATAAGATATAATAATTAACACCCAAGTTTTAACATATATGAGACATTACAAACAATAAAACTAACACTTAAGGGCAAAAATGGAACATTATAGGGGCAAGGGGTTAATTGTAAGAATGTGACAAACCTGAGGGGGATTGTTGTAATACCCAATACGTGAGGGTGATTTTTGTAATTAGACCTTACCTGAGGGGGATATTCGTAATTTACCCTAAAAATAAAAAGTTTACGCAACGGATTTTTATTCTCTTCCGCGACCTTTAAACTTCAACAATACTCTCACATATCTTCTTCTATTTTTCACTTTGAATTAAACAAAATCAACAAGAAACAAAAAAATCTTATATAAATATTGTAATGACGTCACACCGGTTGGACCAGTGGTTAAAACGGTATAACCGATCTAACCAGTAACTAGTAAGGCTACCGGTTGGATGTCCGATCCAGTTTTTAAAACATTGGTCGTAGGGGTAAAATGTGTAAGACTTTATGTCAAATCATGTTTGTTATGTGAGATAAATTGTGTAAGAGATAGAGTTTGTATAGGTTTTGTTTGGACATAAGAAACTTGTTGTTTGTCTGGCTTTTGAAAGAATAATTTGAGAAAATTGAGTGATGAAAATTTTATTTCAGAAAGTAGAAAACATGTTTGTTTGGCGTTTCCCAAACACGAAATTATTTTGGAAAACGCCAAACAAACATGCCCTTGGACTGTGACAGATTGACTAAATTTATAGTCTAAAATACCTACCAAACGGCCCTTAATTAAGGGAAATTCTTACTCAGATCAGGTTTGACCGATCCCAAACTAATTACATGGCAAGTGCAATACACTTGTTTTGGGATTGAATGTAACTTCCAGAAAAGTGACCAATCACAAAGCAAATACAATACACTTGCTTTGTGATTGAATGGGTTTGGCCAAACCAGGCTTGAGCAAGAATTTTCCATTAATTAGGAACAATCAAATGACTTCTTGGCTGAACTGCACAGACTGATCGAAGTTTAAATTAAAAAAGAGAATACAAAGAAATGATTGGACGCCATTAAATCTCAACCACTACTTCTAAGAATATCTATGTAAAATTACCTAAAAAATTATCTTTTTAATTTTTATTTAAAACTCCGTGTTAAAAGTAAAGGTATAGAAAAAAAGGGACGGAGGGAGTACATTCGAAACTTGACTTCAAACAAACACTGACATAGGAATCACAATCAAATCAAATTCAAGCCAAAACGTTTCATTTCACAAGGTAGATTTGCAACATGAGCTAAATTAATAGGCAATCTAAACTTGATATTTGCATCTAGTCAGAAGGTCCTTTATTACAATACAAGACACAAGAGTGGTAATTCTAAGACATCATATGTCACAACCTACGATGAGACACTGTAAAAAAAGAAAAAATTAAAACACACATCATAAAAAGAACTAATAAGCCTACTGCAAAATATTGCAGTCATGAGGGAGCTAATCTTCAAGCTTCCATTTACGCCTATCTTTTAGTGATCTTTCTCTAAGTCCTGATTACTAAATGTAGGTCTCTGTGCTGTATTCAAGCCAGTCGTCGAGAAATCCTTCGAGGCATGGAGCATAAGTTCCAGACGACCATTAGAACAACTCTTAAACACTTGGCAAGTTGAGATGTTTCGAAAAAGTGTAAGCATCCTTGCTGTTCAAAGAGGACAACGTGCAACCAACCAAAGAGGCTTATGAACAAGAAACCACACAGCGCAATAATACTAGATCAATGCACAAGATAAATTAGGACGATAAAGAACCAGTATAAGAGCATCAAGAAGACACACTTTCCAGATACCAAAACCGGAGGAACAATATTTAAAAGTCATCCAGTTCCACAATTTGTGCTCTTCTCTCAGCAGCTTTTTTCCTGATGAAAATTCCCCATCTTAGAGCTGCTTTAAGTTTGAGCCACCCAACAACAGCTTTGCCGGATGAACGAGTACGATGCTCATCAAACCCGAAGTTAGACGGCGTGATTGGGGTGAAAGCTGAGTAAGCATAGTTATTTTCATTGGCATTAAACGAAGTTTGACCATGTCCACCCATACTAAAGATACGTAGCAAATTCTGCATGTCTTCATTTTCGAGCATCTCATGACTTCTTACTCGAATTTCATCTTCAGGAATGTCCTCATACCCTCGGTAAGAAATAAGATTTGATGTGCCGCCAGCGTGGTAGTTAGGAATGGTTGATAGTGGTTGACCAAGAGCAAGAATGTTCTCACTTCCAGATGGCTGAGCTTGTTGGGATGAATTGATTAGGTGGTTATGCGGAGGAAATGAAGTGCCATCTAACTGTATAGGAATATTGAGATTCATATTTTGTGGCTGTATTGGATATCGACCTACAATGTTGTCATTATATCCTGGTGAAAAGATGAAGCAAAGCATAGTGAGTGGAAGTTGTGTAGAAGCAAAGCTCAGTATGAGAAACAAAACATAAGTATAGTCAAAATAGTTAAGAGAAACAGCTCAAAAACAACTACTTTTAGAGAGCATATCTATAAACACATGGAAAAATCAAAGTGGTTTACATGAATGTAAGCATTAAGACCACAAATTTATTTATGCACCTCACCTTATATAACTATACATCCATCTCAGGTTTTTAAAAAAAGAAACAATACGTGAGTTACTTGGCGCTCATATGCTTTTCTCGTTCATAATTAATTACTCTTCAATTCTATTTTTTTCTTCTATGAGATTGGAGGTAATTGTTACCCAACTAATTTCTTGTATTTCTTTTAGCCAAAATCTCCATCCCCACCCCCAAACAAAAACACATGCCAGGGAAAAAAGTTACAATAAAACTTAAATAATAACAATGAAAGAAACCCCAAAATCCATCTTGTTGACATAAATATGGTATATATAATATGAAACCCATCATTCAATTCAAAATGAAAATTCAGCTGTTAGATCCTTACCCATGTTCATTCCTGGGTTCATAGAAAGATGCTCAGAAGGAACAGATGCTGTGAGACCTGGTAGACTGAGCTGATCAAAGGAGTTCAGCTGATCTTGTGAGCGTATCCTAACATCATTCTGCGGAGCATCTGGATTTTTGTTTTGTTCGAAGCCTAGAAGAGATTTGCCATCATATTCTATGACATGCATCCAATTGTCATATGCCTTCTTCACCAAAGTGTCCACAAAGACCTGCAACACGAAACCACCATAAGCTGCATTTCCAACTTCTTATATTTCATTTGAAATCCCTTTGGTTAGATAGTAGCCAAGTCCTATTATGGTGCCAAATCTCAACACCAAACCATAAAATATTCACACTAAATCAGGAGTTAAAGAAACGAAGTAATATCAAAATCAGTCTGCCATTATCATGTTATGCCTGTTTGATATGAACAATCCTAGAAACTGGTTGTCTTTAACTTCATCGTAATGAGTTGTTCCATGTAACAGAATATCTTAGCCTCTTAGAATGGAAAAGGTAAATAGAAGTAAACATCAGAGGTTTTTACTGCAATAAAAATGAAGTAGTAACATCATCTATCTAACATAAATTTCAAATAAAGATCATTTAAAAACCAACTATTATGGAATCACTAACCTTCTGACTATCAGAAAGAGAATCAACTGAATGATATTGTTCACCAGCAATCAAACCACTCAACTCATAAATATTGTTAAATACGACTCCCATATTCCTTGGCTCATCAGGATAGTAAACATAGACTTTTCCACTCAGGACACAGGTCTTTGAGTGCTCTATGAGAACATCCCACATCTTATTTGACATTCCACTTCCGAGTATCTGATAATTGAGGAAATCCATTGTGAACATGAAGAAATAAGTAGATAGAGAAATAGGCTGAACATGAAGATTAAGTATATCCTCACATTCCGAAGTTTTTGTGGGTCTCTCACTGCAAGTCGCAGGAAGTCTTCTACTTTGAGTATTCCAGCTTTATTGAGCCTTTTATGGAACGATCCATCTTTCCCAATCTTTTCCAGTCTCCAAACTTCATCATCAAGTGCAGGTGGGTAATGTTTCTTGTACACTAAAGTTAGAAATGCAGAGAGTTACCACCTAACCGATGAGCACCATAAGAGAAAATTTATTGCTGTTTTTGAGTTGTCTAAACTGAAACTTACATTCTCCTCTGTGATCCTTGACTGTAAATGCATCAGTTTTTGCTTCACGGATGCGAAAGACCTGAGAACTACCAGAGGCAACCTTCAGACCAAGTCTAAATTTTCTGCTTCTAATCCAACTAGAGTTGTCAGTAAATGTCAGATCCCCAAGGGTTCCGACACCTTCCTTTAAAGCTACTTGCAATTCCCCAGTCAAAAGTGGCCGCTTTCCCTCACGCTCTTTTACTATATGAGACTCAAATTCTTCCCTACTCCATCCATCATCATCGTCATTGTTGAAATCACCTTCAAGCACAACAACATCTAACTTAACTGTGGACTCTGGACCTGATGTTACAACATTGCCTGTGTTTACATCAAGCAAGACGACATGGATTGCAGCACCCTGCTCTCCCTCCACTTTTCCACCTGTAAATAGAGGTAGTGACAACTTGGATCTGAAATGAAGCTGCAAATTTCTTCCATCAGGACCCTCAATTCTTTTTGGAGAAGCCCTGCAAGTATTATGAAGATCAATTAAAGATGTGAAGGCAACTTAAGACAAAAGCTTTCGATTCAACTCAACATGCAAAAGAAAGTATGAGTATGCATGATGTAAAATAAACAGAGTTAGTGTCGTTGAATGACGTCAATCAGTGTATCCAATAACTTAAGTAGACAACAGCACCCTGAATTTTCCCTTAGGCATCAAGCAAACACACATGAGGTAATATGCTTGATGCATGCAACCTGCATTTTATAGGATTATGTTCCTAACTCAAAGATTGACAAAACAAACACACTGGGCTATACACATGGAATGAACGTAATGAATACAAATGAGAATTTGAACTAGAACTTGAACTTGAAATTAGTAACAAGGGGCTAAGCCATACCTCCCATTAAGTGTGGCAGGGCCCAATTTTGCCAAGGCACGCTCCACTTCTTCGCTAACCTGGTAGTCAGAATATATTTGGGTCATAAACAGGGAAACTTAACATGAATCATAATCACCTGCAAACAATATTGTAATGAACTATGATGTACTTTGACTAAACGCTTTTGGTTGAGAGATCAATTGATTCCAAATATAAGTCATGAGACAATTCATTTTGAAAGCACTGTGAAAACAAACCTCAAGAATGACCTCAAAGGCATTGTTTAATGACTGCTTATAAAAAGAATCAAACTATTGCCAACGTTTATGAGCTTTGTGTGAGCTGTTAAAATTATGGGATTAGTTTTCTCTAGGACCTCTACTATCCAGCTAATTCAACAAAAATACTCGGAAAGAAGCAGAAAGCACAATTCTAGAAAATTGAAAAGGTTGTGACAGTCAAATTGCTCAACAGAATGGTGTACACTTTTCTACCATATAATTGAATGCATCGGAAATGACATTTGCAAATGATCCTCGATAATTTAGAAAAAAAATATCGTTAAAGAGATTATAATCTTACAACTCTCCGAAGAATTGGTTCCAGTGATGAGCATAGTTTCTGTAGACTGTCCACCTTTAGAGCCTCAACAATAACACTGCATCAACCACGTAAAGAAAACACTTATGCGCCCCTCAATATGACAGTAAAGGTTTCAGACCAACTCAAATGGTAAGAAACTGAATACTTGGCGTCATACAAATTAGTAAATCCCAACAGTATTTAATAAGAGTATCCTTCTCAGCAAAAAAATTATGGTGACATTACGTTACCATTAAAGGGAGTACTAAGTAATTTTTCTAAGTGCAAGAGAAATCCATATATAAACTTCACACTTTCACTAGTACAAATTTTCCATTATCACAATTTATTATTAATATAACCTTAATTAAACCAAACATACACATGAATTAACCTATAAAAACTCCATCTTCCATCTAAGCTACTTAAGAAGTAAAACACCAATACTAAACTTAAATCCATCCACAATTTGAATACTTAAACTGTGAACACTATTCAAAATTAATCGATATAAATCATCAATACACAAAATAAATTTCCTCAATTAATAATTAAAGTGTATTAGCTTCATAAATCAGTAAAAAATACAGTGAACACTATTCAAAAGTAATTGATACATAAATTAAATTACCTAGCAAGAGCAGGGCGTTTCCTTTCGGGTTGACCTTCATTGCTACTATTCGGATCCAAACTTCGTTTTTCTCTCGCCTTCATACTGTTTGATTTTTCCATATACCTAGTTTGCATCTTTGTTATTAACTACTATTTCTTTCTCTGCAGCTCCAGAAATATAATTAATTAATTAATTAATTAATCAATTAATTTAATAATTAATTGATTCTTCAGATCTGATCTGATTCTGAAATAGCTAATTGCTTCAGTTAGCTGAATCAGTTAAAATTTGGGGAGTTGGACAGTTAAAAAGGGGGAATTAAAGGAAATGAAAAGCGGGAAAAAATTGAAATAGCCGGGAAAGGAGAGAGAGGTTTCCATGAAGGTACAATGGAGCTTCTTGGAAGTTTCGTGTGGATTTATTTTATAGAAGTTGACCCATTTTTCAACTTTTTTTTTTTTTTAGAATTCATCTTTTTCTATTTTGATGGCCAAAATTTATATATTCCAGTATTGGATGCTACTTTTGCTATTGACACTCTAATGTGGGAGATTATTTTTTGTAATTACTGCGTGAATGAGGGGTATAACATATCAATGAAATTAACTTTGTTAAGTTTTTGTGTATCAGTTATTAATTAACAATTATGGATCAAATTTTTTATTTCGTTTGAGGATATCGAAAAATTTATGTTTTTGAAGCAGTAGAAATGAAGTTACGTTGTATCTTTGAAACTTCATATTTGCTTTGAAATCTTTTTTTTTAAAATTTAATTACTTTTTCATAGTTTTTGAGAAAAATATCCAATTTTTTTTTTTTGAGAAGTTTTTAAACCAAAAACATACATTGGATTTGCTATGGGCAGTTCACCTTTGGCTAAACTGTCCATAGTTCACCATTCATTTGTTGCCATGTGGCAACAAATTGACTTATAATCTGTTGTGTAATTATACTACTAGGACTTTGAAAATATCCTAAATACCCTTATTTCTTCTCTCCCAAATTTCTTCTTCTCTCCCAAACACCATTTTTCTTCTGCACGACTAGTTTGATTTTTTTATTTCTCAACGAAATTTTGCAAGATTAGTCTCATTCTCTTCGTCTCTTCATCAGGATTACGTTGGTGGTTTCAATTTTTCGTGTCTCTTTGTTTTTTGTTGTTAATTTTCAGATCTATAAAAAACAAAAAAGCTTAATTTTTTATTTCTTAACGTTTCGTTGCTTTTCCTTCCAGGTTTCTGTTTCTAGAGCTATTTAAACGCATTGGCCGGCTTCAATTTTGTGTTTTCAGCTCGGAATTAGTGGATTTGAAGAGCGTGCCACGAAGAACATTTTCGGGCTTTTGCTTTCTTCATGTTTCGGGCTATATTTTAAAATTGATCATCATTGTTTCTGGAATTATATAACCACATTTCTTTTGTTGAATTGTTTCTGGGATTTGAAGATTAATTTTCAACAATGATTCTTCAACAAAGATTAATTATAAAGCCACGTTTCTTCAAATTGGTAAATCTTCACGGTTTCAATTGATCATCTTTGTTGAATTGATTAATTTTAATGTTGATTCTGTGTGTAAGTGTGTTGTGTGGTTGTATTATGATTGCAATTGATTAATTTTAGAAACATAAATGGATTTGAAGCCGTGTGGATTTGAAGAAATTGCCATGTATGTATATGTATGTATGTATTCTGGTTTGATTAATTGATCTCTTTCTAGTGTTGATATTAAAATTGCAATTGATTAATTTTACAGAAATTGCCGTGTCTGTATATGTATGTATGTATTATGATTCTATCAGCTTTGGTTTCAATTGGCAAGAAATTTAATTTTCCAATTTTCTGTGCTGTGGGTTTGGGAAGTCAAGGATATTATGGTAATATCTCCTAAATCAACACAAAATATGAACGGCAATTTTTACCTATTTAGCAGGTTATGGTTGAATTTTTTAATATATTTGATTGGCTAGGAAGCATGAACTGCCAGCAATTTTCCACAAGGTGAACTGCTGGCAGAAGCTCCCAACATACATTGAAATCGAAACTTTAATAATGAAGATTAGTTTCTAAAGTCAACCACTTTTTTAGAAGTAGAAACTAGAAAAAATCTCCTTCATATATTGTAGGATGTCATTTGTAACTTGATTTTAGAATTTATTAGTCGTCAAGTACTCTTAAAACTTAATCGAAGTACATATAAGGTGACACAACCGCATCGATCATATTTCCTTAGTCCCTTTTCTTTTGCTCCCTTGAGTTGAGAGTTGAAAAAATGAAATTTTATGCAACTTACATTTATGTTCTTAAAAGAATTAATAAAGAATTAATGATGTCAAATCATTATTTTCTGTGAATGAGTACTTTTGAAAAAATAATTTTATATTAGAAAAAAGAGTATTTTTTTGAGATATCCAAAAAAAATGGAATAAAAGAAAAATGAGATATCCAAAAAAAAGGAATAAAAGAAAAATGACGGAGGTAGTATACAATATTCTCCATTTGTAATATATTTTAGATAGAGTAAAATAAAATACTCATAACTAGGGGGCAATAATTCATTAGAATATCACAAAATTAGAGTAAAAACCACAATTTGCGTTGACTTAGGTATCTCAAAAAATAAAACTCAAGAGGAGAGTGGCAATAGTATAAAATCAAGGAATCCGATTGGTCTAATTTGCGTTGGGCGGCAGTGATTAAATAGATCTGAGCCGTTGATCCAGGACCCTTACAGTTACAGCATATCAGATTTCCCGGATTTGGCCCACGTGCTTTGAATATCAATGCTTACGTGTTAAAGATGACGTTGGATTTATGCCGTATTTTTTTATTTCTTTAAATTATTTTATAATACTAGTAGCAATAAACAGTAGAGCACATGATTCCTTTCCCTATTTGCCCCTTCATTATCCAATTTTAATCTATGACTTTTGCTAGTTAGGTATTGTTTGCAATTGTTTATTTTTATTTAAATTTAACAATCTTAGAAGTAAATATCAAAAGAATGTTTAGCGGACTCAAGTTCGAATTTCTTTTGGAAGAGATACCAAGATTAATGTGCTTAATCAACCTCGAAATGGATTAAACCCTTGAGAACAAAAAAAATAATAACCCAGAAATACATACTTTCCTTTTTCTTTTTAAATATTATAAAAACGAAGAAGTATGTTTAAGAAGTCCCAAAAAATAAATTTTACTCGTTTCTTTTTTGTTTATCATAGAAAAACTTAATCATAATTTCGCACTTTCAAACGCTTTATAAGTGTTTCGGGGTACTAATGTAATAAATATAATAAAAGAAACTAGTCATTATAATATAGCGAATCTAAATTCGAATCTTTTGTTTGGAGAGGTTTCCATTTAATATGACCGACATGCCTCGTAGAGAATTAAACTCTTAGCAAATAAAAAAAATAAGTGTTTTGCAGATTAATAATTTGGTTAAGCATTTGCACAACCCCCTCTTAACCATTGATTCTAGAACAATAATGCAACGTGAACAATACAACATCATTATTTTATTGGAGATCTTAATACTAGACAAAATTTTAAGACTAAAATGTATAATTCATGTAGAAATTTCAATATATATGTGTACACGTATTTAAATGT
Organism: Penstemon barbatus; assembly: GCA_003313485.2. Lineage (NCBI taxonomy): Eukaryota > Viridiplantae > Streptophyta > Magnoliopsida > Lamiales > Plantaginaceae > Penstemon > Penstemon barbatus. The sequence continues at coordinate 88,520,007 of CM064883.1, read as the reverse complement.
CATAGAACATCTGAGTTAGGTAGAGAATTAATCCACACAAATTCATTGGGGAAAAAATACTCATAAGGACAAGAATTTAAGGGGGTTAGGAAACTTAGAACAAGAGAATAAATATACTAATCAGCAAATAAAACTAGAACTCATCACTGTAAAACATCTGCTGTAATTTCCCTCAAATAAATATAGTTTTAGAAAATGCAAAGTTAAATTACACTACCAATTTTCACAACAAAAGCAGTACTTAACATGAAGCCAAACTCGTGAGATTAGACAAAGGAAATAACAAGAAAAGTTACTGCTGTTTTTTGTTCTTTTTCTTTCCCTTCTTTTTATCTCTTTTACTCTGTGGCTTTGCCCGAGATCTCTTTTTCGGATTATTGACTTGCTTCTTTTTAGTCACGGGTATCTTCGGTTTAGTCTTCTCAAACCCTTCAACAGATTGAGGCTCCAACCTCTCAATCGGAGTTTCTTCCTCTCTAGCAATTTCACTTGTCGTGACCAGAACTTGCACGTCACCATTGTCATACGTCATAGTCCCTTTCAACATAAAAAAAGAGGAATTTTTTAAGTTCAAACTCAACACTTCTCTCTAATATAAGAGCTAAAGGCAATAATAACCCGTGCTTTGCCTAATTGGCAAATTCCCCCTCGTGTTATTTTTATTAGCAAGAACTCCATTGTGTTCTTCTATTATTAGCTTCCGAAATTCGTTCATAAATCAATAGGGAGGTTACTGCCAATGTTTTAAGTTAATAGGGGGATTATTGCCAATTTTAAAGTCAACAAGGGGTTTATTGTCAATTTTTGATATATTTTTTTTGTTTCCCAAGGATTTAATCCCTTTCGAGGCGGGTTGGGCACATTAAGTGGGTACCTCTCCCAACAAGGATTCGAACCTGAGCCCGCTACTTTGTAGCGACTAGTCCCTTCCACTAGACCATAGACCATTCATCTGATGGTCAATTTTTAATGTGGATAGGGGTGTTTTCGCATTTTTTGGTGGGGATATGGTTGTCATTTTTCCTACAAAATATGTACTCCGGCTTGGGAGGGGGTTTCTTTGCTTAATTAGCACATAGTAGGTTTTTGTAATAAAAATAACACAGGGTGTTTTTTGCTAATTAGGCAAAGCATAGGAGGTAACATAAACATATAAAGTTCCACTATTTCTTGTGGCTTTTGAGAGAATATGTATATACCTGAAACGGAAGGCATTGGTTCGACATCCTCGTCGTCTTCATGTTCCTCACCAGATTCAGCAGCAGCATCGGGGGCTGAATCAGGTGGAGCTATACCATATACAGACTCCCTTTCCAATTTCCTCTGCGGTTTAAATTACAAAAAGAATTATTTACGACCTGCAAAAATAGTTATCCCGTGTTCTGGCAATGGCTAAAATAAATGGACAGTAAAGTTTTGTTTAAAAAGAGCAGACGTGAGACAAGAGCCACATCAAATCAAGATCATGAACTAAACCTGAGTCCAAATAATCTGCTAAAACTGAATTGTGTCAGTTGCAAATCCCTATATAATTCAATTGCAAATTGCAAAGATATAAACAGAGACTTTTAAAGTCAAGAATAACAATTCTTTTTTTTATTCAAATACAGACTACTTTGAACCTAAAGAAGATGAAGTTTGCAACCGGAGAGAGCACCGGTAGTACAGTGAAGTAGGGTTCAAAGAGTATGGTGATAGACGGCCAGCGCTATTAACAGAATGCGTCTTTCAATGCTATGTTTTTTAGAAGATTGAACATTGCTAGAGTTAGCTACTTTAAAAAAATTCTTACTTGCAGTCAATACAAAAGGATTAACAAATCAGTACTTTCAGTTCGCAATAATGAAGCTAATACGATCTTGATATCTTCAAAAATACCCATCTTTCCAGCAAAAATACAATCTTGGACACATTGTCTTGGTTAAAAACTTAAAAGGAACAATAGCGAATTCAAGACTCTTATTCTTTAATCTGGGTTTCGATAGGCTCGACGAGTAGTATTTATAGGTTTTTCAGAATTAGAAATATAAATATAGAGAAAACTTTTTCGTAGTTGAGAAACAGAATACTTGTTCATACATTTCGTAAGAAATGGCAGATAAAAGCACGGGCTTTGAAACACAATCTTCCAAGTTCCAAACACATTCTGTGAACAAAAAAAGAAAAAGCACGGGCTTTGGATCCACCTCCTTGATAGGGTTGTGCGTTACAATGATGGTAGAGATAAAGTTCAAAACTACAAGTTGTTCTAGTAAAATTGAAAGTATTTACAGTTTCAAGTTGGAAGACACCTTAGTATATGCAGAATTTTATACTCCAATTTATACTGCTGAATGAAAAATTATTTTTAAATTTTATGTGGGGGTTTGTCGGAACATGAGGGTGAAGCAATTGTTTAAAAAATTAATAAGGTACCTAGTGTGCAATTGGGTTTGGGCTCCCACGAGAACCAATTTTTGTACCAGGAAGAGGACTTACACCAAGTTCACTCCCCACACACGACCCGTGGTTCAAGAGGATGAAATTAGATTACTATATTTTACTAGGAGAAATATCTTTTTCGTTCCAAAAATTAACATTTGATTGAGACAGAAAGACCAAGTTGAGTCTCATGTTTTCCACAAATCTCTCGAATAGCCCACTAGACTACCCATCTTCTGGTTCCACTCAGTCAAGCCCACTACCCTTGGTTCTCTCATTTTTATTTTAACATTGCTCCATAAATAGAGTTTCAATCCTCAGTTCATTTACACAGCAAAAACGATATTCTCTACATAGAAAGAGCTTGCATTAGTTTGCTGCCTTCCAGCACCAAACTTCCTAAAAATTATGAAGCTTTAATTTAGTGAAGCTTGTTCTTTTTTAAAACAAAAATCTTCCCGAGTGCTAGTTTAAACTATTTTGTTGTTTTTCGAGCAGTAACTAGGGTCATAAAAATCTGGGTTGTTTTATCCACAAGACAATGGGAGATTAATTTTGCTTGCACAATTTCGGGCAGAGTTGCAAATTGCCTCAGAGATATTGACTCGACCCAAAACTTTAGTACTTATATTCCTTTTATTTAATTGCAGCAACTTATTATTTCAATATACCTGAATTGAATTGAACAAGCCTTTATGTTTTGAGGGCTTGCACTTTAAAAGAAAGTAGCAATTTTTTTTTTAAAAAGTTATCTTTATTTGCCATTCTGGAAAACCAATACTATAATCTTAACTTACCGAATCGAGATTAAGCAATTATAGTCTTGGGAAGAAAACGATTTTCTTTGCTAAAAATTTACGAGGCAGACAATTCAAAATGAAAATTTGCAGAGAAAATAAATTTTTACCATGATTGTAATTACTTGGTCCGAGTCACGGTAAGTTTTGCAAGTAGTATAGTTATTAAGAACGGTAAATAAAATTTTACATAGCTAAGAAGAATATCATTTTTAAAGTACAAGCCCCCAAAATAGAATTGTTGGTCTAGGACAATTGCAAACATCTCAATGGACATGGCGGATAAAGAACGCCTTAAAAAGGGTGAAAATGTGAATTTCTGCAATTTAAACGAAAAGAACGAATGTATCAAATTATTTTTTGATAAGACTCATATTAGGCTTTCTTTAAGACGTTTTGCAGCTGCCCAAAATTGTGCTAGCAAAGTGAATCTGATGCAGGAAGATTTTGAAAGAATATCAAAGACGAGATTTGCAGAATATTCAAAAAAAAATATATTCTGCAAATCTCATCTTTGATATTCTTTCAAAATCTTCCTGCATCAGAATGCCCCGTCGTTCCGGAAATAAAACCCGATTCTCATTTTCTGTCTCGAAGTTCCACTGCCCCGTGGAAAATCAAAAATCCTATGAACCGAATTAGTGATTTAAAAAAGAAAAAAAAAATAAAGGCAAAGCTTAGACTAAAATCCCTTTTTTTAGAAAAAAAACAAGTTCTACAATTCTCGAGAAGTTTGGTGCTAGAAGGCAAATGCTGCCAAATAATGGGAGCTTTTCGCTTTTCTTTTATGTATTGGAAAAATCTCGTCTTGGTTGTTTAAATGAACTGTGGTGCAATATTAACTTATCAAACAAGTGATTCCTCTCATTACGACAGAAATTCAAGGAACGAGAGATGATTCAATACCAGGATGCCGCATCTAAAAGTAGGAAAGTTAATTATTCAAGCAATCAGATAGGTTTTTACAATCAAATATCTTGCTTCTAGGCTCAAATTTAGCTCTCTCAAATTGAAATCAAGCTCATTCGTTGTGCAATAATTTGATTTTCAGGTTGCCAGACCTTTGTTGAACCTAATGTCTATCATTTTCCAAAATTTCAACAATATTTTTATGCTAAAACACAGAACTAACCATAGCAATGTTAATACCGTTAAGATCAATTTGGAATTATACTACACATAATTCTTAAAAAAAACCAAATTATAAACCTCAAGTTTTTCAACATAAACTAAGAAAAATATAAATTAAATACCCAAAACCTTCAATATTTATTCTAAATAACCGAATAATTCAGAATGCCTTCAAATAAAATTAACCTAACCTTTTTGCGTAGCTCAATGCGCTTTCGGCGGTCTGATTCTTCTTTTTGCTGCAATGCCTCTTTTCTCCTCTTCTTCTTTCTCTTGTGGAAACCAGTCACATAATCACTACATACAACGCCAAAAACGATATAGATACACAAAAACGATAAATTAGATTTTAGAAATTCCACCTCAAATTTTAATTATGTTTTTATGATACTTCAAAGAAAACAAAAGAAAAGAAAAAAAGTACGTACCATAGGTCTTTTTCATTGAAAGACACGGCAAGAGATTTGTTCTTGAGAGCTCTCTTATTTATGTGATGAGATCTCACGTGCGTACCACCTGGTTCTGCCGCTGCCTCCACGTCCATGGCTGCCCCGCCGCAGTTCAAACTCAAACCCCCGCTGTTAGGCTTTAGCCTTCAAATTGCAGTTATTATCAGGGTGTTCAGCAAATGAGGTAGAATAGGGCCAACTTATTTGGGCTGGACTAAATAATTGGGCCAACCTATTTGAGCAATGATTGGGCTAACTTATTATTGGATATTTGGTCTATGTTGGGTCGTAACACGCCCAAACAAGTTAGTTTGGCATGTTATAAACTATTTGAGAATATTTATAAATATTTGAAATTTGATTTTTCATTATTAGATTTTATTATTGACATTATATTATTATTATATTATTATTATTACTCCCTCCATTCCCTAAAATCACTTTTGAAAGAAAAAAAAATTCCACAATACATGTCACTTTAGAATTTCAAGATAGACTTAAATGTTAGTTTGATATTTTTACCTTCTTCAATCCTAAATACTATATTTAATATCTCCTAATTTTCAATATATTTATTCATGTTTCTCAAGAGTAATTTTGTCCAACTACCCTTTAATTTTTCTAAAATCTAGAGCATTAAATGATTTCTTAATCTTTGTGAAACAACCTTAAACGACATGTAAAAGAGAATGGAGGGAACATTATAAGTGAGTGAGGGAATTTTTTTTTTTAATTAATCGGTATTGTTAGTCTTGACAGTTGGAGACGGTATCCAAAAAATGCAGATTTATCGAGGGTGAAAATCGACATCCCGAGTCATGAAAGTCCAGGGAATTGGAGATGCTCTGATTATGATACTTGCACTAAACTTGGTAGGCCGACATACGCATGAAAACTTGACAGAAGGCGAAAGCTTTGGAAAACAAAGCCATATCGCCGACCGACAATTATCGTTTAGCTGTAAATGTAAAATTGTGAAAAAGATAGAAACTATGACAATTATCCAAAATCATGCGTGTACACTTTTAATGTCAATTTTGTGTTTGATACACTGGCTAGAGTTGACAGACTGGATTGATATGTCATTTTTTTTATTTTTTGGTTATGCTCCACCTTGCAAAACTTAATGCAAAGAGTGTCTTCACTCTTTCTTTAAGCCAAGCCATCTTTCAGTGACTCCTCAGCCTAAGTTCAGTTTTCCCTCAGCTCAGTCCGACTTCTACTCAGATTTCAAGTTCAACTTTCCCTTTCTTTTTTATAAGTCATCTCAAATGACTCAATTTATCAATTCTCATTTTCCCACCTCTCACTTAATAATAATAATAATAATAATAATAGCAATAATAATAAAAATTAAACAATAATAAATAAATAAATAATAACAATATTAATAATGGATAATAATACGCAAACCGATTTGGGAATAATAAAAATAATTTAAGATTGACATTAATAATAAGAAATAAAATTGGTACACAATAATACAACAATTAAACCGACTTAGTCGAACATGTGTGGGCAATACACGGTCCAAATGGTGATCATATGTATCGTATTTATTTTAGATGTCTAACTATTCACCCCAGTTGTTTCACTGTATAATTATGAGGGTTATATCGTTTTTAATTTAATGAATAATATGTAAGCTTCATTAAGTTCTTTTAAAGTTTCTCCTTTATTAATTAAATTAAATTTGAGTTTCTAATAATTAAATTTAAAAAAAAATACACAAATTAACTAAAACTAAAATTAAATAAGAGTTATATTTTAATAAAGATTTTTGTTTAAAAAAAAAAGGTTTTTAAAATTGGTACACAATAATACAATAATTAAATACTTGATTCACATGATTTGGAAATAATAAAAGTAATTTAAGATTGTCATTAACTTTTTCAAAATAATACACAAATTTAAGGATTTATCTGGAAAAAAAAAATTTTTATTAAATTAAAACAAAATAAATTAAATTTTAGTTTATTAAATAATAGTTATATTTTTAAACTAAAATTAACTTTTTAAAAATAATACACAAATTAACTAAAACTAAGATCAAATAAGAGTTACATTTCATTTAATAAGATATTTTAAAGGAATTTTTTTAATAAAATAAAAAAGTTTTTATTAAATAAAAATAAATAAAAACTAAAATTAAAAAAACAAAGGGAACAACAGGTGGTCGACAAGTGTCGGCCACCTGCACTCGCCTGCCCAGCGAGTGTGAGCAGTCTATGCGTGAGGCAAGGCAATATTGCCTTACCTCACAGCTTCAAGCGGTGGGTTGATGGATCAAGGCAATATTGCCTTGATCATCTCTTCCTTCATTTTACTTTATCTTTTTCACCCCTACTAAATCTTTAATCTTTTCCCTTTACCTTATAGGATATGGCCTTATAGGAGGTTATAATGAAGTTTATTTGGCAATTTTTATTTTTAAATAATATATATTGGGAGTAGACGATAAAAACAATTTTAGTCCTCTAACATTTATAGAGATGTGTATTGGGACATTTATAACTCCAACAAATAATTTAAGTTGCAGCAATTTCAGTCCTTTTAACCACAATTTTAATCATACTTTTGCCAAAATTAAAATTGGCATTTAGAAATGGCCAGTATTTTAGGGAAAATAAGGAATGGAGAGAAATTTTAATATTTTTTGCCTTAGTAATGAGTAGGTGGATGAAGAAAATGAGGGAAATTGATGAGGGGTAATTCGGTTCCCCTGTTCTTAGGCCTTAACGCGGTCCGAATACCTAAGAACCCTGTCGCCAGGGATCAAAAGAGGAACCAAAGCATGGAAATGATCGATCCGAGCTCATAAGGTCGCTGTAGATCGAAGGACACTGTTGGGCCGAGCCCAGGCCCAAGCCCTCAAATCTGGCTATAAATACTCCATGCATTTATTACACTGAGAGGACTTCCAGGAGATTTTCAATCTGAAGACCGCAGCTCGGTCTATTAGTATAGGAGCTATCATACATGTTTCACCCTCTAGCTTGTACGGCATCCAATAATGCTCGAATAGGGCCTTCGAATATTTGTACTTATACTCATTCAATTCAAATACAATTACATTGATTCTTACTTCACTTTATTTATTTAATTATCGTTATTGCAATCATGCATCCCACCCTTGATCGATCTAAACGAAACCACGTAAGATCAATTGGCGCCCACCGAGGGGCCTTATTCGAGTATTAGATCGAAATATGCCTACTACGAGGAGAAATATGTATGCCAGCTGAAGATTTTACTAATCTGAAACTTCATTGTTCATTCTCCGAGGCGAATTGATCGACCCTTCGTCATTTCAGAGATAAAGGCCTATATGATAGTTGGCAAAGTTAATGGTCTAGCCTATGGACGCATGGCTCATTCATTTATATTAAGTTGCAGTTCGATATTAACGGTCGAAATTTATTTTTTCGTTCTTCGCATTCATAAACTTCAATGGCGAATCCTTCGAATCGATTATCTTAAAGATCATTGGCAAAGTCTCTATATACTATCAATCAACTATTCGTATTTTTCTCGAAGTCTGCCGGGTTAAACCGATTGTTTAAATATTCACAATCGATCAGATGAGTTCTCAAACTTATAAAGGGTATGTTGGATTATCATTATGACCGATAAGAGAATTCGAGTAAGAAGACTCGATTACAAATAAAACCTTATCATTGAAATTCTTCAAACAAGTTACAAAGTAAAGCTCCGAAGGAACTTCGGGCTCAAGAAATGCAGTACAATCATTCCTACCCTATTACAAATTCTAGGAGGAAATTCTATCTGGTTACATACTCAGTCTTCGCTCCCAAGATCGCTCCAGATGCAGAACTCAGCAGCAAGTTTTATTGGCAATCACTCGCCACCTGTCGCACAGCCGTCTTCGATTAGGATGAAGCCGGCTCGCAGCTCCACTCCAAGGCTTCAGACCGACCTTAGATCATCATCTGTAAACAATGATCGAAATACTCAATCGTTGTTTACAGGTCGATTCGAATCGGAGCAGCAAAAGGTTATCCCAACAAGAGGCACTATCGTTTCTTCGGAATAGTTCAGCTCCGAACAAGGAATATCCTTGGGGCCCGCAGGCTTTTAACTTTATTTGCATTCTTCAGAAGACAGAGGATCGAACGCTATCGGCCCAACGTCTTCCTAAATGCATTGGAGCAACAAGGCCATGAGCCTAGCTTATTGGCTTTCCAGATGGAGAACACATTTGCCTGTCGACATTCTAAGCGTGATTGCTGCAATCTTTTCCACTCGGGGAATTTTTCGCTTAAAAATTGTTCGAAGTCCGAACTCAAACAGTTGAATTAATCGAATAGTTCTCTTGACCACCATGATCGGATGAAAAAATTCTCGATGCAACGAATGAGATAATTTCAGCAATGTGCCAGCCTTTTATAGCCAAAAAACGGAAAAGAATCCAACGGCGCATAATTCGCAAAATGAGCGGACAAGATTGGTTGACCGTTGCAGGTAAAACGGGAACCGTTTAGAAAAGATCAAACTTATCAAAATTGGGAACTTACAAGCAAGGAATTCTCTCGACTAAGTTATGAGGATTGTTCAAAGTCTAGGGTTATTCCCTACTAACTGATTCTCCATAATTGGTTCTTTCTGGCGATTGCGGAAGATTATTTTCCCATCAAAATTACTTCGATTAGAGATATATATTCAAGGGAAAACTGATCCTGTTAATATTTATATTCATTCTCCTCTCCCTGATATTGTCGATCTCCCTATCCATACTTATCTGAGTCTATTATTATCAAATGGGTGGAAGCCTCTGCTATGACCCAAGGGCTAAAAATGCTCTAAAAAACGACTAAGGGTGAAAGCCTCTGCTATGCCCCTTAGATCGAAATTATTAATGGGTGGAAGCCTCTGCTATGACCCAAGGGCAAAAAATGCTCTAAAAAACGACTAAGGGTGAAAGCCTCTGCTATGCCCCTTAGATCGAAATTATTAATGGGTGGAAGCCTCTGCTATGACCCAAGGGCAAAAAATGCTCTAAAAAACGACTAAGGGTGAAAGCCTCTGCTATGCCCCTTAGATCGAAATTATTAATGGGTGGAAGCCTCTGCTATGACCCAAGGGCTAAAAATGCTCTAAAAAACGACTAAGGGTGAAAGCCTCTGCTATGCCCCTTAGATCGAAATTATTAATGGGTGGAAGCCTCTGCTATGACCCAAGGGCTAAAAATGCTCTAAAAAACGACTAAGGGTGAAAGCCTCTGCTATGCCCCTTAGATCGAAATTATTAATGGGTGGAAGCCTCTGCTATGACCCAAGGGCTAAAAATGCTCTAAAAAACGACTAAGGGTGAAAGCCTCTGCTATGCCCCTTAGATCGAAATTATTAATGGGTGGAAGCCTCTGCTATGACCCAAGGGCTAAAAATGCTCTAAAAAACGACTAAGGGTGAAAGCCTCTGCTATGCCCCTTAGATCGAAATTATTAATGGGTGGAAGCCTCTGCTATGACCCAAGGGCTAAAAATGCTCTAAAAAACGACTAAGGGTGAAAGCCTCTGCTATGCCCCTTAGATCGAAATTATTAATGGGTGGAAGCCTCTGCTATGACCCAAGGGCTAAAAATGCTCTAAAAAACGACTAAGGGTGAAAGCCTCTGCTATGCCCCTTAGATCGAAATTATTAATGGGTGGAAGCCTCTGCTATGACCCAAGGGCTAAAAATGCTCTAAAAAACGACTAAGGGTGAAAGCCTCTGCTATGCCCCTTAGATCGAAATTATTTAAAAGGGGGAAAGCCTCTGCTACGACCCTCGAGCTATGTTCGCTCTGAAACGACTAAGGGTGAAAGCCGTTGCTGCGCCCCTCAGATCAAAATTATTATCCTCGATCAACCGAAACCAATCAGCATTCTATTCTATTATTTCTTCGTCTAAAGGCTAACAGCCATCATTATGACACTTAAGTCAACGTCATTATTCAAAGATCAATCAAAAACCCTATTTCGATTATTTGTCCGATTAGGAAATTTGGTCCCTCAAATTAGATTTGATACCCAGAGGTCATTTTAAATCCTTCTATTCGATCTCTTAATTATTATGAGGGAATAAAAGTCTCTATTAAGTCTCTTATAGGTTATGCTCAGAGTCGAGGAGTATCGATTATCATCTATCGTCTAAATACTTATCAAAGTTGGTAAAGGATGGCGCATATTCTTATTTGCTCGGTAACAGCATACCAAAGCAATTTTACGGGATAACACGTATGACGAGAAAAATAAATATCTTATTGATGACATTACAAGCAAAGTTCGAAATTACAATGACAAGGAAAAATCGAACAAAGTCTAGGCTTTACATTTTATGTAACCCTATTACAAATCAACCCTACGCTAGAAGTTTCTCGTGATCGAAGTTATAAGTCAAGGCTGGGCTAACACTTCCACCCTTCATACTTCACTTCCTCGGTACTTGCTCCACGCCGGGCCAGATCGAGAGAAAGCAAGGCAACCCCTAGAGTAATTATTCCACGCAATCTCGAAGGCAACATTCTTCAAGGAATATCTTGAAGAAGTAGAGATCGAGTGCAGGAAAACTCCTCCAGCAGTGGACCCACTATCCGACCGGGTGGATTGACAGGATACAGAAGATCGAACCCGCCTCAAAGACTTGGAATCAAAGAGAGCAGGTCGCCTGCCGGTACCCCAGTCGCAATTATTTTCGCCTGCCGATACCCTAGTCGAAGTAAGTTGCCATCAGGAGAGAGCGAAATTTGTAAATAGTTCGAAGAAGAACCTCGAACAGTTCAGTCGCAGATAGCAAACGAAACATGGTGACTAAAAAGGATAAAATCTCAATCACAGAGCTGATCAAGTTTCTTACAGAAATGTAAAATTTGAAAGTAACTACGGAGCTATATATAGCGAAAGAAATAGGCAATTAGCGACCCAGATTTGATGATACTAACGGCTGAGATGTAAGCAGTAAATGCGCCGACGGTTACGAATCCCGAAAATGCAGAAACTGCTTTGGGAAAAAAGCGAAGAAAATCTCAAATTTGTTCCACTCGGGTTCATCTTATCCGATTTCATCATAATCTCAGTTCCAACCATCGAAGAGAAATCATAAAGAAATCCAAATGAAGCATGACTAAAGGAAGAACACATAAAAGGAGCATGCGATTCGAGAAGAAAGCAAATTATTACAAGCCATAGAAAATAAAAATATCCGAAAATTATTCGGGATAGCAAAAATAAAAACAGTATACTACGAGTTCGGGTAAATAAGAGGCAACATCTAAACAAGTTTATTGTCAGAAAGAATCTTTCGAAGCTCAATATTGCGAGCCTCACGTCCTGCTTCAAATCCACGATCATAAGCCTCCTTTTCTCGACGTGTGAAATTTTGTTTCTCCTCCTCGTGGAGGATCTTCAGTTTTTCGAGTTTCTCATTCAGCTGCTTATGGATCTCTTCTCCATGATCGTTAGCCTTCTTCTCCTTCTCTAAAGCAAGCTTCTCTGCAAGGACACGCTCAAAATCGATTTTCTTCTTCTCCAGCTCGAGGGAAATAGCAGTGCGTTGGTTGATCTCCCGCTCAGCAAACGTTTTAAGCTCAATAAAGTCTTGCCCGGCCTGTTAAAAGGATCAACAGCGTTAAAAAAAAAAAAAAAAAAAAAAAAAAAAAAAAAAAAAAAAATATATATATATACACCTGAAAAAGGAACTGCTGCCCAGACTCGAACAACTCTTCTACGTTTCTCTCTTTGGACGTGTTTCTTTCCTTGGGCATATCAGTCTCTGAAGAAGTAAAGGTAGCTTGCAACAAGTTACCCATGGGATCGACCTTAGAAGGAGATCCATCTCTCAACTCCTCGTGCAAAGGAGAAGCGACCTTCTGAGGAGAGGAATTGACAAAGGGTCGGGGAGGATTATCAATTTCTAATGCTTCAGCGGAAGCCCCCCCACCGATCTCTAGCTTAGATTTTTTGCCGGGATTCCCCGAGGGAGAAACGATCGAAGCATCGGGGGATGACTTGCCACCAATAGCAAGATTTTGCAAAGCCTCAATGGGCGTAACCCCATCGGAATAAGGCCTCTTATTCGAAGGGGGAACAGGAGTCTTTTCTGGAACACGATCCTCAGTCTTAGAATCAGTCTCTTTCGGGGAGGAACCTCCGAGCTCAGCCTCGAGCTCTTCGTCCAAAATGGACTTGCCGGAGCTACCCTTATTCTGCTTCGAGGAAGTACCTTTCTCCTTCGTATTTTCCCCACCTTTAGGTGCTTTTGGGGAAGAGGCAGAGATCTTAGAAGGGGATTTGGAGGGTTTGACCTCCTTGTCAGCTTTTTGTTCCTTGTTCAACTTCTTGTTCTTCGAACCACCAAATATCGACCTGGGGTCGATAGCTTTGCCTAATACATTCTCCATAATAAGTAAATCTGGGCTCGATAAGATAGGATCTTTACTTCTTAAGGAATTCAGAAAATGCACGAAATATAGGAAAAAGCTCCGATCTCTATAAGCAAAGATGTCGTGTGAATAATGATAAGAGATCCCAATATTTATAGACGCTACGCACTAAGATTGAGATAATGAAACGACGCGACCATGGAGAAAAATCCCACTCGGGTAAATAAAGTTCGAGCAGAAATCAAGTGAAATCATCGGTATCTATAAAGTTAGTATTCATGAGTTACACGAATCAAGTCAAGGAATATAAAGTTAACTCGTTTACAAAATTGGGTTGCATGAGTACATACAATTGATTCCTAACTAGAAAACCTTGAATCGCCCCCTCCGGCCTACTCAACCCCAGTAACTCGCTAAACTGAAGATCAGACGATATATACATATATTTGAAGCTCGATGATTACCCAGCTTGATCGAAAGATCGACTGTCTCTCTTATCCGGGGCATTGCCCATGTTGACACCTTTATCTTTCTCCTCGGACACATTAGAAGGATCGTCGCAGGAATACTCGAGCACATCAGGATTAGGCATCGGAGTACCATACTCCTCGACTAAGGGGGCAAAGCGATGTTCCTGCCAATTAATATTAGCCTTGGGAAGAGAGGAAGTTCTATAAGCCTTCCCTTCAGCGTTCTTGAAGGGGTCCATATACTTGAAATATTCTTCCATGTCGTCCGGAATTTTCTCGGCCGCGACTAACTGTCGAACCCCTTTATAAAAAATCGTCTGAAGAATTTCTCCCGTTTTCCTTTGAACTAAAGGATCCAACACGGGGGATTCCAGGAATTCTCGTACGGCAGGGATCTCGGCTTCTCCCCAACCCTGGGCATATGCACGCTCGGAATCTTGCTTCGCCAAATCAAGTTCTATCTTTATTTTCTTTAGCTCCTCCTCAAGGGCACTTCTCTCTTTAACAGACGCAAGCAAATCCTCTTCTAATGAGGAGGAACGTTTCGTATTAGCCTTGTCAAGCTCCTTCTTAACTTGAGATAACTCCCGCTGGTTTTCTTCTAATTGAGCCCGAAGATTTTGGTTATCAACGAGGATTTGAGCACACGCATCGTGAGCATCCTGTGATTCCTGCTCCAGTAACGCCAAACGATATGTTTGAACGGCGAACAAATCCCCGACCTACAAGACATTTTCGAATATCAATGAAAACTAGAGATTCTAAAGAAAGAAAAAGGCAAAATTCTCACCTCGTGATATGTTCGGGAAAAGTCACTCAAAACCTCAAAATCACCTTTGACGGTATGAAGCAACATATCCCGTTTGAATCGACCAGCCATAAAAATCCTAGCGGCCTTGTCAAATTCATTCTCCCCACCGGCGTCCAAATCAGACAGAATAGTGCCATCTTCAAGGTATCCAGCAGCTCTGCTACCTCGAAGATGCTCTTCCATAAAATCTGCCGCGTCAGGCTCCGACCTACCTTCTCGACATGGAACAGAGTCAGTTTTAGCACCAAAAGGCTTTACCCTCCTCGAGGGCCCGGGATTTCCAGCATTTCTTTTTCGGCTAAGAAGCGTCTCGTACTCCTGGACGCCCTGAATTCGGTTCCAAGAGTGCTGGCTATAGCCAACGGATGAAAGAACGGAGGTATCAGGGGAAAACAGAGCTCGAAGTGGTCCGGCAGAGGCGGAATTCAAGGAACTCATGGTACCAACGCCCCTCAGATTGGGAATCGCGACCGGAACGATAACTGAATCTCCGCCCGAATTACTGGTACCTACTCTATCTCCGGATGTACGAGGTAAAGGGTCGAGATAAAATGGTTTATCTTCAATCAGACTGGCAGCGGATACTCTGAATCCCTCCACAACTCGACCTACAGGGACAATACAATTCAAGTGAGATTAAAACAAGAAATACGGTTCGGTAAAAACCTTAAAGTAGATGAGATAAATAAGCATACTCAAAGAAAGAGTGGTGAAGGGCGGAGCATTAGAGACCGGTAGGTTATCGGTCCGTATAACGGGTCCTTCGGAAACTCGACCTGGAAATTTAATCGCCGGGGCAGGATAATCGCAATAGCTCAACCCAGCCAGTCGCAAAACGCCTTCTTGGACCAAGTACCTGGTTTGATAGGGGTTAGACTCCAATTGCCCCAGGAGTTCATCAGAAAGACGATGGCTAAGTTTTTCTCTTATTTTGCGAGAACCATATGTCCAAGTGTTTGCGCCATCCCATCGATAAGCTCTCGTTTTCGAACTACCCCCTGAAACAGGAACGTCAGGGCCCTTCACGAAAAAGAATCTCCTCTTCCAACCTAAAGCTCTCTTTGTTGATATTTTCGTAAGAAAAGATCGTGTAGACCTTGGACGAACAGACACAAAGCCTACGTTCGAACCTATGCAGGGATCCATTCGGAATATCTGCCAAAAGTTGCTAAAAGAAGCTTCTTCTCCTTTCGCCTCCATAAGAGTGCAAAACGCTATTATATAAGTAACGGAGTGCGGGAGAAGCTGAGCCGGGGAAAGCGAAAAGAAATTCAAAATATTTCTGATAAGAGGAACGAACGGGATACGCAAGCCACAGAGAAATTGTCCCTCATAAAAGGCTTGACATCCAGGGGGAGGCTCAGTGGCACGTTCAGTATAAGAAGGAACTACAATCGAAAAACCTTTGGGAAGAAATTTCCCATAATCCGCCTCAAGGTGAGCCCGGTCCTTTTTCGAAAAGCAACTGGAAGTTTTACTAGCAGGAAGTTCTGACTTACCCGAGATGACGGCTTGTGAAGCTTGCTTATGTTCGAAAATCCTGACAAAAGCACCTTCGCCGATACTACGTTTGTCGACCTCTTTCTCCTCGAGATCCTCGCTCGGATCATCGTCTTCGTCGTCTTGATGAAACTCCCCATCTTCAAAGTCATCTACAAGCTTAAACAAGGGATCGGATTCTTGGCTCTCCTCAATCTTTTTCTTGCCTCTCGCGCTTCTAGAGCTCGACATAATGGACTAAGAAGTATTTATACAGGAGAAAAAACGCTATTTCGAGCTAAAACACTTCGAGTTCAAGAAAGTTGTTATGTGAATATTTTTCAGCAAAATCAATATATATATATACGGGGTTAAAAAGGTAAAAATTGCAAGGAGGCCCCCGAGTAACCGCGACGGTTGAACTTACCAAGGGTAAAAGCTTATGGTTATCCCTCTCAAAATTACCTCTTTGATCCTTCATTCCCTAGAATTGCGGAATATATCCTTGCAATCTATCCTTAAGATTCTCAGAAGCCCTTCTGGTTATAATCGGAAATTCTGGAAAGCATTTATCAAGGGATCGAACATCGCAACATGATACCAAAAGGGGGTATTACTATTTCAACTTCCCCCGACGAGGGTAATTTCAGAGCGCGTCACAGTATGTTTCTTATATATGCACTCTTTTTCCCTAACTCGGCTTTTATCCCAATGGGTTTTTCCGAGTCAGGTTTTTAACGAGGCATATCCTGAAAATATACTGAACGGCTCGTCTCATCGTAACATGGAACGTACTTGGTACTTCTTCGAGCGCTTACTTCGCTTCACACTCGAGAAGTGGGGGAGTATTGATGAGGGGTAATTCGGTTCCCCTGTTCTTAGGCCTTAACGCGGTCCGAATACCTAAGAACCCTGTCGCCAGGGATCAAAAGAGGAACCAAAGCATGGAAATGATCGATCCGAGCTCATAAGGTCGCTGTAGATCGAAGGACACTGTTGGGCCGAGCCCAGGCCCAAGCCCTCAAATCTGGCTATAAATACTCCATGCATTTATTACACTGAGAGGACTTCCAGGAGATTTTCAATCTGAAGACCGCAGCTCGGTCTATTAGTATAGGAGCTATCATACATGTTTCACCCTCTAGCTTGTACGGCATCCAATAATGCTCGAATAGGGCCTTCGAATATTTGTACTTATACTCATTCAATTCAAATACAATTACATTGATTCTTACTTCACTTTATTTATTTAATTATCGTTATTGCAATCATGCATCCCACCCTTGATCGATCTAAACGAAACCACGTAAGATCAGAAATGATGACATTTCTTTCGATTTAAACTGTTTTGGCAAGATGACATGATGGGTTACGATTGCGATCAATGGGACAAAATCCGTAATTTGTTGCTTGCTTGTCAATTTCTAATCAATGTTTTTAATTCTAGTGAGTTTAAGACTAAACTTGCGTGTAATTAAGAGGGCTAAAATCTTCTACTTAGCTAAGTGTTAGCAATGACAATAATTAAGTGATAGAATTACAATAAAATTATTACAAAATCTCTATGAATGTACTAAGTTGCTCTAAAAAATGTGTCTCTAGCTAATTTAAATATGAATAACTTAAATTGTTACATATTAAAATATTACTAATACTTATTAAAAGAAAACTTAGAAAATATTATTGGTTACCATATTATAATTCAAAATAAATACCGGGAAATTAATCAAGGTTTGTCACTAACTTTTATTTTCAGCGACAATTTTTTTTCTTATTCATTTTATTGATAGCAAGTAGCAACAACCAGCCTAATGAGATGACGACCTACTTGTTTTCAATTGCCTTTAGAAAGAATAATTTTCTTGAACGTTGAGGTTCTTTTACTCTTGTTATAATTTATATTAGCCACGCTTTTTAATTATCGAAAAAAAAAATTGATCAGACAAATTAGACAATTATGGCCGCGCCACAAATAATACATAAAAATGAAGACGAGCATTTAACTTGCGTTTGCATATTATTTGTAAAATTCTGAATTTGGGGGAAGTACTATATAAATGGATTTAAATTATTAAATTCGGTATTGTGATTAAAAAATTTCAAATTGTTACTAAAATACACATTTGAAATCTATATTTAAATATATTTATTCATATATAGTACAAGTTGTTTAATCCCTGCTGCTAATAATCGGATTGGATCTCCTATCACATATTAGGGTCACATACTCATGTCACACTAATGTATGATTGACACATATTTTTCTACCTAAATTATAAATAGACCTAATTATTATGTCAAGTCATAATTAATTACAGTTAAGAAAAGAAAGGAATGGAAAAAGTTGCCCCCCAAGTATATTAATTACCATACCAATTCCATCATCTTCTCCAAGTTATCATCCAATTTTACTATTATTATTATTATTATTATTATTATTATTATTATTATTATTATTATCATCATCATCATTATTTTCATTACTATTATTATTGTTAAAATAAGTTTGAGTGGGGATAATGGGGAAAAATGAGAAAGTAAATTAATTGATATTGATTGTCCTTCGGTTGGAGATGAGTTTTTTAGGTGGGTCGAAAATGCATGAAAGCAAAGCAAGAGGGTAAGACAATTGGACAATAACTTCGGTAGAGATGGCCTTACTGATAAAACAACAATTTTAACTTTTTGTTTATTTTGGATCATTGTATTGAATGTACGTATGTGTGAATCATTGAACTTAAAATTTACACGCGTTCAGCTTGATATAATGGGGAGTGTGTATGTGTGTTTTGGCGGGAGGGGGCTTATTAAATTCACTAAATTAAATAAATCCCATTTGAAATAAATAATATGCAATAATGTATATACATAGCATAACATATATAATTGAAATAGCGACTGATAAGCACGGCTCACCTGTATATGAGTGACGCTGATTCTTGATGTTGTCTTAGAAAGTGAACGTATTCTCTCCTGATTGACCACAATATTAATCCCAAAATTATGTATAGCTACATGTCACATTGGCATCTTTTATCATGAGGATAATTACATGAATACGGGTGAATGGTGACCACAACCTTGTCCATTGCCCAAAGTATAAAGAAAAAGTGTAATTTTCTATTTATAATATATGATCGGATGAACACTTAAAAGTCATAATATTAATAGGGGCGTTAATACGCATTACTGGATGTTAAATTCTAGTAACTAGATTAATTTGGGGTGTACTATTTATACTCATGTTACAAATAAATTTACTTTACTTTATTTGAGGTTTAAACTTCAAAAATATTCGACATAGTTGACGTGGGAGTATCAATCCGGGTTTGAACATGATTTGATTGATTGGTTGCAACTTAAGTTCTTGATGTAGGTTGCTCAAGTCACAACTTTAGGTCTCTCCAATCGAATCGGCAATCGGGCATAAGGGGAGGGGGGTTAGCAGCTCGGTTTGTTTGGAGATGGATCATGGCAATTGGTGCGGGCAAGGAGGCAGTGCGGGCAGGGGCTTCGGGGCAAGCAAGCGGGCAATCATTGCCCACCTACTTGCCGGCAGCCAAACGTGTCTGCTGGCGCCTGTTTGACAGGGGCTGTCGAGGGCTCGGTTGCTATTATTTTTTTTTTAAATTTCATGAACTAAATAAATGAGATTTGTTGAACAATTACATATATAATTGGATAAATACAAATCAAAAATAAATGAGATTTGTGGAACACAAATGCTTAACTTAAAAATACACAATACAACCTAAATAAAAAATATAATTTTAAATATATATATATATATATATTAAAAAAAATTCATGAATTAAATAAATGAGATTTGTTGAACACAAATACTTAATTATTATTATTATCATTACTATTCTTATTATTAAAATAAGTTTGAGTGAGGAGAGTGGCGAAAGTGAGAGTGGAAAAAGTTGTGAAATTGAATTAGTGAATTTTTATTGTCATTCGGTTGGAGATGAGTTTTTTAGATGAGTCAAAAAGGCATGAGGACAAGAAAAGAAAACAAAACAATTGGACAATTGGACGAACAATTGTGCAATTGGATCCACATCAACAATTTATTTACTAAAATAATATAATAAAACTTTGATAATTTAAATTAACACCAGAGCGACTAACAAGTAACAACTTCAAAAGGAAAAGCTAAAAGTATAGTTACATTAAATTACAAAAACAAACTAATTAAAAAACTTACAATACAACTTTTCAATATACCTTTACAGACATATAACCTATCATATATAATATACTTTCCTTTCTCTTCTCATGTTAGTCTGTATAACAAACACAACCCCACTAAAAAATTCATCAAAATTTTCAAAGCTTTCTCTTTTATAAAGCCAAAAAAGAAAAAAAGAAAAAGAAGAAAAAAAATCCTTTGTTCAGTAAATAAAATAGCCTGAAACATCTATTCACAAATATAAATTAAATACTCCTATTTAATTGGCTGGAGAACTTACTAGACTAGACCCCACGGTTAATCATCTCCATGTACTGATTCAAAGATTCCTGCCTCTGCATCCTCATGTCATCATTGATCTTCTTAATGAACGCCTCCACTCTCCGATTCAACTCCTCCTGACCCAACGACGGCTCCTTCCGAATCTTCGAACTCGAGTTCTGCTCGTAGCTGCTCCGGTCACTAAATAATGTCTCCGATTTGGTCATGTGATCGACGGCGCTTGGTGTCACGTGCTGCTCCAATGTCTCTGACTTTTTCAGGTGCCTCGTGAGCGGCACGTGCCGCCCATCGGTTATAGCCTTCCAGGTGCTTTCCAGCGTCTCCAGCTTCTTCGGCCGCGCCACTCGCCGCAACAACTTTCCACCACCAGGAACTGGATATATAAAATTAATTGGAATAATTAAGTTACCGCACGTACTAATTAATGTTAATTTGAACGATTAATTTGTCTCGTGAATTTAATAATTGGTGTCATTTTTTTCTCTTTTGTAGTTAAAGGTGTACAGATCGTTATCAAAAGGTCAAAAAGCGTCTATGGGGTACGGAAGAGTGGAATAGAATTGAAACTTTTAGGATGACGTCACTATGTATGCGTAGCCAAAGTGATGAAAAACGATTAGCCGTTCAGATCCCGGCGGAATGTTGATCGGCACCGAATATTACAATTTTTTTAGAATTTCTAGAAAAAATATTCATATGCAAAAATTCGGAAATACTAAAAGAGAATGATATTTTAGAAAATGAAAATATATTTTTGAATATATAAATTTTCTAATTCATAATTGCTTTTACCTTCCGGAGTGGCTCTAATTGGCTTCCGGTGACCGAATCTGGTAGAAACCAGAGGTTTCTCCCTAACAGGAAAGAGCGATTCCAATTGATGAAGTTCCGGAGTAATTATCTCCTGCGGCGTGGTGTCATACGTCAACGTGGAGTTGTCAACAAACACGTCTCCACCTTCAGATTCAGCCACAATTTCTTCTTCAGTTACGACGTCGACTAGTGAACCGTTCACCAACACAGGTTCCAATTCCACAACCCTATCAGCTTCATGACTCTCATACACCACAACCGCCGTCGCATCGTCCGATTCCGCTATAACAGTACTAATCACCGGCTGAGATGTTGACAACTGTACGAAATCTAACGGCGGAGGAGTTTTGACTGAAATCAATGGCTCCGTCGGCTCCGATTGAGTCTGGTGGAAGCGCGAGGTGGCGACGATGGTGATGATGATGCCGTTGATTAATATGTAGAGATAAGGAGGCTTCAACCACGTCGAAATTACCGACCATATCGTTGGAATTCCATTAACAGCAGTCGGAATAGAAATTTTTATCGCCACAGCTAATGATAAAACTCCGGCTGAAATTAGAAACACTTTCATTGATAAAATCCAAGTGTTCATCGAGCCCATGCTAATTATAAATGTTAATTTTACTTTTTTTTTTCTTTTTTCTTTTTCGTCTGTGTGTGTGTGTGTGGGGGGGGGGAAAGTGGAGGATTAGCGGAAGTGAAGGTGAGGAGGATAAATGAGATTTTGGGGGCGAAAAAGGGAATATATATAGGCGGGTTTTGACGCGGTTTGTGGGTTATTGTGAAATCCTGGCCGTTGGATTAGGGGCTGGAGCTGTTTTTTTTTAGTGTGAACGGATGTGCAAGTTGTGATGTGGTGTATGGGTTGGCTCACGTGTGAGTCCAAATGAAATTACTCTATCAATTTAATTTATTTGTTTTTTTTTTGTTTTTTTTTTATAACCCAGGTGTACAAGCTTACACTAGACTAATCCTGGACCCTCAGAACTCTTGTCCTAGAACCTTGAAGGATGTAAATCGCAGGATGTGCCTCCACCAAGCCTCGGGATCCCACCATACAAATGACCCTTAGATCGACCCATAGAAATGCTTCCTTCCAAGTTCCAAATGGGATTCGAACCCCCACCCTTGCCGCTGAAGCAAGCCTTATGAATTGTTGGTCAACCAGTTGGAGATATGCCCTGGGGGCATTTAATTTATTTGTTGTTTTGGAGGATTGCACTCTCATTAAAAAAATATAATAAATAGTCATTTTTTTAAATTAAAATTTTCAAAACATCATTTATTACAAACATTAATAAGAAGGATAATATTGATAGAAAATAATTAATTGTACACTGAAATCCTAAAACGACAAATAAAAGTAAACAATTTTTTTTGTCAAAACGACAAATAAAAAAAACGAAGGGTGTGAGTTAATGGGGTTTCTGAATTTAATAAGTGATTCTTTGCTTAATGAATTAGTTAATATAGTTACTAGTTAATTGTTGGAGTTCAAACCTTGAAGAAACTTCTTTAGAGTACATTTATTATCAATCATTATATTAAAAGTTACTTCAATAATTGTCCAAATACAAAGAATAACAAGTACTAAATAATAACTAAATACTAGTATTAAATTAGAGAAAAATTCACATCCTTGAAAGTTAAACATATAATCAAGAAATCCTGAAGTCACATCCTTAACCAACTGGCTAAGGCTCGTCGGTGGAACCTTGAAGAAACTTAAGGAGAGTGACTTGGGTGATGAAAAGTCAAATTTGTTTTTTTTCATGAAAGTATCTTTCTTTTGGCTTCCTTAGTGATCATATCATAAAGATTATCTTCATCTATGGAAAATTTTATCTAATGAAGTTATTTTAAGATAATTATATTATATTATATTTTTCGTACTAATATTTAGTAAAACGTACGGTCAATATAATCCCAAAATATGTGTTATTAATATGAATAGAAAAACTACAAGCTACGTGTAAATAACTTCTCTTTTTTTTTTTCTCTAAAAAAATCTTTTTTTTTTTATTGAATTTCGATAATATGTGCAAATTTGGACTAAGTTTTCCCTTATATTAAGTAGCCCACCTAATGAGGGCATAATATTCATTTTATACGTACATTTCACTAAGTTAGTAATTTTATACATCAAAATGACACTTAAATTATTGATAAATCAAGTGAAATACATTTAATTGAAGTATGGAGTAATTATTTAACTTGAGTCTAAGATGAGTGACGATTATAAAACGCGTGCAAGTTTGAAGTTTCCCATTTCTCATTTCTTTCTTGTTCTTTAGTTTAATGTTATTTCACAACACTAAGTAGTTTGTAAGTTATGCTATCTAAAAAAAAATTTATTGTTATTACAAATTAAATACTTGGTATTTTCTCTTTCTTCCTCACAAGCGTTTCCTTATATTCTTTCCACTTTTTATATGGTAAGATTGTTTCTACTTAATTCATAGTGAGAGAGCTACTAAATATTGAACTCAATAATTTATAGAATATCATTATATAACTCTTTTTATCTTACAAAAATGTTATAAAAGTGAAAAAAAAATATCACAAAATTCATTTCATTTGAGATACTACTTCCTTTTTCATTTCCAAAATCAATTGACTATTTATAAATAAGATTAGTATGATATAAAGTAAGTTTCCTAGAACTGCAAAATCATATCGTATTGTATCGAGTATATTTATATGAAATTCAAAATATCGATAATTAGTATAATACAAATTTAATTGATGAAACCGTGAAACCGTACTTTGTACATCCCTAGACATGCATGTATTTTATTAACAGATAAAAATCATAAAAAAAAGTCCAAATACATTTAACTTTTATGTTGTAATTGGTAGTATTAATGGGAATATTCATGTCAAAATGGAGAAACCTCCCTAACATGGCGGAAATACAGATCTGTCATGTTAGATCACTTTTATGGACACTTTTACATAAAAAATGTCCATAAAATCCTCCTAACATGGCGGATGGTGACTGCCTCAGAGGATAACCACGAAAATTCCGTATTAATTAATTCAAGTCCGGAGTAGACTAGTGCATTTGCTTAGCTATGTGTGCAATAGGATCGTCAATAATATCTTAAACCAATAATTATGTTAAGTATAATAAGACAACCTTATGGATCCTCGAATGATTTCATGCCATTGTATTTGCAAATGATGGTTTAGTAGAAATTAGATGGGAGCTCAATCTTGACAATTAAGTATCAGACCTAATTAATCAACACGTGTCAAAATTTCAAAAAAAAAATCTAAATTAAGAAAAGGGCAAAAAACTAGAAATAAAATTTCAAAATTGAGGGAAATAGAATATTATAAAAATTAAATTGACGGCGGTCAAATGGAAGACCGTTAGCAGCGGAGAGTGGGAGCACTGTTGGAAGATTTTGATGCCCCGGTCCTACGGGTACGCGCGGGGTAGCATCCAGCCCTGGCACTCACGTGCCCCACAGCCTGGCCCAATTGGGTGAACCCCATTGCCGACCATTTCCAGTTTTCCACTTTTGATGTAGCTGTTAATAAAGGTTTCCCTTTTTGCCCTTTTCCTTTTTTCTTTTTACCTGGAAATCGAAATTAAAGTATCAATTGTGCAACCAAAAAGTGATGCTTAAGGCTCAACTTCTGCAATGGAAAGTGAAAGCTTTCCTTCGAATTGTCGGATAATACTTTCATGGTTTAAATTACTTTTATATTTGAAGTATTCTCCATTCTTTTTGGGATAAACTAACCATTAGGACTATCAATGAGGCGGATTTTGATGTGAATTCATTTAGTCCGATTTATTAGAATAATTATACGATCAGTGATTCGATTAAAAAATCCGTAATTCGAGTTATATGAAGTGAATATGAATCTAGGCTGATTCGATTCGCTAAATAAAAATCCACGTCCGATTAATATTTAATGTAATGCTATTTACAATTAACTTTCATGTTTCATAAATAATTTCTAATGTTCACTTCTTTTTTTAGAATTTATTATGTTGACTTGGAATTATAATATTGATAGTTACAATTGAACACGAAATATATTTTACTTAACTTAAAAAAACAACATTATCATATTGTTTGATTTATACTTATTATATTACCAACAAGTTAACCTCCAATTGATTATTAGTAGTGGTCTTTAGTATTTTATTATTTATTATAGAACTTGTAAACTTTGTATTTGATCCTACATATTACCTGTAATTATTTTCATTGCTCTTTAGCTTGCGTAATTTTTTGGATTAGATAATTTATAATTTTTTATCTTCTTAAGTAAAAATATACATTCAAATATTTTTTATTCGAATTTGGATTTTTTGGCCGGATACCTTTTTCGGATTCAGATTCATATCGGTAGCATTTTTTAAAATTCGGTAGGATCTTGGATCGGATTCGGATACACTCTTTGATTTCGGATTTGGATTCATCCTGATCCGCTCTGAGTCCCCCCATTGACAGTCTTACTAATCATATTTGAAGTAGTTTATGAGGACGCACTTACATAGATAGGATCATTTTATAACTAATTTCATATATTGGATATATCTATTTAATTATATGTGTTAAATAATGGAAGTTAAGATATAATTTTTTTTTTTGTAAAGATGTTACTTAAATTATTTTTAATAATTTGAAGTAGTGCAAAAAGTCTTGTCCAACGAATCCAAACAAGGTAATGTTTGCACTTTAACTTCATTATTATAAAACTTAGGTCCCTAGTCCCTACAAAAAAAGCGCCATGTACCACATTTATAAAAGAAGAGGTATGACCATGACTTGTAAACGGTCCTTAATCTTTTTCCTCAAGAACTAAACATATTTTTATCCTATATTCTTTGCACATCAATTGGACAATTAATGTTCTATGTACAACATTCCCTTAATTAGGAATTTTCTTACCATTTTTAAGGAAGCAAATTCTTTAATTTATTTCTTAATTTCTGTCTATTGTGTTTATTGTTTAGGTATGTTGAGCTTTTCTAGTTAGGTGCATTAAGATCATTAATAATTACTATTTTGAATGAGAAGTCCTGTTACGTGGCCCTCCATCAATAATAATATATTTATTTAGGAACAGAGTGTGCGATTAAATCGAATCCAAATAAAAAAAAAAATGAATAATAATCATTGTTAGGTAAAGAAAGAATAATTCCATCATATTTTTTTCTCCTTATTTCTCGTTTGACGACTCTAATTCATTTTTATATGATGTATGATTATAAGATGAGAAATATATAACATGATATGGAGTATAATAAAAAGCTTAATTGATAACTAACTATTAGACTGAATCGATCACAAAATTTAATAAAACGTTACGTACATCAACATGTCTCCACATGGGCAACATTAATTAAATTATTATTTTATTTAATTAATAAAAGACCAGTTCATAATAGGAAGCTGCCTGTTGACTATTTAGTACCACCCATACGTACACCAATGACCAACCAATCAAGTTAGTTGAGCAAAAAGAATGATGTGAACGTGGCTGATAATTAGCAACTTAATTATCTCTGCCTAAGTATCTAAATATCTTGAAATTCTGTTAATCAAAATTTTGTTTCGAGCATATGTTTTGGTCAGCTAAATAATGAATTTTTTTTAGTATTTATCAAAATATTTTGAAATACTAAGAAAAATTGTAAAATAAAGCTATTAAATTAAGAGAATAACAAAATTTAAGACAAAAAGAAAGTTTCAGATTATTTTCATTTCGATTGATTCCAAAACGTAAACTTTTCGATATTTTCGAAAAAAATGAAATTTTGATCCATGGTCATGATTATGATCTTATACTTTACTATTTACTATTTTTTATTTTATAATCATAAATATAAATTGCAACATGCCAATATAATGTATAAGATAGCCTAATACCAATTTTCCCTCATGTAAAATACATACTATTTAATTTACTTTTCTTGTAATTTGAGAAATAGCTTTTTATCCCCTATGAAATTTTAAAAGAGCAATTTTCTTTTTTCAACCGCATAGTGTAACTCACATGCCAAAATTGAGAGTGGGCGTGAAAATTATTTTTATAGCATAAGGGGTATAGGGCAACATTTATTATAACAAAAGGGCTACATTATCGCAATTATTATAACACCAAGCGCAAATTTCATGTCATATTTATCATGATATATGGAGTAAAATGTCACATTTAAATAACATAGGAGGATAAATTGTCACATATAAGTTGGATAATATTGTTAGTTTGTATTTTTTTTTAAGTTTAAAAATATCAGGGAGACGGTTTGAAACTTTTATAAGATTACAAGAATGTATATATTAATTTGTTTTCTCAAATAACAAAAAAAAAATTGAACATATTATTAAGCAAAATACATAGATAAATTGTAAATAATTGAACTTAGGTCAAGAGTTAACGTGTTATTCAGAGGTAAATTCCCTATGAATAATTATTTGTTAGTCAAATTACCAATTAATTTCGAATAATTGAACTAATTAGGTCAAGAGCTCACGTGTAATTCAGACCGAAAATAGCGAGGTGTCCTTATATCCATCATAATCATTAATTTAGTTAGAAGTAGTTATGCTAAAGTAGAAAATTGTAATTAGATTTTTGAGCTGAGCTAGGGTCAAATTTAAACAATTAAATTGAACTATCTGGATACCGTGTGTTGTAGTTTTCCGCACTCCATTCATCTTAGTTTATTATTTCAGTTTGTTCACACCTATGTAAAAATTATTGGGCCACATATAAGTGAGACTTTTATTAGAAGTATGAGAGAATCTTTGACTAGTTGAATTAAAGATATGTCCTTTAAAAAATAGGATTAATATTATTTTAGATATACCAATTGAAAAAGGCCAAAATAAATATAGAGAAGTATTTCAATCGAGGCTCAGCTTACTTTCATATTATTGTTCTCCAAAATCTTAATTATTTCTTATTATTAGTTGAATTGAGATTTTAATGCTTTTTTTCAACATCATAAAACTCCAAAACTTAAAGATGTTGAGCTAAACTAGAAATTTTGATTAATTTTGATGAAGAAAATATTATCCTTTGAACTTTTTATAATTATTAGGCATTTTAAGAAAAAAGATTGGACATGCAATACCATGCAACCCTCATTTCATATCCCAATTAAAAGAACACAAAAACGCAACCCAACGGATCTATTTCTTTAAAAGGAGTTCGAAGTAGGGTCGAAAATCGATTCAAACTACTCGATACTCAACTCGAGCTCATTTGATAAAAGCTAGTTTGAGTTTGATTTGTCACACAAATAAAAAAATCTTAAACATTATTTTTCATTCGATAACTTTTAAAGTTCGGCTCGAGCTCGACTCAATAAGCTAAAATTTGATAAAAATACATATAAAATATCAAGTTACTCGATATTCGACAGATGCTCGAGCACGTTTGGTTCAAACTCGCTTGAATTTGACTCGATAAAATTTAAACCAAGCTTGAACAGTATGGCGTTCGACACTACTCGACTCGATTACACCCCTAGTTCGAAGTAATTGGTTAACACTATTAAGAGAATAATTAATCAAGCATTGATATATAAACTTATATTGTATATAGTACATATATATTATGTCAATATACAAGTATAGACTTTATGATTCGGTATGTCCGTCGTACTCCTACTAGTAAATATAATAATGTTATAGGCTAATATTGAGAAATAAATGACACTCCTGCATCTTAATTGATTATAAGAGCCCATGCCTAATTTAATTATTCAAAATATTACAAGAAAAATAAGTAGGAGATAAAGCTAGCCCCATGCACCCATAACGTGAAGAGGGCAAAACGTGACACACACAATTTTGACTGAAATTCAGATCTCACTCACTCTCCGTGTAAATGCAGTGGAATTTGGATAAGAAGTCGGGCCCACATTTTGGATAAAAGCAGTTACATTTTCTAACCATTCATTAACTACTAACTACCATACTTAACAGCACTTTTGGCTGCTTCCAGAGTTTATATTTAGGATCTTCGAATATTCAAGAATTTGTAGTGTCAAAAGAGTGCGTGTAGCAGTTTTGGTTTGGATTGGGTCCCACGGAAAATCCTCGGTTATAGTATTATATATATAAATATATGGTCTTTATTTACTTTCAGTTAATGGACGGTGGTGGAAAAGTCAAAAAAATTTGGATAAATTAAAACTCAGAATTGTGTGATGGACCCAATATTAGATATCTTCACTAGATATTGTAGTCTATTGCAGATAGACTGAGAGTCAATTTGTGATTTTTTTTTAAAAAAAAATTCATTTGTGCAAGGTGTGTTTCAATTCAAATTAAATGTTTAATTAAGAAGTTAGTATTTTCTTTTAATAATAAACGAGGAAAAAATATTTTTGATCCCAAATTTTATCCCAGAAAATATATTTGGTACCATGCTTTGCAGAAAAATAGATTTGGAAAAGATGGGAATTTTTTGTTTTTCTACAAAGCATGGTACCAAATGTATTTTCTGGAGTAAAGTTTGGGACTAAAAGTATTTTTCCCTCAATAATAAACCGTTATCAAACTACCGAAAATCTCTTGATTATGGGAGTTTAACTTTGTCGATTATCACTAGGCTATGATCCTTTTTCCATCGAAAACATCAAAAAAATTTTGTTTTTGAATCAGACGAAACGAAAACAAGATGTAATTCCGAAACTATTTATTTTCCTTAAAGTCTGTTATTTTCCTAAATTTTTAGTAACTTTTTTTTATAAATTTTCCTTAATGTTTTCGACACAATTCCAAATAGTCTCGAAAGGTTTTCAATATTTGGCTCTCCGAAACATAAATTCGAAACGAAATTTTAATCCATGATTTTGGAATTTCAATGTACTATTTTTGAGGTCTTTGTTAAAAAAATGAGATAATTATACTTTTCATGTTACACTTTATTTAAATTACATATTTGATATCATTTTTTTTAACACACGTAATACCACAATTTGATAGCCCTTGGCAGAATTATTAATATAAATATTATATGCATTTTTTTATATACGACATACATATATAAAAACTACTTTTCCTTTTGTGCAATTTAACAACTCATATGTAAGAATCAATAAATAACATGTTTGTCACCCTTTGCATGTCGTCTCAAGTAATTAATAGAGAGCTTATAATAACAGTTAGCACCGGCAATTTCACACAAAATTGCCACCTTTGAGTGTTTTACTGATAAGAAGAATCTTCCTAGCTTTCTCGTTATTATGTGGTCAAATTCTTCATATAATTTAACTTGATTTGGTGTTTAAATTTGATTGATGTTTTCAAGATAATTTTCTTAACAAAGCTACGTTTGATTTTATGGTGTAAATTAGTGTTAAAAAAATCAGTGGTGTTTGAAAATGTGAGTTATAAAATGAATAGTGTGTTAGGAAGAAAAGTAGATTTATATTTGTCTATTCATTTGCTGACAGTTTATGAGCTGATATCATCTAATGGTTTCATAGTATACTTGGGTTAATTGGACTTTTTTCACTTGTGCTTTCAGGCTTTATGTTAATATATCTACAAAATAAAATTTATATATTGCAACAAAAAAGCTAGAAATTTTACTCATTAGTCCAAAATTGGAGGCCCAAGTTGTAAGTGGACTATATTTATGGCAACTTAGACCCATTTTCTTAGGACAAAGCCACAAAGGAAATAGGAAAATGGCCCAAATAATCAATCTATTACATATTTCAAAATCAAATCAGGCCAAACCAGATCCGTCTTCTTTGCCACAGTAGAATAACAACTCCAAAAAAACAAATTTAAACACCACAACAGAATCACGACCTTAGAAAAAAGAAATAAAAAATGAATGCTTTCCTGAGTCGGACGGTCATGGTTCAGGGATTCATCGCCTGATATTGCTACAAAGGTCTCTGGAGACAAGACAAAATCATCTATAAAGAAAACGTCAACCATGGTGGAATCGATTAACAACATTTATTGATAGTTTATGAGCTGGTATCATCTAAAGGTTTCATAGTATAATTGAGTTAGGTAAAATATAGGACTTTTTTCACTTGCTTTCAGGCTTTATGGTTGTAACAGGACCATGTTTATAGCAACTTAGGCCCATTTTTTTAGGACAAAGCCACAAAGGAAATAGGATAATAACCGAAGTAATCAATCCCATTACATATTTCAATTAGGCCACGCATCCGAATCCGGTCCGTATTTATTAAGATAATTATTCGATAAGAGATTTGATGAATCTAATCCAATTATAAAAATCCGTAATTTGAAACACATGGAACGGATATGGATTTAGGTCGATCCAATTTGTTGAAGATCCGTATCTGATAAAAAAATAAAAAGAATGATATATATATATATATATATATATATATATATATATATATATATATATATATATATATATATATATATATATATATATATATATACATTACATATATATATAAAGGGCTATGCCCGATGTATAGTGAGTAAGGTGTCCTGCCTGATTGTTATTCAAATTAATTATTTCTCCTCGTCCTCATACGAAACGACGTCGTTTTGTATGAGAACTCAATTTTTTTAATTGTTTTTTTCTTAGCCTCATACGAAACGAGTTGTCTGGTATGAGAACGAACCAAAATTATTTTTTCCTCCTCTATTTCATCAAAATTCATCGTTTCTTTCATAAATCTATTTCCCTTTTGGTATGAGAACCAGAATTAATTTTTCCTCCTCTATTTCATCAAAATTCATTGTCTCTTTCATAAACCTGTTTCCCTTTTTTAAGTTTCTCCTACAATCCACCTCATCAATTTCTTCCTCTTCTGCTGCTCTACCCATGTGCTTTCTTCATGTTATCATTACAATTTTGGGTCCCAGAAGAAAATCGTTCCTAATTTGCCCTTCACATACTTTTTCACCTGCTTTGGAAATGAGGCTTGCCGGCGCCGACCTCCCATGGCGTGTAGGTGTGAACTTCATCAGATATTTGGTAAATTGTAGTTTTGAATTGTTTATTAATTTTTTTAATTTATATTATGAGGATGAAATTATATAGAAGTAGGCTTTGCCATTTTATGGGGTTTTGAATGTGCTTTAACTGTTCTTGTGCTAATTTACGTGAGTTTCTTCTCCCTCCCCCTTTTTCTTAATTAACTATGAGGCTAATTTCATTGTTCGAGTTGTGTCTTCTCTAATTTGTTAATTGTTTATGCACTGTTGTGTCTTATTTCTTCTCTATTTTCTTGCTTATTTATGCACTGTTATGATACTTTTGTAGTTGATGTTCTTATTTTCAGGCATTGTATTTCATGTATGGCTAGTTACTTTTTTTGTCTCCTGGGGTTTTTTACGTGTTCAATTGCTATTTTCTTCATTGCTCAATCGTAAAGGTAATACTTTTGTAGTTGCTGTTCTTATATATATATATATATATATATATATATATATATATATATATATATTTGTTAATTGGCAAACACAAATATTAATGACACAATCTCTTTGCAAATTAATATAGATATGCACAATTGAGCAGGGCATAAGCAAATTAATATAGATATGCACAATTGAACAGGGAAGAAGAACGTGCAACCTAATATATATATATATATATATATATATATATATATATATATTACTTACATATAAGAGCGTATTGTCACAGACTTAAACTTCTCGTAAGTTTACGGTGAAATGCTTGGATTGATTTGTACAAATGAGCCCTACATCTATTTATACTAAAAGCCTCCTCAAAAGAATGGCAATGGTCTACTTAATCTAAGGGCTAGGATTGAGTCTCTAGCCCCTTCTACAAAATCCTACTCAAACTAGAATTATATACAATGTTCTAGGTTATTCTACTATGTACATACAAGGTTGTGGAGCCTTCTAGATGCTCCTACAACATGCTACCACATTTCTATTAGCTTCTTGAGCCTTCCACAAGGCTCTAGTCCTTTCCGGCGTGTTCTGCACTTATGTAGGCTCTTCCGGTCCCTTTAAGTGCCTTCCGGCACCTTTCGAATTCTTCTGGACCCATCCGGCACCTTCTTGATTCTTCCGGACCCATCTGGCACCTTTCGAATTCTTCCGGACCCATCAAGGCGCCTTCCGGCTTCTTCTTGACCCTTCTGCAGCTATGTGGAACCTTCCGGAACTCTCTTGAACGTCCAGAACCCGTGTGGAACCTTCTAGAGTCCTCTGAAACCTCTAAGGGCATGTTTGGTGCATCAAAATACTTGGGGCCGCCCCTGGGACGTCCCTTGTGGCACCCGACGACCTTCCCGTGCCCAAAGGCTTTGCCGTCACCTGTGAGTCCCTGCGTTACTTGTGCCGCGCCCCGGGTGATATGTTGCGTGCCCGGCAAGGCCTCCCACCTTGCAGGCAGTCCCGTGATGTCTCTTTTAGCCTTTGCCGTGATCAAATTCCTTGTTCGCTTGGCCCCCATGGTCGGCTAAAGTGCTGGGGCGTGACATTCTCCTCCACCTATTCCATCGACGCCCTCGTTGATGTGTCGCTTTTGAGTTGGCCCTCGGCCTGTTGCTTGTCGGTCTCCATTGGTCCATCCTTGTGATGAGACGCAACACCGACACCCTTATTGTCTCGTACGAGGATTGCTCGCACGGTATCATCGTCGGCTTGTCCCTATCCACAATGATTAAAGGATTGATATGCGGAATGACAAAGCCGTTTACCTTGTGGAAGAAGTCGAGACCCAACACCATTTTGTGGTCATCTAGTGGAGCTATTAAGAAGTCGGCTTGACCTTCCAATATCCAACGTGCAAGTCCACCCCATGTGCTGCTCCGTTGAGTTCCTTTGCCGCCCCGCTTTCTCCCTTGACCCAGCCTTCCGCTTTCTCGACCCAAAGTCCCAGTCGTTTGGCTTCCCTTGCGGAAAAATGTTGTGCGTAGACCTGGTGTCCACCAACGCATTTGCCGGTTTTCCATTGACAAGGGCATCCACATACAATAACTCATGATTGTGTTGGGCTTTAATTAAATAATTGTTTTTATTCTTGAAATATATATTACTCCCGTAACTATTATAAAATTGTTATTATTTCCTCGGAAAAATTGCAAAATTGATCTCGTAACTATTGTTCACTAGTAAAAAAGTCCTTTAACTTTTGGGACTGGTAATTTAGTCCTGTAACTAAAATATTTTTGTAATTTTTGTCCTATCCTGTAAAATGAAACTTTTTTTTTTAGGTTTAAGTTCAAATTCCATTATACATATTTTATTTTTAGATTTTCTATTTTCAATTTGATCTTTTTTTTTACCTATTACTGTGTACAATCTTCATTCATCTTATATTCTTAGGCTACGTTTGCTTTGCATGATAAGGCCACAATTGGGTATGAATTGGGCCATTAAGTTTTTTAATTTCGGGCTAATATGTTGTTCACTTGGATGGATTAAAACCCTGGCTATCCGACCTTTTCGGTCCAATATGTGGGCCAGACCCCTTAATTGGGTAAATTATAATTCCTTCTCCAACCCTCCAATTAAGATTTAATGGCCCAATTGTATTTTTCTCGGTTCAACTTGCCCTTAATCTTCTTGAATTTACAAAATAACCAGACACAAAAAGTCTAAAATGCCATTCATCATTCACTAAATTACAAAAATACCGTATAAGAAAAAAACATACAACATTTTCCTTCTCCCATTTCTCCATCGCGAATACTGCCCAGAAGACTCCATTGCTGTACTACAGGGAAGGTGAGTTCTAAATTTCTTCACAAAATTAATGGTAAATTGCTTAAATGACCCCTATGGTTTTTAATTTTATCTATTTCAATTTTGGTACCATCGGCCTGATTTTTTTTTTCAACAATTTTTCGTTTTTTCAGGAGGGAAGGGTGCATTTTGAGGCTCAAGCTGCGGGTTTTCGCATTTCTTGTTGATTTTTTACTAATCCGCCTCCCCCTTGTCAAATGCCATTAAAATATTTTTGTTTGCTAAATTTTATTATTTCTTCGGGACGAAGAAGGTGAGTGTGTAGAGGCTCTATCTTTGAAGGATTTCGGCCATTAATTTCATTTGAGGTATATTTTAATTAATTATGTGTATTTTGCCAAGTAAGGGGAATGTTGTGTATTTTGCCGAAATTTTGGGAATTTTTTAAAATATTGTACAAGTTTGTGTATTTTGTGAATGTTACTATTTTATATTCATTATTTCTATTTTGCCTTGAATTGGGGGAATTTTATGTATTTTAAATGGACGAGATTAAACCAGATGAACGGATGGATCTCGTCGTGGTCCAGGGGCAAAACTGTCAAGAAAAATGTAATTGGGTCATCTGAACGGATCACAAAGTGGGCTGATTAAATTATTAATTGGGCCGATTTAATCTGCCGAACGACCAATTAAATAACTGGGCTGACTGGATAATTAGAACGAAACAATTAGTGACCCAATTGTCTATCATGCAAAGTGAATGTAGCCTTATGGAATAATGTAATAGGTCATTTATTGGCATCTGGTTCAAAACATTCTCTTGGATTATCCAAAATTTATGAGAAATCACATTGTGCAGTATTTATTGCATCATATTTTTATACTATCAGAAATTCGACACAAAATTTCATTCGTACGTACAAATTTTAATGAAATTTTTTGTGTATAAAATGTGTTTCGTACCATATATTTATTAATACAACAATATAATTATACAATAAAAATATCACAAAATTGTGAGTAATGTCTTTCATTTTCTCCATCAATATTCCTCCTTAATCAAGACGAGCTAGTGCTCCCATCTACACAAACATGCGTATTGTTGTCCAAATCAAGAATTTCATCACTAAACAGGCAAACACGTGAAAGTAATTATGACGGAAATGATATTTATTATTGTTTGTACCCAAAAAATCGCCCTCGATAAATCGAGGCAAACAATTATATTTCCATATGTAAAGAAAGGAAGAAATTCTTCATTGATTAAACAGAGAGAGAGTTTACAATTAGAATTCTGTTTTACAAAGATGAATAGTCTATACCATATTATATTTCCATATGTAAAGAAAGGAAGAAATTCTTCATTGATTAAACAGAGAGAGAGTTTACAATTAGAATTCTGTTTTACAAAGATGAATAGTCTAGATATATATATGCCGTGTATCTAATCTAAGAAACTAGGCAGAGATGAGTTAGTTTTAACTAACTTCTAAACTTACTTAATAAGGTAATTAAATAATTAATATATATATATATATATATATATATATATATATAAATTATATATTCAACAATATTGGATTATGCACTAATAAAATGTCTGTTAAAGTACAAAGATGTAGGCAAAATGCAACTAGCTAAGCTAGTGAAACTTTATTTCAGCTCAAACAATTAATATTGTGGAAGTATATACGCAACAAAATGTTTTCATTGATCCAAAAACGGGAATTTCCGTAGCTATCTTCTGAGGTAGCCACCATCCGCCATGTTAGGGACATTTAAGGGATACTTTTCCTACAAAAGTGTCCCAAAAATAACCAAGTATGACATATGGGTAGCCACAAATATTCTTAAAATCGGAAACTTTTTGATGCGTTCGCGAAAAATATGAGAAGTTTGATCCATGCCAACATGGTATATTATAATGATGATTTTTGGAATTTTATTATGCAATATTTGTTTTGCTTTGTACATCTTATATATGCAATAATTATGGAACATGATTGCAATGTAATACTTTGGTTTTGTTTATTGATGGTCTTTTGATTTTTGTCTAACTAGAGTAATGTAGGTTGACCCTTGACGGTATGTGTCAAATGGATGGCTAAAGTTTGGCATGACAATAACTCAAAGTGTTAAAACAAAACAAGCTTTAATGTAAGGTTTTGGGAAGAGTGTGATTCCTATTCTATTGTCTTGAAGAATTTATTATCAGGTTTTTGAATGATCACTCCTTTCAGTTCGTTGTTGCTCCTGCATTCTCTCAATCAAAGTCTGCCCGTATTGATTTTGCCGATTTAAGACCACATTCAGCCCGGTCTATGCTGATACCCTAGTAGAACTTGGGTATTGATCATTGACATAGATTTGTATATTTGATCTTATTATTTGGGTCTTTTGTCATGGTCCTCACATTTGAACCTTGTGTTTTTAGGATGTTGCAAACTTGTAGTGAACAATTTGAGCTTCAACTCTCTCTATCTTTGTATTTATTTTCGTTATACTTAAATATATTAGAGTTATATTAATCGTCATCATTACATAGCACATAACCGTGCTATATTAATCATCATCATTAATCGACTTTCACAATTAAAGGGCACAACAAGTGTGTGTATATATATATATATATATAATATTTTATAAAAGTAAGTACCATTAATAATATTTCACTGCCAAATTAAAAAATAGTAATTTATAACTCGTTTATAAAATTATTTAGACCAATATTTTCATCTAAAAATATGAATATTCGTAAAGGATGTTTGAACATGACAGATAAAATTAAATAAAATTGCAAAGTTAATAAACTTCATTTGGGAAAAAAGTAGTAGTGTAATTTTTTAAATGAAAATTTTATTGGATCCTTAAAAGACCCGATATGGCCACATCAAACCAAGATCCATTTGATTCAAAAATCTAGATCTTATATAAATGGAGCCGGATCTGGACAAGCCTGATCCGACTAGAATCCGACCTATTGAGAGCTCTAATTTCAGTTATTTGTCAGCAAAACTGAGAAATGATAAACAAATTTACAAACCTAATTACAGGATGGAGATGAGTAAGAGGAACCATACCAATTCTATCCAAACACGCCTCATCCATTGAACATGAACTCTAAACAAAAATGGATGATGCTTGATTGGATAGAGTTGGAATAATCCATGATAAAATGCTAAAATCAAACACAGATTGGACCCTGAAAAAATTATTCTTGATTCTTATTACATCATATTTATAGATCCATTGGTTTTGTTCCGTAGAAAATTGTCAAAATTTGGTAACTCATCCAATATAGATGATAGTTTTCTTAGTAGATATTAGGTTTCTAATCAAATATTTCATGTCTTTGTATCCAATCTCTTAAACTCATCAATCAAAAACAGAAAAATAATTCAAGCATTAAATAGCATAAATTGAAAAATAAAATTTTCATTATCCATGTAATTTGCCTAATCAGAAGTAAACATGATTTTACAAACCTGTACTAACATATCAGCATATAGAACATCAATCATCCTTTTTCTGCAGCCTCAGTTTTGATTCAATATCTCCGCTATAAGGCGAAACGTGATATGCATACTGTTGTAGAACCGAGAAAATCACCATTTCAACACAGATCAAAACATTCTGAATTGCTTCCTCAACGTGTTCCGTATCTAGCCAGTAATGATGAGATCGAAGAATACCCATTTGAACAAGGATATCAAGAACCACTCCCTGTCAAAAAATTGAGCATCTGGTCACTCAAATTCCCTTTATTAACATTTTATCTAAAATCGGGATTGAAGAACGACGGAAATTTGTTATGTACCTGCCAAAAGCAGAAGAAAACAATCCCTTTGATGCAGATAAACTTTGCTAGTGGATTATGTGGTTCCAATTCTTTCGCAAAGACATGGTAGAAGACGACCAAGGAATACATAGCCAAGGAATATGATAGGTTAAGAATGATGGTGAATGTCCAACCGAGCCAACTTGGATAAACTCCCGAAATTTGTAATGCCATCATCAAAATGGAGCATATGGGACGGATAATTACAAACTGCAATGTCCAGTATTTGAGAAGGCTCAATGTCTTATGATCCAAATGCGTTTTTCTAGGCTGCATATTTCCCGAAAGAGAAACTTTATTAGACACAAATTCATAATCTACCGCCTAACTAAAACACAAGTTGCAAATTAGTAAAGTCGGTCGATAATTAAACATATGTCAGTTCATCTCGAGCAGTAGAAAGTCGCGTTTTTTGTACGTCTTTCTCGGTATAACTAACATAGTTTAGAGAAACTCCATGACAAAAAGCATCAATCACATCTTACAAATAAAGGAACATTCAATCAATTTGCTATTCATTAAAAAATATCAAAAAATTGAAAGCAGAAAGCAAAATCCCACCTGGAAAAGGGTCATTGGAAAATAATGGTGAATCTCCCTTCCTTTAATCTCATCAGGAACAACATTTTCGCTCATTGAAATCTTCAAATAACTATACATCAAAGCCAAAAAATTTGCAATAGCCTGAACCACAACAAGAAAACATACCCATCATAATCAAGATTCAAACCCAAACACTAAATTTAATAACAATAATGATGAAAAGGGCAGAATTGACAATACATACAAAAGCCTCATAGCATTCTTTAACAGAGTTCAAAAGCATGAAATATGATTTGCTGCCTTTGATATTCAATAATCCCACAAACGAAGTAACAGCATAAACTGGGGCAATCAATATAATTATGAGAATTGCTTTTTGTTCTTTTGGATTCTTCCAATAAAACATGTGTTGTGATAACAGTTGAAATGTGCAGTGCAAACTCAATAGCACAGAAAATCCCGATGCCGCCACTGTTATTTGACCTCGATCCATTTTGCTGAAATCCATCTTTGATTAAGTTCAATTTTGCTTATTTCGAGGAATTAAAGAAGATTCAATAGTGTAATAATGGAGAAGAAAGCATACGAAAACGAAAATGGAGTAATACACGCTGAGGTTTGGTTTGAATGGGGAAGTCCAACATTGACCGCAAAGGTCCGCCGTCTTTAACAACGCTTTTGTGTAATTGTTGAAAAGCGTTGAACAACTAGAAGGTTTTAAAATTCGTGCTAGTCTAAACGCTTTTGAACCCGGTCGATTGGGGCTGGAAATCGAATCAATTTATCAAATATATGTCTTGAGCTTGCTCGATTATTTCTTTAATTTGGATTTGTTATGCATATAAAATAAGGGGTAAATTACCTCTACGATAAGGTTTAATTACAAAAATCTCTCTCACATATTTTAATTTTTTTTTTTAGGTTTGTCACATTCTTGCAAATAATCCATTGTCCGTAATATGTTTCAATTTTGTCCTTGAAAATTATTTGTAATGTTTATAATTTTATTTTAAAATTTTTCTTCAGGTTTGTCACATTCTTGCAAATAATCCATTGTCCGTAATATGTTTTAATTTTGCCCTTGAAAGTTATTTGTAATGTTTATAATTTGTTATATATTTTAAACTTTGAGTTTAATTGTTATATCTTGTAAATTATAAAAATAATAATCATATATTTACCAAAATAATTTATATAATTTTTAATTGTCCATTAATTTCAATAAATATTTCAATTATATTACAATATAAATTTTAATAAATTAAAATATCTTATTTATAATACAATATAATTTTATTAAATCTATTAATTTATAAAATAAATTCATTTAACTAATGCGTAAATAATTTATTCATATTTATAAAATATATTATTAACATTTTATTTAATTTTATATTTTATATTTTAAATTGATAATAAATATGAATACCTTTTTTTTTTGAAATATTTATTAAAACTTATGGGCAATTATAAATTTAATCAATTATTTTGGTAGTAAATATATAATTATCTCTTTTCTAATTTATAAGATATAATAATTAGCACCCAAGTTTTAACATTTATAAGACATTACAAACAATACAAATAACAACCAAGGGCAAAATCGGAATAGTTTAGGGGCAAAAGAAGGTGACAAACATGAGGGAGATTTTTATAATACCTAATACGTGAGGATGATTTTTGTAATTAGGCCTCCCCAATCTGATATTATGGTGCCGTTATAGACCCCATGGGAGATCTTAGTAATTAAAATTGGCGAGGACAAGAGGGTTATTTCACGCATTCTGTCCGTTAGGATTTTGTAAGGTTTTGCAAATCTCATGGGAGGTCTCTGTAATTATGATTTTTCGAGTGGATTGGACCTGAAATACACCAAATCATATGGGAGATCCTTGCAATTAACCTTATTTTATATATCTTTGATCAATCTGTCTTTGGCTTAATTCCACCCTGAAAATATATTAATTTGATACTTTGTACAATAAAAAAATTAATCTCACATTGCACCCTCAAAATATATATTATATTTCACTTCGCACCTTGAGTGAATTTAGGCCAAAAGGCAAGGCTATTTTGGTTAGTCCCTTCAAAGTCAACATATTCTCTCTTCAAAATATACTAATGTGAGATTCATGTGCAATTAAGAGAAAAATTGACAAATGACCTATTAAAATAACTTCCAAAAAAAAAAAAAGAGACGTCACATGTTGTTAATATAAATTTGAAAAGACTGATATCAAATGATATCTTTGCCCATGCTTGGAGTTAAGGGATCCTTGTGCTATTTGAATGCAAAAAAGCTCTAATATATATATTGTTACATAGACGTTCATATTATATTTCGTATGAAACACAAATTTAATACAACTACGTTTATTTTTTAGCTCATTACAAGAAAAATGTCAATTTTTGATGGATTTTTCAACAAGTTTGTCGTGGCGAAAACCAAAAAAATTCGTCAAAAAAATGTCAAAATTTTTTTTGCTGAATTTTTCGAGTAACAAATATTTTCGACAATCACTCAAATGGATTTCTTGGCACCATATCTACTTACACTCCATTACTTTAATGTAAAAACAAG
The DNA here is from genome assembly GCA_003313485.2 of Penstemon barbatus. NCBI lineage: Eukaryota > Viridiplantae > Streptophyta > Magnoliopsida > Lamiales > Plantaginaceae > Penstemon > Penstemon barbatus. Next base: position 88,478,157 of record CM064883.1, on the reverse strand, counting down.
ACTATGTTTTTTTTTATTCATATTATACTTTCTTATTTCAAATTACATAAACATTTTTTTAAAATAATATTTTATAGTAAGGTTGAGTATTATATAAGTAATGTAATTTTGGGTTTACACGTAAAAGAAAAAAAAAATATTTGGCTACTCGATGATTTTTAAGACTTATTTAATTGTTAATTTATCAATTTACTCTTAATTGTACATTAATATCATATTATTATATTCTGAAAGGCACATATATTGATTTTTTAATGGAGTGACCAACATACGCCCATTACTTGGCTTGAAATTCATCCAGAATATAAATTAAAATACAATAAATGTCATATTCGGATCTTTTATTTTTGACTGATTGAAAATTATGAAATTATATTAAAAAAAATGGATGTGATGTCGACTGATGATGACTGGGGCTGTTAATTTGAGCGCTTGTGGATTAGAAGTCTCGCACCTATTTCAATTTAAATCAGCTCATACTTATATGATCCCACCAAGCAATAGACTGTTAGATTGGAAAATTCTTACTCAGATTGAGTTTGGTCAAATTCAAATTAATTACATGATAAGTGTAATAAACTTGCTTGCTTTGGTATTGAATGTAACTTTTAAAAAAGTGATCAATCATAAAACAAATGCAATATACTTGCCTGGTGATTGGATAAGTTTGACCAAGCCAGACTTGAACAAGAAGTTTTTGAATTATCAATTTGAGTTTGATTTAAATTCGATCTAATTTATTAAAAAAATTAAATGAAATCCTAAATCGAACTTGACCGACCATGGTTTGTCCAAGAAGTCCAATTAGAAATCTCCATTCCACTTATAAAAATCTGTAATATTAATGACATGGATCTTTTATCAACAATCAAAAATTAAATTTAAATAATAATTAATTTAACTGCAATTGCAACCCCAACTACTTCTCTCTTAGCTAATAAGTGGTAGTTGCAGGGCCGCGAAAACAAGAACAGAGAAAAATGGAGAAATTGGAATACTGGTTACAGTGGCAAGTATTGACCTGTGCACTGATCATCATCCTCCCTACGGCGATTACCCTCATCTTCCTCCGCAAAAGGGTCGGCGTCCACCAAATCGAGTCCGCCGCCGATCTGTGGGCCCCGTGCTGGAGGAACCTCCACCCTAAATGGCTCCTCTTCTACCGTGCTTTTTCTTTTGCTGCTATGGCTTTCTTGCTTTATCAGACTGTTTCTTCCTTTGGACTCTTTGTCTTCTTTTTCTACACCCAGTAAGTCAATCTTTTTTACCCATTTACCTCTTAAAATTGCTTTTCTTTTTGCTGGTACCATTTACGAGACTATTTCTATAATTGCTTTAACACTGACCAGTTAACAATGAAAAAATTAGTGGAGTATGTGTTTTGCTACTTATTAATCATACATGGATGTATATGTATGTGATATCAAAAGGGCAACACAAAACTTGGATAGAATTAGAAGATTGATCCCTATTTTCAATTCGATAATTGGAAATATATGTATGTATGATTTTATATCTGTATATATTTTTGTCCACGATTCTTGGAATTCCTATTCTGTTCCAAGATTGGCTCAGATTTCTTTTCTTCATCCAATAAAGGGGTTTTTTTGCAAGTTAACTCCGTGTGTGATATGTTTAATGGGCAATTTACCTCCCTGTGAAATAAAAATAGGCAATTTAATTCCATGTGAAATGAAATAATGAGAAATTTACCTCCTCGTGATATAAAATAGGCAATATACCTCCCTGTGAAATGAAATAATGAGCAATTTAACTCCATGTGATATGAATTAATAAGCAATTTAGAGGGAGGCAATGTGCTTCTTTAATAAAAACACAAGGAGTTATTTTGCCATTTTTCTTAACACGGGGAGTTAAATTGCCTATTTAGGATATCACAGGGAGGTATTTTGCCCTTTTATTTATCACGGGGAGTTAAATTGCCTATTTTGAATAACAAAGGGAGTTAATCTGCCATTCACTCTCCAATGAAGTAAATAATTCCTTGACACTTTCCCCTGTACTAAAAAGGAAATTAGGATACTTGCTGAACGACTAAGTTGTTTAAGAAGAAACATGAATAAAGAACCATCTGATTCTGTATACTTGCTTTGCTTGTAGGTGGACGTTTGCATTGGTTATGGTCTACTTTGCGGTATGTTTTTATTTATAAGTTTCTGTGAACTTTGAATATTATACATTACTTGACCATTGTTACGGATAACATCTTGTTCAAGTGTAGCTTGCTACCATTGTATCTATTCAAGGATGTAGGATTCACTCCAAGAAACCTCTTGCGCAAAGTCAAAGTGGAGAGAGGGATAGATTTCTCAAAAAGGACTCGGAAGATACTATTAAACATGAAACCAGTACTGCAACTAATTCCAAAGAGAAAGAAGGCAAAAGTTTTATCAACTCGGCGGTTCATAACAACCCGGCCTCTAATGTGCAGCAAGTTGGACTTCTTGAAAATCTTTTGTTAATACTTTATGCGGTAAATAGTCATTTCAAGTTTTCTTTTTCTGGTTTTAGAGTGTGTCATACTTTTATTTTGGTCATTTACTTCCCATTAGTTTCAGAAAGATATTATGCATGCCGAATGAGATTGAGAGGCAAAATGCTTGCAACCTCAGATTAACGTTATTTCGGGATATTTGTTGTTATCAAACAGACATGTGCAGGCGCTGTCATGCTCACAGACATTGTCTTCTGGTGTCTTCTGCTGCCTTTCATGACGGGTGAAAATTTTAAGCTTACCCTGGTGAGTATCGATCTTTTTTCCTTCTCCAAATGGATTCTAATTCCCTGCAATCAATGTGTTCAAATGATCATTAGCATAGAGGAATACTATATAACATTTCATTTCTGGCAGTTGATTGGATGCATGCACTCTGTAAATGCCATTTTTCTTCTCATTGAGTCTGCTCTCAATCGCATGGTAAGATTCCGTCAGTAACATTACAGCATACTCTCAACTCTTAATTAGTTTTTAGGTTATGAATTCAGCTGCTAATATAATTAGACTTTTCCCATTTGCAGCCGTTCCGTTGGTTTGGTATAATCTATTTCTTGCTATTGAGCATTGTTTATGTTGTCTTCCAGTGGGTTCTTCATGCATGTTGCCTTTCATGGTAATTATAGGACAACTCCAAAAAAACATTATACTCTTAGTTTTAATTCTTGCAAATTAAATTCACTATTAAGATTCTTCGGTGCAGGTGGCCATATCCTTTCCTCGACCTTTCGACTCCATTTGCACCTCTTTGGTAAGAACTTTACTCTTCAGATTCCCATTTTCTTGAAAAACACTGACCATTATATGATGTACTATACGAATTTCAGGTATCTGGCTTTGGCATTGGTTCATGTTCCATGCTACGGACTCTACTTGTTGCTCGTGAAAGCAAAGCACGCAGCTTTTTCAAGAATGTTTCCCCATTCTTTTTTGAGGTCAAATTGGCTTCATTCTTCTTCAAATTAGAGATTTGAAACTTCTCTTCTTTTTTTTCTCTACGGACGTAACGTATTATCTTACATCTAACATAATTTACTGAAAAATGGAACAATGTGTGTATGCAAGACAAATATTCTGATGACTAACAGAGGCAGGGAACAAATGAGTTTTTGACAGTCTCTTCATTCATGGCAGTGTTTCAACACAAAAGAAGGGAGCTTGAAGACCAGCCATTCTTGATGCCAGAGTCCAGTTGCATTAGGCATGTCATAATTTTATGTCCAACATTTAAGATTCACAACCCAATATATCATTGACTTACCAATCTTTCATGGAAATATATAGGGTGCATTTGGGTGTAATTTACTATCCTAAATTAATGTACGTACTTAATAATAGGCTGTCAATGGGACAGGACGGAGATCAATTGGAATTTAGTAATAATTTTGTTATTCGATTCCATGTTGAAGCAAGTACGAATATAGGTCAATTCGAAACGTTCAAATTCATAGTCTATATTCGACAATAAATAAAAAATAACAGTTGATTTACACGAGTAAATTATATTTTACCATCAATTAAAGAAAATATTAATTAATAATTAATCTCTTTGTATGCAAATTTTAATTTAAAAATTTGAAAATTAATTAAAAAAGAGCTTGAATACTGAATTGAATTGTCAGGTTGGGTACAATTCGGGTCGGTTATGTTTTAGGCGATTACGGGTACAGATGGGGTCAGGTCCACGGTTCGGGTATGATTCAGTCGGGTTCGGGCCCGATATGGTTCTGTGTGTTTCGGGTCGGGAAATTATTTCTGTCGACGGCCCATTTTGGTCGAAAATTTCTTTGTTTTCTAGTAGTGGCTAGATCTTCGTGCACTGCTGATTTGTATGCCTTTTCAAGGAACTTGTTATAGTTAGACACGACCTGCTTCTCTCCCTTAATTAAAAGACACAACCTGGATTGAAGAATGAAGACCAGATCAATGGAATTATCAACATTTTTTTTTTTGGTGCATCATGTCACTTTGCCTTTTCTTTCTGCTAAAAGGACTAAAGAAGCCAAAAGTCATTTAAGCCTCTTTATAGAGATCAGTTTAAAAATTTTGTTACTGAATTTTAAGTTCCATGTATTGCATGTAGCAATTTTGTAAACGTTTTCAATCCAAACACAATAATATTTCATAGGATGTAACCTATTTAAACTCTAACTTCATAAATTAAGCATGCAGTCTTCAGTCCAAATACAAAAACGACGTAATATTTTTAAAATCAAACTTCATAAATTAGTCAGTACAAACACCATTGTACTGCTTGGTTGTCGGGAAGTGAGGAAAATGAAGTTTTTTTTTCTCTCATTGTTGTTTGGATAGCAAGAAATGAAGTTTTTATTTTCCTTCAACTTTCCTGCAGGAAAATTTTGTGAAGAAAAAATTTCCCCACCAATTTGATGGGGAAATCCTGGGAAAATCCGGGGAATTTTTTTTAGTAAATTGCAAAACTCCCCTAGTACTTTGTCTAACTATCATAATTCTCCATTTGTGATTTTTTTCTATTAAAAGCCCCTTTGTGCTTATTTATTATTAGCAAAAAAGTACCCTCTCAAGTCATTATAACAATTATACCCCACAAAATGACGCAAAAGCACCACTTTTACCTATTATATTATCAGTAACCCCCTGTTAACTTTAAAAATTGGCGATATTAATTTTGAAAATTGATATAAATTCGGTGGGTAATTTTCTAGGGATTTGATTCAATTACTCGATTTGTACTTTTTATTTTCTAGGGATCAATTTGATAACTTTTATTTTGCAATCACTTTTAATATATTTTATAATTTTGAAAGTATTCATAATCAAACAAAAATATTTATCAAAAATATTATATTTCAAAATTTTCTTGACAACCAAACATTTACAAGAAAATAATTTTCCTGACAACCAAACATGTAGAGGAAAATGACTTTCTTTTCTTTTTCCTTTCCTTTCCTTTTCCTTTCCCTACAATTTTCCCTCACTTTCTTGACCACCAAACAAGCTACGTAAGATTTCATAGGGTGTAAACCCATTTAAACTCAAACTTGATGAAGATCAAACACGTACAATATAATAGTGTTTCATAGGATGTAAACCTATTTAAACTCAAATTTCATAAACTAGTTTTCAGTCCAAACACCTATTTGATAAGATAAGATGTAACTTATTTAAACTTATTTAAACTCAAACTTCATTAATCAATTCAATCCAAATATTTCATAGGATGTAACCTTTTTAAACTCAAACTTGTTGTAGCCCCTATAAGTAGCAGCAGCCCAATTCCACTCTATAAAAGAGCACGCACCATTAATTATATTTACAATTAAAACTCCAAACGAATATTATTCATTGAATTTCGGCAGAGCAATTTACCAAAACAAAGATAAAGAACTTCAGCACAGCAAAAAAAAATATGAGGATGGAGCAAGAGTACCCCGTGAATCCAGGTCATTCGTTCAGAAAGACGGTTGCCAACTTCAACTTAAAAGATTATCTGCACATCAGTGTAGTCTCCCTCTTAGCTATCACCTTAGTAGAGGAACCTTGGCTTCCTAAGCCAATGAGACCTAAATTTCCGCTTGCAGTTAAGGTGCCGGGCCGTCTCGTGTGCTTTCTTGTGCCTTTCACGACCTCCTACGCGCAATCTGTAGAAAGACTCAGGGTAGAAAGACTCAGGGGCGGTAGTTATGACGTTAAATTCTACCGATACAAAAAATGATCTAGCTAGGTTTTATTTTTCAATTTATATAGGTTTTCATGCTAGTATTTTATTTTTTATTTTTTATTTTTTTAATCTAGGTTTTGATGCTATGTTGCTTGTTTTGATTAGTACTCAATTTGATTAAATAGTTGTTTCGATCGAAGTATCTGTATTAGTACCAGCTCAAAACCAACCTACGAACAAATGGTAATTAAGGAGGGTTAAAATCATTTTTATACCATGGAATTGCATGAAGTAAACATAACACGTAAATTACTTTATTTTAACTTTTGACATAAAATAAAAACCCTTCTCTATCAATAATCTAATTGAATGTCCAGGAGGAGCCATGACCTTTAAAATTCATGTTTTATTTATTCGATCGTACAAATATTTGAAGAATTTTCAAAACACACAATCAAGAACTTAAAAAAAAAAAAAATCCAAATGAATCGTAAAGTTGTATTATTCTAGTTTCTTCGTTTTTGGTGTACATAAATCCTGAGAAAGCTCTTGGTCCCATTTTGATTTACATCATGGAAAAATCTCCTTCAACCACGCGTTACTTTAAACTCCTTCAACAGTGCCGCAAACAAAAGAGACAAAGATTAAAATCAATAAAATTAAAGTTTAAAGAAAGAGACTTTATATGTATTGATAAAATAGACTTTTGAAATTTCTAAGGTGTGTTGTTTAATTTCACAAGTTGAAAAAAGGGGCATGCAAACATTTTCAATAGTCATGAAATTTGATAAAACTTGGAGCAAACAGTAAAAAAAATTGACTACTGATTAAAAAGTAAAAAAAAAAAAAAAGAGACGAGGCTGACCTTTGTTAATTTCGTGACTTTCTTTAATCCTCCGGTAACTTATAATAGTGAACCTCGAAATTCTCTCTTATTTCCAAGTTCTTCAGTTGTGTATGATTCTCGAGGAGCCAAACTTCAACTTGTATTCCATCATTGCCTTGACTCTCTTGCTCATTTAATATATCAATTGTTGAAACAACAACCGAATCTAGGCAATATCTTGCTTTAATCGATCTAAGACTTGGTATTTCTCCTATACCTAACGGGATCTTCTTGAAACAATACATCCAAACCAAGAAAAATTTGCTCAAGTTTTGGAAAATGGATGCTATCTGCGTCCCAGAATTTTAGCTCATGACAATTATCAATTGACAAATATTTCAGGGAAATGAATTGTTTCTCAATTGGCTTCCACTCCTCTCCAATGAAGGCACCGAAACCTAATTTGAGCACTTCAAGATTGGACAAACAACCTATTATCTTCATATATTCCCAAGGTATGAAAGTTCCCTCTAAATCCAACTTCTTGAGTGAAGGCGGAAGAATTAGGTTTTCCCCAAAATAACTTGTGCATAAGCCCCCGTTGTAATCAATGTTAATATTAAGCGATTCGAGTTTATGTAAATGTTGAAGATTGCCAAGACAATAGTCTTTCCCTCTATCCAAATCTTCCCAAAAATCATTATAAATAATTTTAAATTTCTTGATATTAGGGATTCTTGTGACGACCCATTCACTAAGGGTTAGGTTTATTATTCCTGAGAGAGTCTGTATTTTCAAATTGGACTGCCCTTCTATTGCGGCAGTTGAAGGAGGTTCATGCATAAACTCGATCTACGCAGAGATGTCTAAGTTGTTTCATCCCCCAAATTTCAAGTATTAATGGAACCCTATTTTTAATAATTAAGGTTTGTAGGTTTCATAGTAGATTTACTTTAGATCGAAATGTAATAGGCATGTCGAGTGCAATACAAAATAAGTGCCTTATGTTGACTTGATTGAAAGCAATATTGTATAAATCAGGTTGTTGATTACCATTCAATACCTTTATCAATCTACAATCAAGCAAGGATGTATTTGATGTAGTATTATTAAATGTGATTGAGCGGCAAATAGACACTTGAACTTTTCTATGCTTTCTGAAATGGGCTTTCTTGCTTCTGTCAAAAACAATGCGACGTTGATCGCATAAGTTATCTGAAAATTTATAACGACTCCTGACACAAAGAAAATTTTCTTTCTGAGCTTCCCTTATGCATAGGTCTCCCAAAAGATCATGAATTTTGCAAGCTTTCATTTTCCCTCTGGACCCTTTCTTGTGAACCATAATGAGATTTCTATCAATAAGATCGTCCAAGTACTCCTCTGCAACCTCTTCAAGGCTTTTGGCTTTGTTTGGTTTTAGAAATCCCTCAGCAACCCATAGTTTGATGAGCAGGGATATATTGATCTCATGGTCTTCGGGAAAAACTCCCATGTAGAGAAAACATGGTTTTAGATGAACATGCAAGTTTTTATAACTCAGTGATAATATTTTCGAGCATCGTCCATAATCTGCTAGACTTACAATAGAGTTTACTTTTTCGGCGATATGATCCCAATATTCTCGTGTCATGTTGGACTTTGCAAGAAGTCCAGCAATCACCACGATTGACAAAGGGAGTCCTTTACAATTTTTCGCAATTTTCTTTCCAATTTCTTCCAATTCAAGACAACATTTTTGTATGCCAAACACCTTTTCGCGAAGTAAATCCCAACTTTGATCTTTATCAAGAAATTTCATCTCAAGACCACAAGATCCCAAATGAGTAGCCATGTTTGTTAGTCTAGTTGTTACCATAATCCCGCTTCCGTTGCCGTTGTCTGGAAAGAACAAGCTTACCTTGTCCCAAACGTCGATACTCCACATATCATCCAGTACGATCAAATATTTCCTACCAAATAAATATTTATGTAATTTTTCTCCTAATTGACTCTCATTCGTCCCTTGTGCGGCTTCTTTACTGAGAACTCCAAATTCACATAAAAGGTTTGAAAGAATTTCATTTATTTTATATTCTTGAGAGATTGTAACCCAAGCACGAATGTCAAAATGATGCACAATATAAGGATTTTCGTAAACATTTTTAGTAAGTGTGGTCTTACCAATACCTCCCATTCCGTAAATTGGGACGACGAGGCGTTTGTATTGTTGTCTGGTGAGTCTATTCATGATCTTATTCAAGACATCATCAAATCCCACCATTTTGTCTTTGCCAGCAGGTACAGTGCTTGAAGAACTAGAAGGTATTGAATCTTTAGTTAGCTGATCTTTAACCTCCCCTTTCTCTTTAATCTCCATAGCCCTTTTTCTTATCAAATCTATTACTTCTATCATTTCTTGCAGTTGTTGACATAAGGGATTAGACCTTGTTTCGTCAAAACTTGTGGATTGATTTTCATAAATATAATCCACAACTTTGGCTTCTATTAGATCTTCTGCTGCTTGAGATGCATCTGCGATTTGACTCTCCAAACCTTCAATTTCTTTGTTGTCTCCATGAGAATATTGTTCTAGAAAATCTACTAGAAATACAACCCTTTCTTGAAGAGATTCAATTTGTTCTTGATTAAGTGAAAATGAATTCCGACCATGATCCATGATCTGATTGATTGTGTTCATAAGAGAAACTAGAGATGCATATGCAGTTGCCATTTTTTAATCTTTTGGTCAATGACTATGGGAAGAAAGAAGTATTGCAATATGTTTACTTTTTTTTTGTAGTGTTTCTTGGAGGACGCTTTTAGTCATAATACATGTATGTTCTCAAATATTTGAAAAGAATAGATCATAAGCAACTTGGAATACTTAACTAGTTTTTTTAATTAATTAATTAATCGATCGTGTGTAGTTGTTACTTGTTAGTGCTTGGGGCCAGTCAAGCAACTTGGGATATTTAATTAGTTTTTTGGGTTAATTACGAATACCCCTCTCAGGTAAGGCTTAATTACAAAAATCACCCTCACGTATTGGGTATTACAAAAATCCCCCTCAGGTTTGTCACCTTCTTACAATTAACCCCTTGTCCCTAAAATATTTCAATTTTGCCCTTGTGTGTCATTTTTATTGTTTGTAATGTCTTATAAATAAAACTTGCGATCTAATTATTATATCCTATAAATTAGAAAAGAGATAATTATATATTTACTACCACAAGAACTGATAAAATTTATAATTGCTCATAAGTTTTTATAAATATTGAAAAATAAGATATTTATATATTTATTAGCAATTTAAATTGTATTAAATATATAATTAAATTAAATAGAATTTTAATAATATATTTTGTAAATATGAATTGTTTACACATTAGTTAAATGAATTTATTTTATAAATTAGTATATTTAATAAATTATGTTGTATTATAAATAAGATATTTTAATTTATTAAAGTTTAATGTGTATTATAAATTGAAATTTTTATTGAAATTTATGGGAAATTATAAATTATATCAATTATTTTTATAATTTACAATATATAACAATTAACCACAAGTTTTAAAATTTATAACATATTATGAACATTACAAATAACTTACAAGGGTAAAATTGGAACATTTTAGCGACAGGGGATTAATTGTAAGAAGATGACAAACTTGAGGGGGATTTTTGTAATACCCAATATGTGAGGGGGATTTTTGTAATTAGACCTTACCTGAAGGGGATATTCGTAATTTACCCTAGTTTTTTTAATAATTAGTCTTGTGTAGTTGTTAGAATGATTCTATGTGCCGGTCACATATCTATTTAATTTATATTCATTATACATGATGCTTCGATTATAGTTTTTCCATAAATTTATATCATATATAGGCTTGATTGAATTTACGTTTTATGATCATATGATTTAAATTAGAAATAAATCTCCGAAGCTTTAGCAAGTTGTCTTCCAACACACAATTAAATTCAATTTCTCATTAACTTCTCCTCTCTCCTCTTTCTGTATTTGTAATTGGATAGTGTTTAGTATCTATGTTTTTCCCAAAACGAAATTAAACTCCTGATATTGAGACTAAATGTCCTACGTTGGTTGAAAATAATAGTTAAATCCACTTTATAAGGTATTGGGCAATCCTTACCTTATAAGCTAGCTTTTGAGGTTGAGTTAGGCTCAAGCCAAATAAGTGGACTTAGACCTGGATCAACTAGACATGTTATTTCTTTATTTTTGAATATGATTTCACAGTTGAATTGTGTTCTCGGCTCGTTATTATGTTATTTAGGACCTGTTTAGCAACTACTTTCGATTTGGTTATTAGGTTGCCAAGCTAAAAGCTTCTTCAAATTTTAGAACACACCAGATGCTTTGTTGGCAACTACTTAATTCATCAATAGCATACTAAGGCCATCTCCAATGGTTCAGGGCTAGCCCTGGGGCTGCCCCAGGGCTAGCCCTGAGCCCTGTCGTCGTCTCCAATGGTTGGGGCTCCGTGGGGGAATTAATTCAATTTTGAAACTTTGCCCACTCTCACCTATTAATATTATAGTTTTAATTATTAATTATATTAATAATAGTAATTATATTAATACTCGTAATTTAATTATTAATTATATTAAAAATATTAATATTAAATAGAATATTTAATAAAAGTAATTTAAAATTAATACAGAAAATTAATACGCAAACAAATATTTTTATAACACGGAAGAAAATACAATTAGTACTCGTAATTTAATTATTAATTATATTAAAATATTAATATTAAATAGAATATTTAATTAAAGTAACTTAAGAATTAATATATAATATGCAATACAACAAACAAGGAAATACAACAAACAAGTATTTATCTATATTTGTTCGCTTTAAATATTTAATTTAGATTAAGTATTAATTTAAATTTTATTTGTATGAGTGTTTAATTTTATTTTTAACTAATTCTGTATTTTTAAATAATTATAGCAACCACCAATATTGTAGTTAAATGATTAAATTTTTAATTACAATGAAAGATATTAAACTTAAATGGACTATTACTATATTTATAAGTATATCATAATTTTATGTTTAATTTTATGGTTTGAGGCTAAATATTCATATTATGTTTAATTTTAAGGTTGATGGCAAAAATTTCGGATTTAATTGGCAATTGATTGTTTTTATGATTTTCTTACCATGCATAGTAAAATCATTGTGTTAGCATAAATTACGGGTTTAATTAGGTAGTAATAATTAAAGATTTAACTATAAGTATATTATAATTATATAAAGTAACACATTAATTATATATAGTATATAACATATTAATTAAAATCTATCACATTAATTATACAACTACCTAACATAAATATCACATTAATTAAGGCTCATTAACTATGTATACATATCACATTAACATAAATATCACATTAATTAGGCTACATTAATGTTAATCAACAATCAATTAAAACCACACAAGTATTTAATAGAGGGTAAATTTGGTAATAAATTGAGACAAAAAAGTCAAAACCACACAACAGTCTCCTTCTTCTCCCCTCGTCTTCTTCTTCTTCTCTTATCAATCTCTCTCTACAAATTTTTTTTTTTTTTAAAAAAAATGGGAACCAGGGCGTGTGCCAAACGCGCCCCTAATTCCCAACCATCTTCCTCACAAACCGACGCGCGGAGCAGGGCTGGCCTGCGGGCTCCAAACAGCCCGCAGCCCCGCCCGTTCCGCCCCGCAACCCCGCCCGGCCCCGGCCCCTCTCCATCTCCAGCGGTTCTCCCACCTCAGCCCGACCCCGCCCCGAGCCCGCAGCGAACCGCTGGAGATGGCCTAAGTAAAGGTCGGCGACATTTTGGCTGTAGTTGAACAATAGATTAACTGATTAAATGTCTACCTAAATATGGTTTAGCGTGTTATTTAGACTATTTCTCTCTTCTATTTTTCTTTTCATATTCTTTATATTTTTCATTATTGTGTGCATGAACTATTAGAGTGAATAGCAAATTAACTCATTATGTTATTTTAAATGAGAGAATTTCACTTTTGATACCATAATTCTACCTACTTTAGGGATTTGATACCACAACTTTTTATATCGACACATTTGATACCATAACTCAAATCAATTTTGCACATTTAATACTTCCGTCAAATTAATGACGGAATTGTCACGAGAATGTCACGTGGCCGTTAAAACTTTACACATTTGATACCATAACTTATGTTGACTGATAGTTTACCCCATAACATTTCAGGTTACCAAAAAAGCCCTACATCTCCAAATTTAGTGACGATTTTAGTCTACATTGTTGGGATATAGATCGATTTGTCAGACAACAAAGTGCGGAATTTAAAATTTTTCGAGGTATCCAATGGTCCCATAAAAGATGTCTCCACATTATGTATACAAAAGCAAGAACAAAAACGCACACAATGAATTAACAAAGGGGGTTTTTGCGATATACCTCACCACAGGCAAGGTGGTGGAAACCTCCGGTCTTTGATTCTGATTCTGATCCGGTTCACAGGAGTGATCCAATTGTCTCACCTCCAGGGATAGTCCACACCAATTGGATTCTGGCAACACCTCAAGATCTTAGGCTCAGAACTCGATGCAGGAGATTTGTTATTGAAGGATTGTATGAGATCTCTTGACAAATCAAGATCTAATACAATGGAGGAGGAGATCTCGGCGGCGGCGGCACCAAGGAGCTCACGGCAGCACAGTGGCGGCGGCTTGATGGTGGCGGCAGCGGCTAGGGTTTGCTTGGAGAGGGGGCGGCGGTTTTAGGGTAGAGGGAGTCTAGGGTTTTTCTTGTTAGGTGTTAGCTAATGAGCTCAAGTAGTTCCCCTTTTATAGACTCCTTCTGACCTAGGGTTTGCAAGACTCCTTATGGGCTTTAATTAATAGAAGCCCATGTCTTGCAATCCTTCATTTAATTAACTACTTTAATTAAATGCCCAGTCCATTTAAATCAATATTTCTTTTAATTAAATAGCAACTCAATTATTAATTAAGTCAGCCAATTAATTAATCTCCCACTTAAATTAAATACTTTAAATTCATTTAATTGATTTAATTACCTTTAAATCAATTAATTCCTTTTATATCCTTTTATAACAGTCACCGTCCAATTGTATTGTGTGTGACCCTCTGGGTTCACCATCAACTGGCAGCAGGCCCACGAATCCCTCGTGATTTAATTTATGAACAATAAATTGTTCCGGTTAATTAAACAACCTTTAATTAACCACTCCTAGAATTAAATCCTCTATTAATTCAGGAGTACCCACACTTCATGGTCGATGTCTAGCCACAAGCCCATGAAGCCCAATTTCAGGTGAATTGATATTTGTGAACCTCGTCTCATATAACTGCCATGTACTTACGGTCCTTCTATCGACTAATATTCCCGATCAAGACTTAGGGTGTGTGAATTGATCGGCACCTCTAAATTTGTCTCGATAACTATACTTTCTAATTCAGGATAATATACCTTTGTGACCTTCTAAATTTGGAAACCCCTTTCCAAATCCGTCACCGACTGCGGCCGCAGAATCCTTGGATATATTATCTAAGAATCGTATAGGAAATTCTCTCACCCATTACGGCGAGTCAATAGATTCCATATCGGTACTAACCACTCGCGTACATGTCCATACGCACCCAACCTAGGCATGTTATGACCAAGCTACGTGGCCTATACCTAGATCTAAGTACGCACTTTCATGCACCGAATTCGCCCTAGTACCTCAAGTCAAAGGACTAAATCGTACACTATTATATTCCTTGAGAAACATCCCATCACCGATATGCGTCATGCGCTTCCACAATGGGTTTCTCTGTTCGGGTCGTTCGATGCGTTCAATCCTCCATTGAACCACCTACTCGTATGCACTGGACTCAAATTCCTTGCTCATGAAACACTACAAATTCACTCCATGTGAATCATGCATACTCGTACAAGTCTTGGCGATTCCTACGATACCCCGTCTCGTTTAGGAATCTATGACTTGGAACACTTTTAAGATTACGACCTTTGAGATTGTTTCATGATTGCACTCAGTACTGAAGTGAATCGTCCCATAGTCAAATGTAATCTAAGGGTTTCAACCAATCGCTTAAATGTATTCGCGAAAGATGAAGTTGGCCATTGTTTATCCTTATACTTATATAAATAAACATGCGTATTATTATAAAATCAAAGATCATTTCATACAGGATAGATCTATTACAAGCTAACAGAATTGGCTTGCAGGGCACTATCCTATCAATCTCCCACTTGCCCTAAAGCCATTCACCTATGGTTCTAAGACCCATCTTCTCTAGATGACTATCGAACGCCTTTTGTGAAAGTGGCTTAGTTAGTGGGTCAGCTACGTTGTCTTCCGATTTGACATACTCCATGTGCATGTCACCTCTACCCATGATCTCCCTGATCACGTGGTATTTCCTCTGTACGTGTTTGGATTGATGGTGTGATCTCGGCTCCTTCGCTTGAGCTATCGCTCCGTTGTTGTCACAGAAGACGACTACAGGTTCAGCAATGCTAGGAACAACATCCAATTCTTGAATGAAGTTTTTCATCCATACACTTTCTTTTGCTGCATCTGATGCTGCGATATATTCTGCTTCTGTGGTTGAGTCGGCAGTGGTAGACTGTTTGCAGCTTTTCCAACTGACCGCTCCTCCATTGATGCGGAATATGTATCCAGAGTTGGATTTGAAGTCATCCACGTCAGACTGGAAACTTGCATCAGTGAATCCTTCAAGTTTCAGTTCTCCACTACCACCGTAGACCAAAAACATATCCTTAGTCCTTCGCAGGTACTTTAGGATTGCTTTTACGGCAGTCCAGTGCTCTTCGCCTGGATTTGACTGATAGCGGCTCGTTACACTTAGAGCGTGTGCTACGTCTGGTCGAGTACATAACATCGCATACATTATACTCCCTATAGCAGAGGCATAAGGTATGAGAGACATTCTCGTCTTTTCTTCGTCAGTTGTAGGGCACATAGACTTAGAAAGAGAGATACCATGTCTCATTGGAAGCAATCCTCTCTTGGATTCTTCCATCTTGAATCTTTTCAAGATTGTGTTAATGTACTGAGATTGGGAGAGTCCTATCATCTTCTTCGATCTATCCCTATAGATGCGGATTCCCAATACGTAAGATGCGTCTCCCATATCTTTCATAGAGAACTGCGCGGATAACCACGCTTTAGTCTGCGCTAACATCTTGATATCGTCTCCGATCAACAAAATGTCATCGACGTACAAAACAATGAATTGTACTGCGCTCCCACTATTCTTCTTGTACACACAAGGTTCATATACATTTTTGATGAAGCCAAATGCCTTGACTGTCTCATCAAATCGTATGTTCCAGGTTCGGGATGCCTGTTTGAGGCCATATATTGACCTTTGAAGTTTACACAATTTGTGCTCATTTCCTTTGGACGCAAAACCTTCAGGTTGTTGCATAAAGATCTCCTTGTCAATGTCTCCATTGAGGAAGGCGGTCTTTACGTCCATTTGCCATATCTCATAGTCATGCCATGCGGCAATGGCAAGCAATATCCGAATGGATTTGGACATCGCTACGGGAGAGAAGGTTTCCTCATAGTCTATTCCAGGCCTTTGAGAATACCCCTTCGCCACTAAGCGTGCCTTGTGAGTTAAAACCTCTCCATTCATTCCAAGCTTGCGCTTGAAGATCCATTTGCATCCTACAGGGATAGTTCCCTCAGGTGGATCAACCAAGGTCCAAACCTTGTTGGAATGCATGGAATCCATTTCGGATTGCATGGCTTCGAGCCACGCACCCGAGTCTATGTCTGACATCGCTTCTTGATAGGTCCTTGGATCATTATCACCTCTTTCGTTTTCGTGAATGAAACCAAATCGCTCTGGCTCCTTACGAATTCGATCAGACCTTCGAAGAGTAGGTGTACTAGTAGGTTCAGTAAATTCTGGTTCAGCTCCCACTGTTTGTGAGGATGGGTCCGATTCCTGGACTTCATCAAGTTCTACGATTGTCCCATTTCGGTTGGAGAGGAAATCCTCTTCCAAGAAGTGGGCGTTCCTAGATACGAACGTATTACGTTCTTTAGGATCGAAGAACAGGTATCCAATGGATTCCTTTGGATACCCCACAAATTTGCACAAACTAGATCTACTATCTAGCTTATCTCCCTTCTTGTTCTTTACATACGCAGGAGATCCCCATACTCGTAGGTACGAATACACGGGTGCCTTACCATACCATACTTGGTGCGGTGTTGTCGGCACTGACTTCGAAGGTACTATGTTTAGTATCTTCGATGCAGTTAATAGGGCCAAGCCCCAAAACGAAAAGGGAAGGTCAGCAAAGCTCATCATGGAACGAACCATGTCTAACAATGTTCGGTTCCTCCGCTCGGACACTCCATTGAGTTGGGGCGTCCTAAGGGGAGTTCGCTGGGTGAGAATTCCATTCTCTTTTAGATAATCAAGGAATTCTTGGCTTAAGTACTCACCACCTCTATCAGAACGAAGTGCTTTAATACTATGTCCAAGTTGATTCTCAACTTCCATTCGAAACTCTTTGAATTTCTCAAAAGTTTCGGATTTGTGTTTCATAAGATACACATATCCATAACGACTAAAATCGTCGGTGAATGTTACGAAGTAAGAGAATCCTCCTCTCGCATTGACACTCAATGGTCCACAAACGTCAGTATGGATTAGATCCAATGTTTGTTTGGTTCGCTCGGGATTCCCTGTGAAGGGTGATTTGGTCATCTTTCCTTTGAGACAAGATTCGCAAGTTGGGAGTTCATCCAAGTTCTTTATTTCAAGAGCCTTAGAGGAAACCAACTTTTGAATCCTACTCTTGGAAATATGTCCAAGTCTGGCGTGCCAAAGTTGTGGAGTTTGATTATCATATTTTCTTTTTCTAGATTGAATGTGCATGACGTCGGATTTAACAGGTTCTAGGGAATAAAGACCATCCATCAAAGTACCACAAGCATACATTAAACCACCTTTAAATATGCTAAAAGCTCCATTTTCAATGGAAAAATTAAAACCATCAATGTCTAGCATTGGAATAGAAATGATGTTCTTAATTATTGTTGGTACGTACAGACAATCCCTTAAAACTAAAGTAAAATTTCCTAAAACCAATTCGACGTCCCCAATAGCCTCAGCGACGATCCTAGCTCCGTTTCCAAAACGCAGGATTCTATCCCCGGGCTTCAGGTATCTTACTGCTCCCATCACCTGCAAATCATTGCAGATATGAGAACCTGCTGCGGTGTCTAACACCCACGATGCACAGTTAATAGAAATATTAACTTCAACCAAGAAAATACCTTTGGCTACCAGTTTCATCTTTAGGTAGTCTGGGCAGTTCCTTTTCCAGTGCCCTGCTTTCTTGCAGTGGAAACATTCGTCTTCTGGGCCTTTGTGCTTCTTTTCAACCACCTTGGTGATTGCCTTCGAAGAAACTACCTTCTTCTTCTTCTTACCTCTCTTGGGCTTTGCAGCCTTCGATTGGTGTGCAATCATTACCGGCTTCTCTTTCTTGAGAGTCGATTCTGCCGTAACCAACAAATTGGTCAGTTCGTGAAGAGCGAGGGTTCTATCCTCCATGTTGAAGTTCAACACGAACTGGTCAAAAGAACGGGGCAGCGTATGGAGGAGGAGGTCAGTGCTAAGATCAGCGTGCAAGTCTACTTCCAATCGCCCTAGTTTTTCAACCAGGTTGATGAAACGCAGACAGTGATCCTTGACACTGCTTCCCTCAGCCATCTTGAGATGAAACAGCTCCTTAGTGGTCGCGAACCTTTCGGTGCGAGACCTCTCTCCAAACATCTGCTGGAGGTGGAGAAGTATATCTCTAGCAAGCGGTATTGCAGCATGCTGTTTCTGCAGTTCATTCGACATCGAGGCTAGCATGAGACATCGAACCTGAAGATCATCATCAACCCTTTTAGCATGGGCGGTTCGTTGTTCCTCACTAGCTCGTGCTGCGGGTGCAGCAGGCATGGGTGTGTCGAGCACATAGCTACGTCGCTCGGAGTCGAGGACGATTCTGAGATTTCTCAGCCAGTCAACAAAGTTTGAGCCATTCAATTTGTTTGCGTCGAGGATAACAGATAATGGATTCTTAGACATTGTACTTAATATCTACAATAGGAAAGAAGACAACATTTAGCTAACTGATCTTATGTCTAATACTTATAATTAACGAATTTGGACTTGTTTTCGAAAAAGTTCTCCCACTATTTTATCGAAACAATCACCCCTTTGATTGCTCGGAAAATTTAATTCCTAGTAGGTCTTGACGTCCCAGCAGCAACTAATTGCACCCACGACTCGTGGCCATACAACCAATTCTCCAGGTAGGTATAGTTTTTACCAATTGTGTTACTCCACAACCTTCAAGCTTATTTTGCCTCGGTTTTCGCACTTATCTAGCACTGCTACATCATAAGTGTTACTAATCGTTAAGTCTAACCCATCAATCGTGATAAGCAACGGGCCCGGTCGTGAGTTCTCCGTAACTAGTTATCGGTCGATCCTCACATCCCGACCAGTCCTCACCCTTGTCGTGTTTAGTTAAAAACAAGAGTCAAGGAATTTCACGTATTGTCCCTTTCTTCGACTCGGGTGCCAGACTCTGGATCACCTCTATCGATAAGTAGACAACATACGCTAGTCCCTATTGATGGAAGGCTTGGATTTATATAAATACTTCATTTTATTTTAATCCAATATGACTTAATATTTAATTCGAGAGGGGAATTTCTGGTTTTGAAAGTTATGCTAACTCTCCTCGAGATCTCACCGATTCAGTTATGCTTTATCTTTTATTACGATCTAGATTCTAGCGCGAAGCCAAATATAAATCGACAAATAAATAAAAGCCATACAAGCCTAGCATGCATACTACCACAATATGTTTTCGATCGGGAGCCTCCTATGTGGGCCATCATCGAGCCAATGATGTTGGCCCAATTGGTCAATCTAAAGGGTTCTCAAATAGGCCCTATGCTATTACACATTGTACCATGCATACATGGCCTTCTTATCTTCTTGGGCTCCCACCTTGCTTGTAAATGGGCCTCCATCCTAAACTAGGAAAGCAGTAAAGCCCTATTCTATTACAAAGGCTCAAAGTGGCCCAAAAATAATAATAGGCTCGCAGGCCCAATAAAAACCAAGCAATAAATAAAACCAATCACATCTACCCTAAGGTCAAGGCTCGTCTCGATCGAAAACCATGTAAACAGTTCACGTAGAGCAAGAAACATGTAAACATCTTTTACTTTCTTCTATCTTAATTTTAAAACATCCTTTTAAAACTAATTCCTATGATTCTTGCTTTTTAGTCACTACTAATTATGACAAAATAAATATCCGGGTAAACCAAAAATTAATTTTCTGCTCAATTTCATAATCTGTTTTTCAACTTTTGAAAAATTGCATTTTCGCCCCTCAACTTTCGAAAATTGCACTTTGACCCCAAAACTTTTAAAAAAGTTACAAAAACACCCCTGGGCAGTTTCGGGCAGCAGACCAGAAAATAAAATTTTGAATTTTGAAAATTTTTGATTTTTCAAATTGACCCCTCAAGTTTCGGTAATTGCAAAACAGCCCCTAAGTTTTCAGAAATTGCAAAACGACCCCAAAAACCGTGCGACCAGAATTGCAAGAACAGTCCAGAATTTTCAAATTTTCAGATCTCAAAAATTTTGAATTTTCAGCCCCCAGAAACCCTGATTTGCGATTTCTACCCCAAAAGTCCTGAAGTTTTCAAAAACTATAAAAACGGCACAGATCTTGAAAAGCAGTTTTACCCATTGATAGATCTAGTCATAACAAGCAAGAATCAACTTACAGAACATAATTATCACGTGTTCTCATACATATAATTAAACATATACGGTGAACACAATTATGTTCAGGCTTTTGTATAATAATGATGGAGTTGGCTCTGATACCACTGTTGGGATATAGCTCGATTTGTCAGACAACAAAGTGCGGAATTTAAAATTTTTCGAGGTATCCAATGGTCCCATAAAAGATGTCTCCACATTATGTATACAAAAGCAAGAACAAAAACGCACACAATGAATTAACAAAGGGGGTTTTTGCGATATACCTCACCACAGGCAAGGTGGTGGAAACCTCCGGTCTTCGATTCTGATTCTGATCCGGTTCACAGGAGTGATCCAATTGTCTCACCTCCAGGGATAGTCCACACCAATTGGATTCTGGCAACACCTCAAGATCTTAGGCTCAGAACTCGATGCAGGAGATTTGTTATTGAAGGATTGTATGAGATCTCTTGACAAATCAAGATCTAATACAATGGAGGAGGAGATCTCGGCGGCGGCGGCACCAAGGAGCTCACGGCAGCACAGTGGCGGCGGCTTGATGGTGGCGGCGGCGGCTAGGGTTTGCTTGGAGAGGGGGCGGCGGTTTTAGGGTAGAGGGAGTCTAGGGTTTTTCTTGTTAGGTGTTAGCTAATGAGCTCAAGTAGTTCCCCTTTTATAGACTCCTTCTGACCTAGGGTTTGCAAGACTCCTTATGGGCTTTAATTAATAGAAGCCCATGTCTTGCAATCCTTCATTTAATTAACTACTTTAATTAAATGCCCAGTCCATTTAAATCAATATTTCTTTTAATTAAATAGCAACTCAATTATTAATTAAGTCAGCCAATTAATTAATCTCCCACTTAAATTAAATACTTTAAATTCATTTAATTGATTTAATTACCTTTAAATCAATTAATTCCTTTTATATCCTTTTATAACAGTCACCGTCCAATTGTATTGTGTGTGACCCTCTGGGTTCACCATCAACTGGCAGCAGGCCCACGAATCCCTCGTGATTTAATTTATGAACAATAAATTGTTCCGGTTAATTAAACAACCTTTAATTAACCACTCCTAGAATTAAATCCTCTATTAATTCAGGAGTACCCACACTTCATGGTCGATGTCTAGCCACAAGCCCATGAAGCCCAATTTCAGGTGAATTGATATTTGTGAACCTCGTCTCATATAACTGCCATGTACTTACGGTCCTTCTATCGACTAATATTCCCGATCAAGACTTAGGGTGTGTGAATTGATCGGCACCTCTAAATTTGTCTCGATAACTATACTTTCTAATTCAGGATAATATACCTTTGTGACCTTCTAAATTTGGAAACCCCTTTCCAAATCCGTCACCGACTGCGGCCGCAGAATCCTTGGATATATTATCTAAGAATCGTATAGGAAATTCTCTCACCCATTACGGCGAGTCAATAGATTCCATATCGGTACTAACCACTCGCGTACATGTCCATACGCACCCAACCTAGGCATGTTATGACCAAGCTACGTGGCCTATACCTAGATCTAAGTACGCACTTTCATGCACCGAATTCGCCCTAGTACCTCAAGTCAAAGGACTAAATCGTACACTATTATATTCCTTGAGAAACATCCCATCACCGATATGCGTCATGCGCTTCCACAATGGGTTTCTCTGTTCGGGTCGTTCGATGCGTTCAATCCTCCATTGAACCACCTACTCGTATGCACTGGACTCAAATTCCTTGCTCATGAAACACTACAAATTCACTCCATGTGAATCATGCATACTCGTACAAGTCTTGGCGATTCCTACGATACCCCGTCTCGTTTAGGAATCTATGACTTGGAACACTTTTAAGATTACGACCTTTGAGATTGTTTCATGATTGCACTCAGTACCGAAGTGAATCGTCCAATAGTCAAATGTAATCTAAGGGTTTCAACCAATCGCTTAAATGTATTCGCGAAAGATGAAGTTGGCCATTGTTTATCCTTATACTTATATAAATAAACATGCGTATTATTATAAAATCAAAGATCGTTTCATACAGGATAGATCTATTACAAGCTAACAGAACTGGCTTGCAGGGCACTATCCTATCATACATTGTTGCCAAATTTCCAAATTGAATCGAATAAGACCACGTGCTGACCAATTTAGAAAATTTTACTTATTTTATTTAAATAACTAATTTAATTTATAAACAATATTAATAAATTAAATAATACATTAACATAAATATCACCAAAATTAAGAAAACATATTCTTTTTAAATATAAAATTTATATAATAGAATTAATATATATTAAAATAATAAATTATATAATTTAAAACTATTTAATATTTATTAAAATATTAAATAATAAATAATTTTAATTTTAAAAAATAATCCCACCCCACCC
This sequence comes from Penstemon barbatus, assembly GCA_003313485.2. Classification (NCBI taxonomy): domain Eukaryota; kingdom Viridiplantae; phylum Streptophyta; class Magnoliopsida; order Lamiales; family Plantaginaceae; genus Penstemon; species Penstemon barbatus. The sequence continues at coordinate 88,454,930 of CM064883.1, read as the reverse complement.
ACCACCTTCCCACCCCTCCCCCTACCCCTCGATTCCCAGGCCGCCGGCGGCCTGGGTTTTTCGATCCAAGCCACCGCGACAAAGGACCGAAGATCCCAGGCCGACGGTGGCCTGGGACCGAAGATCCCAGGCCGGCGGTGGCCAGGGATCGAAGACCCAGGCCGCAGGCCGCCGGCCTGGTAATCGGGGTGGGGAGGGGGTGGGTGGGTTGGGTTGGGTAGGGTGAGTGGGGCGGGGAATTTTTATTAATTATAATTATTTATTATTTATTATTTTAATAAATATTAAATAGTTTTAAATTATATAATTTATTATTTTAATAAATATTAAATATATTAATTCTATTATATAAATTTTATATTTAAAAAGAATATGTTTTCTTTATTTTGATGATATTTTTGTTAATGTATTATTTAATTTATTAATATTGTTTATAAATTAAATTAGTTATTTAAATAAAATAAGTAAAATTTTCTAAATTTTTCAGCACGTGGTCTTATTCGAGTCAATTTAGAAATTTGACAACAATGTGGACTAAAATGGTCACTAGATTTGGAGATGTGGGGCTTTTTTGGTAACCTGAATGTTATGGGGTAAAATTATCAGTCAACCAAAATTGCAATTCTCCCCCCAAATTCAGATTTAAAATTTTCTAAATTGGTCAGCACGTGGTCTTATTCGAGTCAATTTGGAAATTTGGCAACAATGTGGATTAAAATCGTCACTAAATTTGGAGATGTGTGGGGCTTTTTTCGTAACCTGAAATATTATGGGGTAAAATTATCAGTCAACATAAGTTATGATATCAAATGTGTAAAGTTTTAATGGCCACGTGACATTCTCGTGACAATTCCGTCATTAATTTGACGGAAGTATTAAATGTGCAAAGTTGATTTGAGTTATGATATCAAATATGTCGGTATAAAAAGTTGTGGTATCAAATCCCTAAAGTAGGTAAAATTATGGTATCAAAAGTGAAATTCTCTCTATTTTAAATAGGCAATTTAACTCCCTGTAATAAATAAAAGGGCAAAATACATCTCTGTGATATTCTAAATAGGCAACTTAACTCCTTGTGATAAGAAAAGTGGCAAAATATCTTCATGTGTTTTTATAAAATAAGCACATAGCCTCTTTCTAAATTACTTATTAATTCATATCATAGGGAGTTAAATTGCTCATTATTTCTTTCACAGGGAGGTAAACTGCCCATTTTTATATCACAAGGAGGTAAATTGCTCATTATTTCATTTCACGGAGAGTTAAATTGCCTTTTTTTATTTCACATGGAGATAAATTGCCCATTAGATATATCACAGAAAGTTAACTTGCAAAAAAACCCTGAACTATTATACCTACAGGTATATGTCTATTCTTAGACGACCAAGTTAAGTTTATTTTTATTTTTTGGGTTGCTTTCTTCTTCATAAATTATATTTGAGCTAGTACTTTCTCTCGCACATCATCTTTCGCAATTACTGCATAAACATAGATGCACAATTGCACGTTTAGGGCAAAAACACAAAGTAATGTACCAGTTTCCTAAAATCCGCAATCATGTCGAGTCTATTTTAAGTCAAAATTGGTTGTGTGCAGCGGACAAAATTTAAGTTCAAGAGTAATGTAGAATTAGGAAACATATTTCATCTGAATATGCGATTCATGTTTTCAACTTTGCAGGGTGGCTGTACGTCCAACAGGGATGGCTAAAGTTAGTAATGCATATGACCTTCTAGCAAGGTGATTATGTCATTTTTTAGTGAAAAAGTTTAAACTATTGTTTGGAATGTATGAGGTTGTCCTTGATGTTGTTCACGACTTTTTGAAATATTATTGTATATCATACATTTTCACTATTTTACTTATTTGGTACACAAAGTAATGTACCAGTTTAAACACAAAAGTTTTATGTTTCTTTTGTATAGAGATTCAATGGGATTCTTCTTGTTTGGTTCTCAGATTGTAGCATTTTCTTTGCCGTTTTCCTCATTAATATCCAAGAACCAAACAAAGCCTTGGACTCATTGTTTTTTATTTCTTCCCCAGTAAGTTTGATCTTGCTTGGTTTCGTATGAGATCAATAATAGAAATTGCAGATAAATATGAGTGTAAATGCAGGGTCGAGTATGTATATTTCCGACCGTGTGTAGAAAGAATATAATTTGGGGGTCCTATCTGAGCATTATAGGATGCCGTACAAGCTAGAGACTAAGTACAAAACAAAGTGATCTAATCTAACTTTCCGAGGAGTCTTCGAGCAGTATGTTCGAGCAGGGAGCACCTGGGGAAGTGTGTCTGTAACCATAAATGCTTGTGGTATTTATACTTGGGGATGTGTGCTAGGTGAACCATCCGTAGGGATATACTTCTCGGCCCAAAGGCCTGGGCCTGGGGTCGGCCCAATAGTAAATTCGATCTTGAGTCTCCTTGTTAGGGATCAGACTGGGCTGGGATCGGCATCATGTCAGGGCTTCTCCAACCGAAGCCGGCATGCGGGCATGAGGGGCAGGGGGAGCCGCCTTCGGTTGGAGATGGGAAAGGGCAAGGAAGCGGTCAGTTTGGGCAGGGTGGCAGGGGACTGGGGCAGGGGATGGTTGACTGCCTGCTTGCCAACCGGCAAACGCGCTGGCGCGGTAGTGGGGTGCGGCGGTGTGCTGGTGGCTATGGCGGTGGGGGGAGAATGTGAAATAAAATATTTTTTAGGGGAGAAAATGTTATATAAAATATTATTTAGGGGTAGAATTTGAATTTTGGCCACGGTGGAGGGGAGAAAATGTTAAATAAAATATTTTTAGGGGGTAGAAAAAAAGTTTTGAAGAATGGCAAAACTAGCTTGTCCGAATTTAGCTTTTTGGACCGACATTCGTGTCCGCAGGTCGCGGGCTCGCACGAGTCTTCAAGGTTTGAAGTGAAATCCATGATTTGCACGGGCTCGCACGAGTCTTCAAGGTTTGAAGTGAAATCCATGATTTGCACACCCCCCCCCCACCCCCCCGCCCGCACGCGCGCGCGAGGGAGGAGACTTTTGGTTGCTATTTGTTACACATCTTACTTGAGAAATCATATATAAACCTCAAATTTTTTTGTTCATCTTTCTATGTGGGATAATTCTTTTCTTCTCTATTTCAAATGGTAATCTTTGAGTTTCAATTTCTCATTCACCGGAACTCCGATTCGAACATACAATATACCATTTTAATCTACTCACATAGTAGAATATAATTCCGATAAATTTTTACCCATTATGCATTTCACCAAAATAATTTGATGAACTGTAGTAGTTGGTAGTAATAGTACTAATATCTCATCAAATCATCAACAGTCTTGTTCTTACACACAGAATAACATTTTATCACCATATCCAAATTCTTCTATTGCAATATACATCATCTGTATATAAAGTTCGAAAATAGTACATTTAAAAATTATTATTATTATTATTATTATTATTATTATTATTATTATTATTATTATTATTATTATTAAAAAAAGTTTGAGTGGGGAGAGTGGGGAGAGTGAGAGTGGGGAAATTTGTGAAATTGAATTAATAGATGTTAATTGCCCTTCGATTGGAGATGAGTTTTTTAGGTGGATCGAAAAGGCATGAGGGCAAGGCAATTGGGCAATTAGGCAATTAGGCAGTCAATTGGGCAATTGGGCAATGGCTTCGGTTGGAGATGGCCCCATGAGGTCGGATTTCATGCTTTTCGACCAGGCCAATCTTCCCAAAATAGAGAATCCAATGTACCCCTCATCGTTTTTGGACAGAAATCCTGAATCAAATGGATTGACTGGAAAGTTGTCACATGAACTTGGTAACTTAAAATACCTTGAGGAGCTTCGAATGGATCGGAATAAGCTTCTATATATATATTTTGTAATTTCTCTACGTTTTTAAATACTTTGTTTCATATTCATATTTCATGAATTTACTCTCCGTTTCCATTTAGTATCCATTTTTTTTTTTAAAAAATGGATCAACCTTTCAAGGTGATGCCTTGAAGACAAATATATGAGGCAGCGTTCTGCAACACTATGTACTAGGTGATATTACTACTCATTTTTTTTTCTTGATTAGATTCATCTTGATTTATTTCTTCCCTTTTCAATTTTTTGACGGTCTAATGAGGTCTACACACAAACTTGGTTTAAGATTTTAAGCTTTAGATCCTCAATATGTTTCTTCAAGGTTTTCAAGCGAATAATATAAATGCTGGTCGATGGTGCAAAAGATAAGTCTACCTGGGCAAGTGTAAATTAAAATAAGATTGAGTTATACATTTTATTTGAAGCAAGAATAATGTGTGAATATTTGTAAATCAGTTACATTAATTTTACATTGATGAATTAGCGCAAGTGCATCTTGTGATGTGCACATCGATGGTATGATTATCACAAGAATAATAAAGTAATAACCCAAAACAAGGTATTTTTCCTCTGTTTCTTGTATTTTATTTTTGTTCCGCTGAGACAAGTTCTCTATAATATTGACATTATTCCAATCTTTTTATTTAGATTTTCAGTTAGTGAATAATTTGAACTTCAACACTCTTCATATTTGTCTTTATTTATGTTACACTTAAATATATGTTGCAGATATATTAAACATCATCATTACTCGACTTTCACAATTACAGGCTGCAGAACCCCTCGTATTTTCAACCAGCTTAATTTGAATTCACCAACTTATAAATACTATTATTACTGTTTAGACTACTAGACTTTGCACCCAACCCAACTCTGTAGTGTAAATTTTTCTATTATATATTCTCGTCATATGAGAATTGCTCCTCGTAAAGTATCTGCAACAGTTCCGTTTTCTATTCTTTCATTAAATTTGTCTAAACAAACTTTATTTATTGGATATGGTAGTTTTATTAGTAATAATTTTTTCATATATTCCTGATTTTCAGGTTTTAGTCTATAAGAATTTTTTTGAAAATTCACAAACATAATTCTCGTATTGACTCATATCAAAGATCGTCATATTATTTAAATGCCAGATTGCTATTACATTTTGTTTTTCTCTGATCTTTTCTGCATAATTTATTTGTAAGTGCTATTACTAACCATAAATTCTTTCTATATTATTCTTGCTTGCTTCTTTTAGATGGTCAATGTATTTGTAATCGTTCCAATATTGAAATACATCTACTTTCGTTTTTAAAATCATAAATTCCATACATTATCGAATGATGTAGTTTTAAATATGTCATCTGTTTGTAGGATTAAGTTTAATTACTTGATTCACCCATTTTTGTATTAATTTTTCTATTTTTTTAGCGGAATCTATATCTAATATTCCTTGTTTTATTATTATAAATGAGGTGTATATTCATCCGGTAATTTTCGGAATCCTTTCTTTGGTAAAAACCACTTCTTTCTCTAAGGTTTTCCGGATCAATATCGGTACATTCAAATCTACTAGATTTTCATTTTTTTATTTTTTATTTTCATTATTTTCTTGTTTCTCTTTTACTCGTCTACTTTCTCCTTTTTTCATATATGCAATAATAGAATCATTCGTATCCATAAATTATTTCATTATTATTTGTAAAATTCGCTGTTCATTATTCAGTTCTTTTTCAACTATGTTTAATTGTTTCATCATTTTTCTAATCTCTTCTACTTGTTTTTCCATTATTAAATTAAAATATTTGGAGGTTGTAACTTTAATACTGGATTAATTGAAAAAATTGCAAAAAAAGTCCCAAACTAATTAGTGATTTTGGATTTTCGTCTCAAGCTATATCACTTTGCTAAATTAGTCCCGTAATTTTTTTTTTTTTTGGAATATTGTCCCACTTACTACATGGATGCTTACATGTCATGACGTGACAAATTTTATCATAAATAATTATATAAAATCGCAGAATTCGTCCCAAACTATTTACAAATTTTAATTTTTCGTCCCAAACTATATCAATAAGCCGATTTCGTTCCCGTAATTAAAATGGCATGGGACAAAATTTGTTCCAAACTAATTATAAATATTTGTTATTTGTTATTACAAAAAAATGCACAATTTTTTCTAATGAACTGGAATAGGATTTTTTTCTCAAAAGCGCACATGAATTTCAAAAATCAATACTTTTTTTCTCTTAAAAAAAGTTAATGGAAATTTACTTCCATGTAATATTCACCTTAAATTGCTTCTTTTATTAGAGGTAAATTGAACATAATGAATATCATAAAGGATAAATTGTCATTAGTCCCTTAAAAAATAAAGGGTAAATTACGAATATCCCCCTCAGGTAAGGTCTAATTACAAAAATCACCCTCACGTATTGGGTATTACAAAAATCCCCCTCAGGTTTGTCACCTTCTTACAATTAACCCCTTGCCCATAAAATATTCCATTTTTGCCCTTGAGTGTTATTTGTATTGTTTGTAATGTCTCATAAATGTTAAAACTTGGTTGCTAATTATTATATCTTATATATTAGAAAAGAGATAATTATATATTTACTACCAAAATAATTGATAAAATTTATAATTGCCCATAAGTTTTAATAAATATTTATATATTTATTAGCAATATAAATTGTAAAATATTAAATTAAATAGAATTTTAATAATATATTTTTTAATATGAACAAATTGTTTACATATAAGTTGAATGAATTCATTTTATAAATTAGTATATTTTAATAAACTTATATTCTTTTATAAATAAGATGTTTTAAATTATTAAAGTTTATATTGTATTATAAATTGACATATTTATTGAAATTTATGGGCAATTATAAATTATATCAACTATTTTGGTGGTAAATATATGATTATGATTTTTATAATTTAAAAGATATAACAATTAACACCCAAATTTTAAAATTTATAACATATTATAAACATTACAAATAACTTCCAAGGGTAAAATTGGAACATTTTAGGAGCAAGGGGTTAATTGTAAGAAGGTGACAAACCTGAGGGGGATTTTTGTAATACCCAATACGTGAGGGGGATTTTTGTAATTAGGCCATACCCGAGGGGGATATTCGTAATTTACCCAAAAATAAAAGATGAATCGTCATTTTCATAAAATTAAAAATTTAATAATGGACTAAATTCATGCCAAATGACAAATTGTGAGACGAAATTCGGCGAATTAATATAGTTTATGACGAAAACTCAAAATTTATAATTAGTTTGGGATGAATTTTGCAATCTTAAATAACTGTTATGATAAAATTTGCCACGTCATGACATGTAAGTATCCATGTGACAAGTGGGACGATATTAAAAAAAAATATATAAAATTACGGGACTAAATTGACTAAGTAATATAGCTTGGGACGAAAATCCAAAATCACTATTTAGTTTGAGATCTTTTCTACAATTTTGCCGGATTAATTTGTTATATTTGTTTATCAGATATTTCCCTGTTATCAAATGATTCAGTTAATTTCGAAAACTTGCAAATGAGGAAGTTGTTGAATGTAGGCCTCTGTCCAGTTTGTCATAACTACGAAGAAACCATCTATCATGCTCTCTCTAGATGTACTCTTGCACGACAAATTTGGGCTCTTTCCGGCATCCCGTGGTCGACTTACAAAGAACATGGCACAAGTATCGAAGAATGGTTTGCCAAGGTTAAAAGTGAATGTGATATAACTGAGTTGGGATTCTTTTGGGCTGTTTGTTGGGCAATATGGTACAACAGGAATAAAATTCGACTTGGGGAGGAATGGTATAATCCACAAGAACTTATAAACTTCGTGAAAGATTATACCCGAAGGGTGGTTTCGGCTAATGCAATCACACAACCACAACTTCAAGTTCAATCTCCAATTAGGTGGACAGCCCCTTCTTATGGTATCATCAAATTAAATTTTGATGGTGCACTCTTCGCTAACAAAGATAAATCCGGATATGGATTCATTGCTCGTAACCATTTAGGCCAATGTGTAGGATGGGGCTCAGCTCATATTGATGGCATTCTATCCCCTGAAAACATCGAAGCCTTCGCAGCAAAGAAAGCAATGGAGTTTGCGACTTCTAAGGGATGGAGAAATATTCTGTTGGAAGGAGATTGCAAAATTCTAATTGATAGCTTAGGAGAAGAGGACGACTGCCTTCGAAGCTTTGGAACATTGATTGCTGATATCAAACATTTAGCCACCTCTCTTGACAACTTCAGCGCGAGACACACTAACAGAATTGGAAACTCAGCAGCCCACGCTTTGGCGAAACTAGCTCTTGAACACCTTGATAATAATATTGCTCTTCCTGATTCTGTTTCATTAATTGTAAACTCTGATTTGATTTCAATATAAATTCTGGATTTCTCTCAAAAAAAAATAAAAATGATTCAGTTAATTTGTTATAGTTATACATCTATTTTCTTCATTACGTTTTTTTAATTATTTCAAATTCATGGACTAAATGCTCTAACTTCTCTCGAAAACTACATATGTCTTCATTTTCTTTTAAATTTTTGTAGAGGTTTTTAATCTCTTCATAAAAAGCTTCTTTTTTTTTTTTTTTTTTTTTTTTTTTTTTTTTTCTGTTGTGGTAGCTATAATTTTTTATTATAGTAATATTGTTTAATGATGGATCCAATGTATGATATAAATGGGAAAAATTATCTCCTTGATGATATTTATATTTTTCTTTTATTAGATTATAGGATTCTATTGGTAAATGCGTTCTTTGTTGATATTGTTCTATGCAAATTTTATTATGTAAAAATCTTTGTTTTATTTTTTCTAGATAATTCTAATGACTATCTTTAATAGTTTCTTTTTTTTGTAATTTTTTTTATTATAATTAAATTTTCTTTTAAATCAGCCACTTCTTCGGTTATTCCCATTATTTAGTTAGTTATGAGTTTTTTATTCTTTTCTAACTTTAGAAGGATTTCTTTAGTCCTCAATTCTAAAATAAGATTCCATGATAGGTGACATTTCTTGAGATATATCAATCTGAGCCTTTAAATTTAAAAAAAGTAGATCTAGACCGTTAATATTTGTGCAACTGTACAAATAATCATGATAATTTTGCACATGTATAATAAAATGTTGTAGTCACAATGACGATAATACCCTTATATAAAAGATAAAAATATTAGCGTAAAACTTATTTTTCTTCAAAACAATCTCATGTTCATCTCCACAATTTTTCCTCCCAACCACCCGAATCTTTCAAAATAGATCAACCACCCACTCTTATGCCAATCAATTGCATAATAAAATGGCCAGTTCTTTTTGTTTTCGGCAGATCTTACTCCGGCGAGGCGGCGCGTTTAATTTTAGCACAAAAACTCTCGGTTAGTCAATTTTCAGTATCAGTAGAGAGAGAGAGTTGAGAATTGATCGTGTGAACTATATGAATTAAAACTAGATACATTTGTTCAATAATAAGGGTAAACTTGTAATTCATATATTAAACTATTAAAAATTAAATTAAATTAAATTATCTCAAGGAAGGCTTGAATCAGACTATCTCATATTATGAATGCCCTTGATACGAGAATATTTTTACCAATTCGAAAATAAATATTTAATTTTTTTGAAGAAGACGGGGACACGGAGGGACCATTTACTTTGCTCCTAACTCTCACAAGGAAATGGCGGTAATTTCAGTGCAAAGGTACAAAATGTCCTTATACGAAAAGATCTCAAGAAAAATGACGATTCCATCGTTTTTGATAACTACTATCCAATTTCTTGTCCCAATCTTCATTGTCACAATGGATCGCGACAAGTATGCCAAAACAGTGTTTGCACAATCAATTCTCACGTGGTGTACTGAAAAAGAAGTATATAAAGTTAGGGTTCATAAGCCTCTGAATCTATATTACTTTCATTTGTGGATTTTTGAAGAATGAATTTGTCACGTACACTTTTCATTGTGTTTTTACTGTTTGAAGGTAATTTTTGCCAAAGAGTGGTTTCAAAAAGTGTGATATATGATAGTAAGGCATTGGTTATTGATGGAAAGAGGAGAATCTTACAGTCAGGTTCTGTTCATTATCCGAGAACTACGCCAGAAGTGAGTGTGATTTGCTGTTTAATTTAAATACCATTGGTCCAATGAATTAAAGAATTTTGGTGAATTTATGTAGGTGTGGCCAGAAATTTTTAGGAAGGCAAAGGAAGGAGGATTGGACGTGATCGAGACTTACGTCTTCTGGAACTATCACGAGCCTGTGAGAGGAGAGGTAGGAAAGTTACACTGTGATCAGGAGCATGTATCCTGTTTGAAATTCTCTTATAATTGGATGCTTTTCTCATTAAGTATACGAAATTCAAGGAATATTGTTTAATTGTTGAGTTCTTTATATTTAGTGTTCTATGTGCTTTTAAGTCTTTTTAAAGAAGTTTATCTATTTATGTCACAATTTGCTGCCACGCCTTTTGGCTTCCAATGCAGAATCGTTGTTTGTTTATTTCAGTGTTATTTTCTTAGCTTTTGAAAGTTTATATAATGTAATTTAATGTATAGTTAATGTCAGACTATGAAAACAAAAACGGGCTTTGCAGATATCTTAAGAAATTGTTTGGGTTATGACTTGTTATTGTCATGCTTCTATGTTATTTGACAATGATGACACATGTTTTGCTGGTTGTTTGTAGCATTTATAAGCTTGTATACTGTCATGAGTTGTCCATCATGTATAATCCTTCATATTTGCATGTGACGTATGTTCTAATCGTTGATAAACACTGGAATCACTGTTTCCTTGTGTGGAATACAATTGCTTATATGCTTATCATTAGTTACTAGAAACATGGCCGTCACATCCACAAAAGAAAATGGCATAGATTGACTTTTGAAACTACTCTTTCATCATTATCGTTATTCACTATACCCTATTACTTCTAACAATGACTCTTTTAAAAAATGGTAGTACTATTTTAGGGGCAGGTTCGACTTAGTACGGTTTGTGAAGGAAGTGAAGCAAGCCGGTCTCTTTGTGCATTTAAGAATCGGTCCTTATGCTTGTGCTGAATGGAACTATGGGTCAGTCTTTTATTTAGTTGTCTTGTTCTCTAGCATAGTTTTCATTGTTTCCTCTGTAAGGCAAAGTTATGGTGTCTTAAATTAAAAGTTTGGAGATGATCTCTGAGTTTATTAGTATACGACACATAATCTTTCCAATCTTAGAAGTCTTATTCTAAAATTTAACAAAATAGGTCAATTCCATCTGAATGAGTACATTGAAATGCTTTCCCCCCTTTATCTTTTTAATCTTGTTTTAACAGGGGTTTCCCAATATGGTTGCATTTTATTCCTGGGATACAGTTCCGGACGACAAATGGTATTTTCAAGGTGCACTTGATCCCTTCATGAGTACATGTTTTACATATAACAGTATCTCAATGAATCTATTTACAAGTTCCAGATCAGCTCTAAATCACGGTCTTATCGTCAATGCAGAAAGAAATGGAGCGTTTTCTGTCAAAAATAGTTAATTTGATGAAGGATGAGAATCTCTTTGCCACGCAAGGAGGGCCTATTATTCTAGCTCAGGTTTATTTTATATTTTGCATTTAGATTTTAGAATGTTTGCCTATATTGAGATTGAAACAACGAACTTATTTTAAGTAACCATATCTATTGAGCTTAGAATTTCTGCTTAACCTTGTAGTGACATTATCCATTTCACATACTATCTTAATACTGGGGTAGGGTACTGATCAGCCTACTGAAAGACATTCCCTAACCTTTGCATTAGCGATTATTGAAAATGTCAGCGGTGAAATCTTATCTGTAGTCAGAGTACTTAAATATGTCACTGATATTGGTTTCAATTTAGTAGTGTATCCTTGTGTCTTTACTTGGTTATTGATTATTTTTGAGGAGAGGACATATTGTAATAGGTGGAGAATGAGTATGGAAATGTTGAATGGGCTTATGGAATAGGTGGACAGCTGTATATTAAATGGGCTGCAGAAACAGCGGTTGGTCTTAATACTACTGTTCCTTGGGTGATGTGTGCACAAGAAGATGCGCCTGATCCAATTGTAAGTATAATTACATCACGGGCCCCATCACCTTCTTCCCTTTGCAATTGTCATGAAATAATACAGCCTTAATATTGTTCACTGAGGTTCCTTGTTTATAGAATAACAAATGACTTTTGGGCTCTGAATATTTGATTATGAGAAATGCAGTGTCTCTTGTCATTTCAAACACTGATAGAGGGAAAATCTAATAATTGCAGATTAACACTTGCAATGGATTTTATTGCGACCTCTTCACTCCAAATTCACCTTCAAAACCAAAAATGTGGACGGAGAACTATGTTGGATGGTAACAAATCAATTTTCTTTATTAAGTAATATATTTTTGGAGATACCCTATTTTATGTATCCCGTATATTAAGCTTCAAATTTTTTAAAACACTAATGTGTACGGTTACAGGTTTCTTGCATTTGGATATGCTGTTCCTTTTCGTCCTGTTGAAGATTTGGCTTTTGCTGTTGCACGCTTTTTTGAAACAGGCGGCACTTTCCAAAACTATTACATGGTGAGCTTGATTAAGACGATATATAGATGCTACTACTGATAAAAACATCTGATTATTAGTACATTTCCAATACCTCTTGTAGTATTTTGGTGGCACCAACTTTGGAAGAACGGCAGGAGGTCCGTTGATTGCAACTAGTTATGACTATGACGCACCAATAAATGAATATGGTAAACTTTCTGGACTCATGGAGTACACACTCCATTTGTCAAAATTGCTAGCAAGAAACTTATGTTTGGGATTTCTTTAGTACATTGAAAGTGTAATTATATCTACGTGGTTAATAGAAAAAGAGTAAACATCTCAATGATGTAATACGTACTGAATTTTGTGTATTTCTTGGTTCTAAATATCGATTTTGAGTTAGGCGCCAAAATATGCCAATTGTAAATTTTTAGAACATCAAATCCATGAGCCAAATATTAAATTATCTGCATTGGTCTTGACCATCACAACAGCTTTGAAGATTGCAAGCTTGGACATATTATGGATACATTACTTATGTATAAAAGGATGATACTTGAGATATCACCTTATCATGTCGATAGTTAGGAGAACTGAAGAATATAGAGCTATTAGCATCTGATCTGGAGCTGATTTTGATCACTTTTATCTTATAAGAGCAATTTATGTAGGTTTTGTAAATCAGCCAAAATGGGGTCATCTGCGGGACCTTCATATTGCTATTAGGCATTGTGAGGAACATTTGGTCAATGCCAATGCAACTCAAATGTTTCTTGGTAAAAATCTTGAGGTATGTTTAATATCGAGACTGATTTCTTATTTTCAGAGAGATCGAGATATTAGTCAGGCTCATTGAAAAATTGAAAATCTAAAAGAGCTAAAGCACTGCTCTTTTGTCTGTCAATTTATTGAACTAAGTTGCACCTATTATATGAACAATCTTTCCTATCATAAAACAGTCCTCCTTTATTTTGTAATTGAAGTAGATCTCCCTATGATATTTTACCAAACAAATTTGGAATTTTTGATGTCTTCTAATTCTAGAAGTTGTTTTTTCACTCGTGCTGAAAGTTTATGTGGATCTGGAACTTTTGAACTTTCAGGTGGCTACGAAGTTGCTTTTATATTATTTTTTAAGCTATGTATCTAAAATTGATCCTTGAATGAGTCCTGGTAATTTTTGTTTTGTTGATTTGAAGAGTTGTTTCAGTTGGATGCTAGAAAATATGATGTGCTTTTTACCACAGTAGAGATAGCTGAATGATTTTGTTTTACAGTACTTCACTTTCTTATAGTAATTTTCCTAAACAGATGCCATCAATTTACGGTGATGTGAGTCATAGATGTGGTAACTAGAAATCTTCATACCGTAGTTATACAAGTTTCATTTACAATCAATTTTACTGTCATTTTTTCTGTCAGGCTCATGTATACCATAAATCCTCCAAAGAGTGTGCAGCCTTTCTTGCCAATTATGGTAACTCTTCAGATGCAACTGTCCTCTTCAAAGGCAATTCTTACTTCCTTCCCGCTTGGTCTGTGAGCATTCTTCCGGATTGTAAAAATGTTATATTTAACACAGCAAAGGTATTACCTCCCATTTGTCTGTTTCCCTTCTCCATAAAATAAGAATTTAAAGTCCTATTGCTTGGTTCAGTTGTGATCCTCAGTTTTGATGTTGGGTCCCAGGATTAACCATTCTGCATAATTAGGTGAATTGTTTAAATTATAATCACAAAAAAACTATATAAAGCCATCCAATAGATGGGTTCATTATTTTTTGTCGTTTATCCAACAGTTTTTAACATAATACCATCAATATATGAAGTTGTTGTGATAGTATTACTATTACCCTTTTCTTGGTTTGGCCTAATATGACCTACAAACCTCTGAAATTTGACAATCAGTTTTAAGGTATGCCTTTTTGTTTTGAAGATCATCTTTTAGAGGAATTTGGTAATGATTTGCAAAATACGAGCATTTGCAATTTTGATGTCACTATCTGGATTTTGTACTTGCCTGTTGTAAAAGGTCACTACCCCAAAACACATATGACGATACTAACATTCAGATAAAGGGTGAAAATGCGGAAACAAATGCTCCTATAAAATTAGAAACATAAGGCACATAAGCATGAACTATAGCTGAGTGCTAATTTTATAATGTCTCCAGTCATCCTTTTGGTAATCTCCCGCTGGTGTATAATTGCCAATACTTATAGTATATAGTTATAATAGTTAGCACAGATAAAAGGTTGTTAATGGCCACCAGGGTTCCAGCCAATACATAGTAGTCTATGTTGACTATCATTAATTACAAACAAATCTTAAGGGTTACAAGTTACAATCGAATTATACAGTTGGTTGCTTTCTTTTACAATCATTGGACAAATTTGGAGCTCCAGAATATGTGAATAACTCACCTTCTTTGTATGTTAGCATATTTATTGGCTAATTAGTAAGCTAACTTATAGTTATTTGCCATAGTTAGATTTCTTGCATTTGCATATATAACTATCATTTCTTGGGTTAATACATCAGTAAATATTACAAATTTCCAATAGTCTTCTGTTCAGTTACGGTAAACATAAACACTTCAGCATGCACTTGTCTCAAAATTTTGACATATGCTTATAATTTAATATGTAAATTATCGATTCAAACTATACATAAACGCTGCTTTTGGCATTCCACGGTTATCTTATTTAGATTATTGTATTCTCCGTTGAAATAGGTTGTTTCACAAACAAATCTTGACAATGATGCTTTAACTTGGAACATCACCATGCAAGAGTCTTTGCTGTCATCATCACCTTGGAGTTGGTACAAAGAAAAAGTGGGGATATGGGGTAACAACTCATTTCAGGCATCAGGTCTTCTTCTGGAGCAGATAAATATAACAAAAGATACTAGTGATTTTCTCTGGTATACTACAAGGTGATTCATTTCTTTGCATTTTGCTCTTTTTCTTGAATAAGATTTTCCTCTTTGTGTATATGCCAAATAACTTAATAACAGTGCTTATAGCATTCAAACTATAACCAGTATTTCATGTCAAAGTGATATCTTTACACATGTTAGTGAAAAAAGGGGGTGGATGTACTTTTGCATCTATAAAGTGCTACAAGATCACTGGTGGGCTCATTTTTTATCTTTCTTACTGAGTCACAAGTTCTTGGTATGAGAAGTGGGAGCAGTCGAACTAAAGTTGAATTACACCTGTTCAAGAGATTCGTTGCAGTATTTGACAATTTATATGTTTGATATATGTGTACTTCATCCATTTTTTTCCACGAGAAAGTTGGACTGAGTTTGACCTTAATTTTAATCCATTTTCCAACTACATTTTCTTCTGTAAATGTTATTTGTACTAATCATAAATTTTCTTATGATATATTGTTAAGTTCAATGTGATTATTGGAAAGTATATTTGAATTTGATATTGTTATTTTCTATGATTGGCAGCATAAACATGAACAAAAAAATTAAGAAAAATCAAACAAAAGAAGCAGATTTGCTTATTGGGAGCTTGGGACACACAGCTCTTCTCTTTGTAAACGAAAAACTAGTAGGTAATCAATGTATTCAGTGTAGTAATGACTTGGTTTTTCTTCCTTTATCTGGTATTAACTTACAGTAATATACATCGGCTACACAATTATTTTTTGTTTGGAGAAGCTATTTTTTTTCTTTTTCTTTTTTGGGTACATATTATTTTTTCTTTCTTTTGTTTTGCTGTTTGTAATGTTTTGGAGTGTATGGAGGAGGTTTTCGGGATTTTTTCTTATGTATGTGCTTTATTTATGAGTTTAACTGTCTAGCCAAATGTGATTTCGCATGCGAAACCATCACTTAAACAGCCAGTTGTTTCTCACAAGTGGTAGCATTTTGCAAGAAAAATTGCACATGGTGCTGCAACCTCCCACCAGTACTGAATATGCCGCCCTTATTCACAAATGACCCTCCTTGTGTGCAGCATGGAATCAAAACAAAACCAGCAAACTCTTCTGAATGCCCAATTACTTTCACTAGATATATATGTTGTTTATTCTTATGATTATCTTAAATTTGCTTCCACTTTTCTATTCTGAATTTCCTTTTCTGATTTATGAAGTTATAGTTTCCTTTCACTGTTGCTCTCATCTTTATTGTAGTTCTTCTGCTTCACCTATGTTTTGGTTGTGTGTCCAAATAAGTACATATTTTGACCTGCAGTTGGTATGAACTTTGACTTCTAATGGTGGTTGAGATAATCTTTTGTAATGTTGATGTAAGCAAAAATTAGTGATAGAATAATCATTAGCCAAGATTGATAAGCGTTTTAACTTTAGATCTTTTCAGGATTTGGTTATGGTAATCATGATGATGCCAGCTTCATGCTGAGTGCTAAAGTTAACCTACACAGTGGAAGCAACAGAATAGATGTGCTGAGCATGATGGTTGGTTTACAGGTAATTTGTATTTCTATGAATATATTTGATTCATCTATGTCATTTGACCATGTCTTGGATAAGAGTTTTATGACTAAATGAATTAGGGGGTTATCCCAAGTTTTTCTATTGATCTATCTTTATTCCATTCACATTTATTCTTTTCATGTTGGCAACTTAGACTGTGATAATTTGATGGAATGACTGAGAGAATTTGACTTCCTGAACCATAAATATTAAGCCAACAAAGAATGAATATATAGATTAATCACATATAGTTAGACTGAGTGGAACTTATTGGAGAGGGGAGTTGGTGCAGGCTGCCAGGCCCAAAAAGTCATTTCTTACACTTAATACTCTACCAGGTACATGTAAACGCAGGAACCTGACCTTATAAATTTTGAAAAATTAGCTACCATTCGTTATTTTAAGCACAATGACATATGTAGGTTACACCTAATAGAGGAAATGTGAGGGCATATTTGAAGTTAGTCCACTTTCGTTCTTTCCAAAAAGCTTCATTTGCTTCAATCCTGCCTCGTTTTCCACAAGTTTTAGCAAGTGGGTAAGCTAAAGGTTGAGATTCCAATTTTTTTGCATTGTGCTCCTCTCGATGGAATATTCCTTGGACTAATTAAAACAATCTCTTTCAACTTTCAACTCTTTCTCCTTGATATTTAGCATTATTCATCAGTGCGGATTGTAAACAAATTCAATTTTACCTCTGAAATATCATTTTTCTTCAGAATTATGGACCGTGGTTCGATGTTGAAGGGGCAGGAATATATTCGGTCGTCCTCACTGATTTGATAAATTTAGAAGAGGAGGATCTTTCTTCCTTGCAGTGGACTTATCAGGTAGTTGGTTGTACCTTACTTATTAAATTGGTAATATACTAACTGAGAGCATTGAAATCAGTCCAATCACTAATTCCAACGAGCATTCTGTCCATTGCAATATGCTACACTTGTTCCATTGTGGAATCATTTTTTATGATGCAACAGACTGATAATTTTGTTAATCAGTATACAGCTGAAGGGATAGTTAATGCAGTTTTACATCTTAAATTTAAATAGAACTGCTGAGAGATTTTCCCTGCACGAAAATTTCACATGCAGACTGAGAAATGGCTATCTGATGTCAAATAATATATTTGCACGAGTCAATGAAGTAAATGCACTTTTATAAATAGGTTCAGTTTGTAAAGACCTTGATCCACTTCTGGCCTTGTCAACATTGTTGGGTTCTAGTCCACTAGCCCAAAATGCTTAAGCCCATGTTGACAAGTAGAAGTAGGTCAAGTCTTTATTAACCATTCTAACAATTCATCCACAACTAATGTGGGATTGGGGTGTTACAATCTCCCCAACTCCTAGCCCAAAATGCTTAAACCCATGTTGACAAGTAGAAGTAGGTCAAGTCTTTATTAACCATTCAAACAATTCAACCACAACCAATGTGGGCTTGGGGTGTTACAATCTCCCCAACTCAAATACTCGACGTCCTCGTCGAGTCCAGATCAATAGCCCAAGACCGCCCTCATGGATAACACCACGAAGTTGGCTCTGATACCATTTGTAAAGACCTTGATCCACTTCTGGCCTTGTAAACATTGTTGAGTTCTAGTCCACTAGCCCAAAATGCTTAAGCCCATGTTGACAAGTAGAAATAGGTCAAGTCTTCATTAACCATTCAAACAATTCATCCACAAACAATGTGGGATTGGGGTGTTACACAGTTTCATCACTTACGTATCCGTAGAAAATGGGTAGTCAATGAAGTAAAAGCGCTTTTAGAAATAGGTTCAGTTACGTTTATGTATCAGTAGATAATGGGTACTTACTCTTCTCTTAAAGTTGCAAATTCAATGACCTGAGGTTTACTTTCTCTTACAGTACTTTTCACATGTTTCAGAAAAGAATATAGGGTAAATTACGAATACCCCCTTCAGGTATGGCCTAATTATAAAAATCCCCCTCATGTATTGGGTATTACAAAAATCCCCTTCAGGTTTGTCACCTTCTTACAATTAACCCCTTGCTCCTAAAATGTTCCAATTTTACCCTTGAAAGTTATTGTAATGTTTATAATATATTATAGATTTTAAAATTTGGGTGTTAAATGTTATATATTGTAAATTACAAAAATAATAATCATATATTTACCATCAAAATAATTAATATAAATTATAATTGCCCATAAATTTCAATAAATATTTCAATTTATAATACAATATAAACTTTAATAAACTAAAATATCTTATTTATAAAAAAAAAAACTAATTTATTAAATATACTATTTTATAAAATAAATTCATTTAACTAATGTGTAAATAATTTGTTCATATTTATAAAATATATTATTAAAATTCTATTTAATTTAATGTTTTGCAATTTAAATTGTTAATATATATAAATATTTTTTTGCAATATTTATTAAAACTTATGGGCAATTATAAATTTTATCAATTATTTTGGTAGTAAATATATAATTATATTTTTTCTAATTTATAAGATATAATAATTAGCACCCAAATTTTAACATATATGACATTACAAACAATACAAATAACACTCAAGGGCAAAGATGGAACATTTTAGGGGTAAGGGGTTAATTGTAAGAAGATGACAAACATGGGGGGGATTTTTGTAATACCCAATACGTGAGGGTGATTTTTGTAATTAGACCTTACCTAAGGGGGATATTCGTAATTTACCCAAGAATATAATTACTTTCTTTCTTATTTTCGTTTCTCAAGTTTTGCATACTTTGTTTGTGGCTTTTAGCTTAACAGTACTTGTTTTAAAACGGGAAAAAAGGTCCCTGTTTGTGTTCTATTTATACTAATATATCTGTTTAACATCTTATTGCATCAAATGATGTTCAGTCACATGCATTATTTTCAGGTAGGACTGGAAGGTGAATTCCTTGGACTTGAAAATTTAACTCTTGCAAATAGTTCAATATGGACCCAGGGGAGTGCTATGCCAAACAATCAGAGCTTGATATGGTACAAGGTAATTAATTGCAGCTTTTAGCATGTATAGACCCAAAGTGAAACACTTTGTTATGCAGTATATTCTTTGACCTACCTACTAGTATGTTAACACTGATTGGAGTATATGGAACTGAAGCTAGCAACATTAATGATCATCAAATTTAAGCCTTTGACATATATATGTTGTGTTTTATGCTTTATATGCAATATAAATTCATGTGTGTTTTATTTCAATTTTCTCTGACAGAATCATAACAGTTGCATCATAGTTGTTCAAACAAATGAAACTAAACTGTAAAGAAACTTAAGGGCATAATAATCGACTCGATTAATATAATTTTTCTTAATTTTTATTTCATTTTATATTTAAGCTTATTCCCTGTAACTAAACCATAAGTTATATTGATTTTCGGAGTCGGGAGCATTAAAAGCATTTCTCCCTGTCAACTTGATAATATATATTTACTCCAGAGTCCAGACACTATTAAATTGTATATTTTGTAAAGTCAATTTGTTCTGTAGGAATTTTTAGCTAATTCTTTTTATAGTGGTTCACTAATGCCAGGTGATAGTCATGGCTGTTGTAAATGATGACTAGAAAATCAATGTAAATACAGAAAATGCAGTCTACCAATTAACTAAGCAAACCTGAACTTTATGATGAATGCTTGTGAATTTAACTTTCCGTTAAATAAAAATTAATATGCTTCAATCATGACTATGAGACTGAAGCATTGGAAAAACAACTTCAGAGATAAATACTTTTGTGAAAGGTCATTGCTTCGATAAAAGTCATGTGAATTGGCCTTTCAATGACTTTTATTATCAAAGAGTGTGTTTGAAAAGAAAAATTATCTCAATCGGCTGAGTGTTATCTGATATGTTGTTTAATAGTGGAAGTTATAGTCATAAAGAGATTTGGCTTCCAAGAAATAGAAAATTCTATGATATGGAAAGAGATTTGATGTGAAGAATCTAGGAATTAGTGCAAAAATATTAACATGCTTGGTTCGACATTCAACATCTCGATTTTCAGACTGTGTTCCTAGCTCCAGAAGGGAAGGCTCCAGTATCATTGAATCTTGCTAGCATGGGGAAGGGTCAAGCATGGGTCAATGGTCAAAGTATAGGGCGATATTGGTCTTCTTATCTCTCACCATCAACTGGCTGTTCAGAGAGTTGTGACTACAGGGGAACTTATGATGCATCCAAATGTTTGAAGAAGTGTGGTCAACCTGCTCAAATATTGTAAGTAGAATATAATTCTGCTTCTGATGGTTTCATGTTAGATGGAGCTTTAATATCGTGTTGGAATTCAATGAAAAAATCAACTGTAATTAAATCATGATTTTGATCACTATTAGTTGGCAAATTATGCTCAAGTCAACCCAATATCAAATGCTCGAACACTTTTTAAAATTTTGTTGTATCCATGTCCGGCGCTTCTGTACATGATGTTAAAACATGAACATCACAGTTTCTGATTGCTAAAATTTCCTTTTTCTTGGCTATACATGTACAATTACTCATGGAAAGATGACTGTCATTGTTTTTAGGTATCATGTACCACGCTCTTGGTTACAACCTGGTGAGAACTTACTTGTAATACATGAAGAGATCGGTGGCGACCCTTTGAAAATATCTTTGTTGACTCAAAATGGACAAGTAATATGTGGCCGTGTATCAGAAGATGATCTTCCACCAACTGATACTTGGGAACCAAGTGTGGGTTTCGTATCCACCATCCCTGAACTTCGACTGGCCTGTGAACCAGCTGGATGGTATATTGCGTCAATTCATTTTGCTAGCTTTGGGACTCCTGAAGGAAAATGTGGAGCATTCATTCCAGGAAGTTGTCATACCAATGTGTTGTCAATTGTTCAGAAGGTAATCTCATTCTTAACTCATACCAATGTCTGTAGGAGTTTATTATATGCATTAAATAAATGTTAAACATTTTTGGTACAGATTTGTGTTGGCAAGCAGCGATGTTCGATTTCCGTTTCCGATGCTAAACTTGGGGACCCTTGTCCAGATGTGCTGAAGAAGAGCTTGGCAGTTGAGGCTCTTTGTAGAGCATTAGATTGAGCAGTGTGTTTTTTGTTGATTAAGAAGATGCCATATTGTCTTCTATGAATGTAAATGGGCTAAGTGAATTGGCTAAGTGATGTATTACATGAAAGTTGATGTAAGAATGACTTCTTGTCTAATTACATTTCTTGAATTTTTTTCTTTATCTTTTTTGCCATTGAATTAAATATAACAATTCAATTCAATTCAAATAGGTTGGCGATATTGTCAAAACAAGAAATGTTGCACCTAGAACAAAATTATCAAACTCCCTAATATACCCCTCTTAGTCAAAGACTATGAATCCCAAATTCCTTTTTAATTAAACTTCTTAGTTATAGTAACTGAATATTTACTCCATTTACATTATTAATAAATTGTCAATTTCATTTTTGGCAAAAGCTTTTATTTTCGGAAATATACTAATTCATCATCGATCTTTGAACTGTACTTACAATTGAAGTCATATCAAAAAATAATTCTTCTTCCATCATTGGAGGTTGACTGATGTTTTACAAGTTTTACCGAAAAGCTGCAATTAGAACCAAAAAAAACTTTGTTCCCTAAATAGGGGTATTCTATAGTAAGATTTTCTTGGGCAATGGGTTAATAAGATACTCTCTTTAACCTTCTCTAAGGGACTACTTATATCCCAAATTATAACAGACTTGATAAGAATGGTACAAAAAATCACCTTCAAGGGAGTCTTTAAAATTTGAGAATGCCAAATTTTTTTAAGATTGGACTCTCATATTTGAGAGTCCAAACTAAAATTGTAAAAAATAGTTTTGCAAACAAAAGTACAAATCATAGTACTTTCCTACACAAAATAAATTCATTTGGAATCCAAACTAAAATTGTAAAAAATGATTTTGCAAACAAAAGTACAAACCATAGAACTTTCCTACACAAAATAAATTCATTTGGAGAAAATTCAATCCCCAACTTCAAACCCCCCAAAAATTAATGGAAAAGTAAAAAATGAACTGAAATTAAACTTTTTTTTACATCTATAAATTTACTTCACACAACTACATTATTTACCACCACAAAAATCAAAAGAAAGAGCAAGAAATATATTTACATTCACATTGCTTTACTGAAATAATAAATTTAAAGTAACTTATTATTGTATTAGAAAAATAATAAATATATATCATTAATATATATATATATATATATATATATATATATATATATATATATATATATTAAAATTAAAAGTAATTTGTTAAAATATAAACGAGCTGTTGTAGTGGAGTGGTGTGATTTCTTAAAAGTAGAATCTTAAAATATAAAGAAGCTGTTGGAGTGCAGAGTAAAAAGTGGGAATGTATAACACTGTTCACTCCTTAATTTTAAGATAAAAGGCCTGAATTTGAGAGATTTGTTGGAGATGGCCTTACATTATTGTCCCACTTGTCATTCAAAATTAATTAACAATATAAAGTAATTATTAAAATACAATATTACCCTTTTATTAATTTTACAATTATATGACTTAACAACTATTATTTCCCCAATTCATACAACATCCTATTTTATTAATATTATCAAAACTACTATAACTATAAAAAAATTCTGCATTTACGATAGGTTAAAGTAGTTAATAATTGAGATTACCCACTTATGTAAAATTTAATTAGTAATACATTTATGTTTTGAAAATCACAATTAAAAGCACATAATAATGAGTAACCCTAAAATCCATTAAAAATAAGGTCATTGAATATTTATGCAAGTATATATTTTACATTTATTATTGTTTTACTATATCATTTGAGTAACATAATCTATATAAACATAAATACATGTATTTAACAAATTTACTTAATTTCAATAAATTATTAGTTCTTTATCACTTAACAATGATAAGTGTGTTATCATTAAATCTTATGTAATTTACAAGAAAAATATATTTTATATAATAAGGGAGTGACAATTTTTATTTAAATAAAATTAATTAGGTAATATAATCAATATGTATTCAAATTCTCTTTACAAAGGCACACATTGAAATTATTATGAATATGTGAAATAAAATATCACATATTTATTGGTAATATTTTATAATTTTATTTTAATCTTAATTCCAAAATATAAAAAATATTTTAAAATATTTCTGAAAGGCGGCGCCACTGTGTGACCGGAGAGGAAGAAGAAGTGAGAATTTTTTTGTATTTTTTAAGATTTTTTAAACCTATATATGGGAGGGTATAGAAGTACATTTCCATTTTCAGATTTGTCCAATTAAAAAAATGGTCCAATTGATCATTTTTACCTTGGACAAAATTATGTGGTCTGAATTTAATCTTAATAAATTTTGATGGTGAAGATCAACGAGGGAATTGCACTTTTTATACCAAACATTTACCTACTTTATACATTTCATACCACACCTTTCATAATTGCACATTTCATACCAAAATCAATCAATCTTTTTCAATTTACATACCACCGTTAAATTTTGGACGGAACTGGACACGTGCGCCGCACGTGTCCGTTAACTTTAAAAAAAAAAAAAAAAAAAAGAGTTCTGAATTTCACTTTTCATACCAAACCTTTACCTACTTTACACATTGCATACCACACCTTTCAGAATGACACATTTCATACCAAAATCAATCAACCTTTTTCAATTTTCATACCGACGTTAAATCACAAAAAAAAAAAAAAACCTCGCGGGCACTGTACTACCACATATGCTATTCTTAATTTGAGGAAACTGTAAAAAATCATATGATAGATGACATTCCCGTTTCTTTTTCGAAAGGGTAAGTACCTCAGGTTCGTCACTTTTTTATAATTAACCCCTTGCCCCCTAAAATGATCCAATTTTATCCTTGGGTGTTATTAGTACTAATAAATATGTAAAAAATTGAAATAATTTTTAAATTTATGGGCAATTATAAATTATATCAATTAATGAATATGATGATTTTGAATTGAAACAGTAGTACCACATAGGGTCTTCTCAATTTGAGGAAACCGTAATAAATCATATGATCGATAACATTCCTGCTTCTTTTTTGAAAGGGTACAAAATATAATAAAATACGGTCTTCTCTATCTATGAAAATCATACACAATCATAATTTTGTAATTTTTCTGCCAAATTTTTAAGTAATAATTCAATTACAAAAAAAAAAACCCTCGTGTTTTTCACTTTCTTATAATTAATCCCTTGCCCCTTAAAAACCCCTGTATTATTGCAAATACACCCCTGTATAATTGCAAATACATCCCTGTATAATTGCAAATACCCCTGTACAATTGCAAATACTCCCCTGAGGGTTTTTTTTGTCACAATCAATACGTGGGGTGTATTTTTGTAAGTAGGCCTTTTCAAATTTACGATTTATTATGGTTTCCCCAAACTGATCAGACCATATTTGATATTTTCAGCTCAAAATCAATGGTCAAAATTGTAAAATTTTAGGGGAAGGAATTAATTATAAGAAAGTGACAAACATGAGGGTTTTTTTTTTTTTGTAAATGAATTATACTTAAAAAATTTGGCAGAAAAATTACAAAATTATGATTGAATATGATTTTCATTGATAGCGAAGACCGTATTTTATTATATTTGTACCCTTTCGAAAAAGAAGCAGGAATGTTATCGATCATATGATTTATTACGGTTTCCTCAAATTTGAGAAGATACACCCCTGTATAATTGCAAATACCCCTGTACAATTGCAAATACTCCCCTGAGGTTTTTTTTTGTCACAACCAATACGTGGGGTGTATTTTTGTAAGTAGGTCTTTTCAAATTTACAATTTATTATGGTTTCCCCAAACTGATCAGACCATATTTGATATTTTCAGCTCAAAATCAATGGTCAAAATTGTAAAATTTTAGGGGCAAGGAATTAATTATAAGAAAGTGACAAACACGAGGGTTTTTTTTGTAAATGAATTATACTTAAAAAATTTGGCAGAAAAATTACAAAATTATGATTGAATATGATTTTCATTGATAGCGAAGACCGTATTTTATTATATTTGCACCCTTTCGAAAAAGAAGCAGGAATGTTATCGATCATATGATTTATTACGGTTTCCTCAAATTTGAGAAGACCCTATGTGGTACTACTGTTTCAATTCAAAATCATCATATTCATTAATTGATATAATTTATAATTGCCCATAAATTTAAAAATTATTTCAATTTTTTACGTATTTATTAGTACTAATAACACCCAAGGGTAAAATTGGATCATTTTAGGGGGCAAGGGGTTAATTATAAAAAAGTGACGAACCTGAGATACTTACCCTTTCGAAAAAGAAACGGGAATGTCATCTATCATATGATTTTTTACAGTTTCCTCAAATTAAGAATAGCATATGTGGTAGTACAGTGCCCGCAAGGATTTTTTTTTTTTTTTGTGATTTAATGTCGGTATGAAAATTGAAAAAGGTTGATTGATTTTGGTATGAAATGTGTCATTCTGAAAGGTGTGGTTTGCAATGTATAAAGTAGGTAAATGTTTGGTATGAAAAGTGAAATTCAGAACTTTTTTTTCTTTTTTTCAGAGTTAACGCCGCACGTGTCCAGTTCCGTCCAAAATTTAACGGTGGTATGTAAATTGAAAAAGGTTGATTGATTTTGGTATGAAATGTGCAATTATGAAAGGTGTGGTATGAAATGTATAAAGTAGGTAAAAGTTTGGTATAAAAAGTGCAATTCCCTCGAAGATCAACTATCTTATTGGAGATAGCTTTTTCAGCTATCTTATAATATACTCTCATCAAGTGAGACAAATGGGTAAATACCACTTTTGGTCCCTCTTATCATTAACTTTTCACAGAGTGGTCCCTCTTATGTTTTTTTCCCACTTTAGTCCCTACTATGAATTATTTGTTTCACTTTAGTCCTTTTCAAGTGGTCCAAGTCGATTCCGATAACACATGATATGCTCATGAGGGCAATTTTGTCATTTCAAGTAAACTAACAGGGATATTTTCGTCTTTCTAATTATTTTAAAAAAATTAAATATATAATCTCTTCCAAACTAGGCTTTCATTCCTATCCAACTTAATCGTACATTTCGTTTCAAACTAAAGTTTTTTCCTAAAATCTTTTTCAAACACCAAAATTGCTCACCAATTAAACAATATCTCAAATAGTCTCAATAGTGAACGGATGAAAATACCCTAAAAATATTCATATGCATGTCACGTGTTATCGGAACCACCTGATAAGGACTAAAGTGAAACACATAATTCATAGTAGGGACTAAAGTGAAACAAATAATTCATAGTAGGGACTAAAGTGGGAAGAAAACATAAGAGGGCCGGACCACTCTGTAAAAAAGTTAATGATAAGAGGGACCAAAAGTGGTGTTTACCCGAGACAAATTTATTCAAATTTTTCTTTAAGTTTGATTAGAAAATCTAGGTTAGTCATGAGTATGACTTATTATACACATTAAAGTTCGTTTGAATTTAATTCCTTCTAAACTAAAATTAATTCTAACATATTGATTAATTTTGTTAAGACCTCAAACAAAACTTAATCAAGATATTATTCAACTATTTAGCACCACATTATACAACATTGATTACAAAGTTTAAAAAAATAAAAAACGAGGCTGACCTTTGTCTTTGTTAATTTCGTAACTCTCTTTAATCATGAGATAAAATGGTGAACTTTGAAATTATCTCTTGCTTCCAAGTTCTTCAGTTGTGTACCAGGGAGCCAAACTTCAACTTTAATTTCATCATAACCCTGACTCTCTTGCTCAATTAGTATATCAATTGTCGATTTCACAACCGAATTTCCGCAGAATTGTAATTGAATGGATCGAAGAGTTAATATTTCTCCTATACCTA
This sequence comes from Penstemon barbatus, assembly GCA_003313485.2. Taxonomy (NCBI): domain Eukaryota; kingdom Viridiplantae; phylum Streptophyta; class Magnoliopsida; order Lamiales; family Plantaginaceae; genus Penstemon; species Penstemon barbatus. The sequence continues at coordinate 88,427,159 of CM064883.1, read as the reverse complement.
ATGGGATCTTCTCCAAATCATACATCCATCCGAGAGAAAGTTGCTCAAGTTTTGGGAAATGGATGCTATCTGCGTCCCATAACGTTAGCTCAATACAAGAAAAAGATAAGTATTTCAGAGAAAGAAATTGTTCCTCAATTGGCTTCCACTCCTTTCCAATGAAGGAACCGTTTCTTAATTTGAGCACTTCAAGATTAGGCAAACAACCTATTATTGTCATACGTTCCCAAGGTATGCAAGTTTCCGTTAAACTCAATTTCTTGAGTGAAGGCGGAAGAATTAGGTTTTCCCCAAAATAAGTTTTGCAGAAACCCCCGCTGTAACTATTAATGCTAATATTAAGTGATTCGAGTTTATGTAAGTGTTGAAGATTGTTGAGACGATAGTCTTTCCCTTTATCCAAATCTTCCAAAAGATTATTATAATGAATTTCTAATTTCTTGATATTGGGGACTCTTGTGACGACCCATTCACTAAGGTTTAGGTTAGTTATTCTCCCGAGAGTCTGTAGTTTCAAATTGGAGTGCCCTTCTATTGCGGCAATTGGAGGAGGTTCATGCAAATAAACTTGATCAACGCAGAGATGTCTAAGTTGTTTCATCTCCCAAATTTCAACTGTTGACGGTACAATGTTTCCCATAATAATTATGGTTTGTAGGTTCCATAGTAGATTTACTTTAGATGGAAAGATAGAAAGCAGGCAAAATACCGAACCAGTAAGGTGTCTTAAGTTGACTTGATTGAAAGCAATATCGAATAAATCAGGTTGTTGATTACCATTCAATACCTTTATCAATCTACAACCAAGCAAGGATGTATATGATGTAGTATTCAATGTGATTGAGCGGCAGAGAGATACTGGAACATTTCCGTGATTCCTGAAATGGACTTTTTTTCTTTTGTCAAAAACGATGCGACGTTGATTGTACAAGTCTTTTGAAATTTGATAACCACTTTCAACACAAAGAAACTTTTCTTTTTGAGCTTCCCTTAAGCATAGGTCTCCCAAAACATCGTGAATTTTGCAAACTTTCGTTTTCCCTCTAGAACCTTGCTTGTGAACCATAATGAGATTTCTATCAATAAGATCGTCCAAGTACTCCTCTGCAACTTTTTCAAGGCTTTTGGCTTTATTTGATTTTAGAAATCCCTCAGCAATCCATAATTTTTGGAGCCTGGATACTTTGATCCCATTGTCTTGGGGAAAAACTCCCATGTACAGAAAACATGGTTTTAGATGAACAGGCAAATTCTTATAACTCAGTGATAATATTTTAGAGCACTGTTCATCTTCCGCTAGACTTAAAATGGAGTTTACTTCATTTGCAACATAATCCCAATATTCTGGTGTCATGTTGGACTTTGCAAGGAGACCCGCGATCACCACGATTGACAAAGGGAGTCCTTTACAATTTTCCGCAATCTTCTTCCCAATTTCCTCCAATTCGAGACAACATTTTTGTAGGCCAAACACCTTTTCGCGAAGTAAATTCCAACTTTGATCTTTATCAAGAAATTTCATCTTAATATCACAAGATCCCAAATGAGTAGCCATGTTTGTTAGTCTAGTTGTTACCATAATCCTGCTTCCGTTGCCGTTGTCTGGAAAGAACAAGCTTACCTTGTCCCAAACATCGATACTCCACATATCATCCAGTACGATCAAATATTTCCTACCAAATAAATATTTATGTAATTTTTCTCCTAATTGACTCTCATTCATCCCTTGTGTTGCTTCTTTACTGGGAACTATAAATTCACATAAAAGGTTTGAAAGAATTTCTTTTATTTCATATTCTTGAGAGATTGTAACCCAAGCACGAATGTCGAAATGTTGAACAATATAAGGATTTTCGTAAACATATCTAGTAAGTGTGGTCTTACCAATACCTCCCATTCCGTGAATTGGGATGATGAGGCGATTGGATTGTTGTCGGGTGAGTATGTCCATAATTTGATACGAAACATCATCATATCCCACCAATGTGTCTTTGCCGGCAGGTAAAGAGGTTGAAGAACTAGAAGGTATTGAAGCTTCAGTTAGTTGATCTTTAACCTCCCTTTTCTCTTTAATCTCCATAGCCTTTTTTCGTACCAAATCTATGATTTTAATCATTTCTTGCAGTCCTTGACAAAAAGGATTGGACGTTTTTCCGCCAACACTTGTGGATTGATTTACATGAATATAATCCACAACTTTGGCTTCGATTAGATCTTCTGCTGCATGAAATGCATTTGTGATTTGATTCTCCAATCCTTCAACTTCTTTGTTGTCTCCATGAGAATATTGTTCTAGAAAATCTACAAGAAATACGGCCATTTCTTGAAGAAATTCAATTTGTTCTTGATTAAGTGAAAATGAATTGCGACCATGATCCATGATCTGATCGATTGTGTTCATCAGAGAAACTAGAGATGCATATGCAGTTGCCATTTTTTGATCTTTTGGTCAATCACTATGGGATGAAAGAAGTATTGCAATATGTTTACTTTTTGCAGTGTTTCTTGGAGGATGCATTTAGTCATAATACATGTATGTTCTCAATTATTTGAAAAGAATAGATCATAAGCAACTTGGAATACTTAATTAGTTTTTTTATTAATTAATCGTGTGTAGTTGTTAGTGCTTGGGGCCAGTCAAGCAACTTGGAATACTTAATTAGTTTTTTTAATAATTAATCTTGTGTAGTTGTTAGAATGATTCTATGTGCCGGTCACATCTCTGTATTTAATTTATATTCATTATACATGATGCTTCGATTATTGTTTTTCCATAAATTTATATCATATATAGTCTTGATTGAATTTACGTTTTGTGACCATATGATTTTAATTAGAAATAAATCTCCGAAGTTTTTGCAAGTTGTCTTCCAACACACAATTAAATTCAGTTTCTCATTAACTTCTCCTCTCTCCTCTCTCTGTGTTTGTAATTGGATAGTGTTTAGTATCTATTTTTTTCCTTCCTATTGTTTTGATCTCATTTCTGGAGAAAATTTCACTTTTGATATAATAAATTATCATACTTTAAAGTAACGAAACCAAACTTTAAAAACCTGATACATTTCATGTCAATGTTTAACGACCCTATCTGTAATTGTGATTAATTGTATATAGGTGTGGCGAAAGGGCAGGTCGGCTACGGGCAGGTAAAAAACGGGTTGGATCTACAAGTGGTCAATGTAAACGGGTTGATAACGGGTCGAGTTGGGTCATTGGTAGGCCCATTTAATTATTTTTCCTAATACTACTTAGAAATTAAATTGCACCATTTATTGTGTAGATATTCAATATATTAATAAGATTAAAACATTATTAACATTGACTAAATTAATTATATTAATATAATTCAATATTAGGGGTGGGGTTAATGAATAAAATTAATTACAGTGTGGAGGAGAGAAGATGATAATTACAGAGAAATGCCAATTTAATTAACTTTGATACAATAACTAGTACGGGGCAGTGTTCTTAAAACCGGACCGGACCGACCGGTTTAACCATGAATCGGTCTTTAGTCAGGTCCGGTTTACTCTTAAAAATCATCTCTTAAATTAATCGGCCTGAACCGGTCAAAACTGGTAAAACCGGTGAACCGTCGGTAGTGAACCAGCGGTTCACTTAAAAAACTTAAAAAAAATAAATAAATAAATCTGAAAATCAAAGAGACTAGGGCACGCTTTTTCAATTTCATTCCAAACAAGAGCAGCCACTTAACTCCTAGTTCTTCTTGTTGCTTCATTTTTCTTCTTCATCTTTATTGTTTGATCTTTGAACCCTGCTTTGGAGGTATTTTTATTTTCTGAAGTATTATTTTAGATCTTGTTTATGCATTGAATAGTATTGGACAGAAATTAAATTGGTCTCTAAATCTGAAAAAAGGAATTGAATAGTAATTGTTTCTTTGTCTTGATCTGGAAAAAACCGGGTTGGTGAGAGTTTGAAGGGGAGATCTAATAAGATTTGGTGAGAGTTTTAAATTGGAAAAATAAAGAGCAGGAGTATTTATTGTTTACTATTGTTTACATTAATTATTTTGTTGATAATTAAGGACAGGAGTATTTATTGTAACCACTACAAAGGAAAATAAAGACATAATTACTGATAGGTTCTTATAAAAGATAAATGGTGTGGGGGCAGTAGGAATTTATTTTTTATATTTGAGTCATTGTTATTTTTATTTATGTGATACTTTATTCTATGTTTTGAACATTGAGTTGTTGTTTTTAACCATGTTGTCATGTTTTGGATGTATGAATCCTTGAAGGATATTTGAAATTTATGGTTTTGTAATTGTTCTTGATTTTTGAGACACTTTAATTATTTGCATGAAACAATTTGAATTTATATTGACAAAGAATGACATATTTTTAATTATAATTGTATTTTAGATAGTCTAAATATATATATATATATATATATATATATATATATATATATATATATATATATATATATATATATATATATATATATATAATTATTAAATAATTATTACGTCACACCGGTATTCCGATCGAACCAGTGATCAGTAGAGCTTCCAGTTCTCTAACCGGTCCGCTTTTGAAAACACTGGTACGGGGTGGAGAATTGTGGTGACTGGTGAGGTGCGGAGGTGGGGTCATTAATTTAATTAATATGAATATTTCCCTTGATCCGTTAATATACGCTAGAAAATTCATTATTGATTTGATTTACATAAATATTAATTAAACCCAATCCGATCCAACCACTTAACAATAACAAAGTATATAAGTTGGGATGAATCCGTCCGAACCATTCCAAATCTAATGCGAGTATAATTCAACCATTTTATAATAAATTGATTTGAAACTATCGAAGAATTAATGTTATTATAAAAGAAGATAAAGGAATTCAGTTAGGTATGTTGTCTTCTTTATACGATAAGAATGATAATCTACTTCTATTGACTTTTATGTAGTAATTTTTTCCCTTCTAAGTTCTAACTTTCTTAATTTCACTAAACATGAAAAATGTGTTACTAAGTTAAGAATCGGTATAATACCAACTTAGATTGTACAAGATTTCATGAGTATGACTTATTATACACATTAAAGTTTGTTTGAATTTAATTCCTCGTAAACTAAAATTAATTCTAACATATTGATTAATTTTGTTAAGACCTCAAACAAAACTTAATCAAGATATTATTCAACTAATTAGCACCACATTATACAATACTTGCATCACCATCATCATCCTTGGTAGTATTTTTCTCCCAAAACTCCTTGGGATTTGTATGTCATCAGTGTTTCCATATTTTTTCGTTTTATTTTATTTTTATTCATATACAAATCAAGAAGATGAATGTTTATTCTCATAAAAAAGAATGAATGTTGAAATGGTTTCAACTTTCAACTAAGAAAACGGAGATTCTTGGAAACTAGGAATGAATTGGAATGAATTGCATGTATTTACCACAAATCACTTTCAAAGATTTTAGAGGGAGAAAAGAAACATAATAGCGTAAAATTAATTAGAGAAAGATTAAGTTGCTAAAAACTTACAAGGGGTCGTCTACGGTTCCTCGAGGTCATTCTTTGAGGAATCATTTCATCCAATAAAATTCTGACACATGCTCACATGTACAACACCCTCATATTTAGAATACTTAATTTAAAAAGACTTTATTACCCTTTTAATAGTTTTAGTTTAATAAATTAAATTTTAATTCTTTCATCTATCAAAAATTCCTCCTCTCTTTCATCGATGTTTCTCCCAATTGTCCATCTTTTCTCCAAAATTTCATTTCATTTGGCATCTCCTTCAAAGTCCCCGTTTCCCTCAAATTTGTATTGAGTCCTATTCATCTTTCCAATTTAATCCACCCCCATTGCCGATTTATTAGTACTTCAGTCCTATTGCTTTCATGATGCTGATTTTTATACATTAATGTGAATGCTGATTTTTATTCAATGTTTTGTATAATAATTATGTGGCTTCATGTTTGGGCTTTGATAAATTTACGTCTTCATTTATTATTTGAATAGGTTATGTCATTTACATTTTTGAAATACTTTTGAAAGCACTTTTAGATTCTTCGGACGAGGTATTTTTTGTCTACCTTCAGATAAATTTTCCAGGATGCTGATTTTTATTCATATGATTCAGTTTCTTTTGGTGTTAAAAGAGGAGTTGATTAGCCAATTAGTGTTTGAAAATATTGATGCTGCTGGGAAATTTTATTTTGCATATTCCAAAGCCGAATGTTTTGATGTTAGGAAACAAAGTGTTCAGGTCACGGGTGATTTAGTAAAATTATAGGGTGTGGGTTTGCACACGAGAGGGGTTCCGCAAAGCAAGGAAAGAAAGTTTTTATAGGATTCGAGAACCCAAATCAATGACTAGATATGGATGCGATGTCAGATTTCGGGTGTCAGATGACCGATTTTCAGGGCGTTATATAGTTTTGAAATTTGTGAATACTCACAATCATTCTTTAGATGGATGCAAAGGTATATTATTAATCATCAGGTGGTTCTTCTCTATATGTTGCATTCGTCAATATACAAATCTTTTTAAGTAATATCAGTTATCTCTTGTATGCAGATACATGTCAATTTCAGAGAAGTCTATGTAGAGTATGATGACAGACATTGGATTAAGGTCATCCCAAGTTATGAATTACTTGGAGCAATTAACCAGAGGTGCTGAAAAACTAGTGGATATTCTAAATTCCAAGCCATCAATAAATTTCAAGATTCTAGAAGCAAATGTTGTGGTTCTAGTCATAATTATCATCGAGTTTAAACTTTTTTAATTTTTTTAACTTTTTGTTGAAGTCAGCATCAATGTTTAATTTTTCAACGACTGTTCAAATGCTATTGTTATTCCATATTGTGTGTGTTATGTAAATGGATTATTACTCAGATTTAAATAGTTAGGTTTGTCAGCAGTTAGCCACTAATATTACATGTACGCTTTAAAAAAATGAAAAAGTAGAATTACAAAAACTACATCTATATAATGATTTCTGCTTTACTAGTGAGTGGTATCCAAAATTTCAAAAACTGCTATTCCAATTACACTCTTTCTTTCATGTAAAGACATATCTTTTAAAATAAATGACGATTATTAACCAATATGCAATTTCAATAATTTCAGAAACTTGATAAATTTATTGAAGATAGGTTGCCTCGATTTGAGATAGAAAAGGAAAAAACATGTTTTGAATTCTTCTCCGCATGCCACCGTATAAAAACAAGTTTCTACATCTCACTCATCAAATTCCAAGTTTTTCATTCCTCCAAGATATTTGGATTGGCCAAAACACAAAAATCTAAATTCTTCTACCCCAAAAAAATGTACAAAATGCAAATCCATATTGCTTGATTGAAGCCAAATGCATATATACAGAAGAATTATATCTCTTTGCCTATGGATGAGTTTCAAACATTGTTGGGGAAAATGATATTTTCAAACGCTAATGCAATAAGTGTACTCGTCAATGGTCATTGGGTGCTTCTCATACTCAGTCTTCTCACTTCTCTTTAATTAGTGAATAATATGCTCTGAGAGCTTTCATACAATTGCCAAACCTGCAAAATTGGAGAAAAAATTACAGATTAACATACCGTTAAACACAAAAATAGAAAAATATTGTTATATTATTGACAGTAACAAAAGAGTCTAACTCATGAAGAATACAATTGGAAATTGTCAAATTTTTGCTATCCCTTTCTTGGACTTTTGGCCTCTTCTACTAGCATCTGAATCATTTTGAATCCGCAATTACATATCACAAGGACCAAGGAAAAGAGTATTTGTGAGGGGATGACATGTCTTAGGAAAAACGACAAATACATGGATAGAGGAGGACTACTAGTTGAAGCAAAGACAATATCTTCATGAATAGAAGAGGACCCAACCCTTTTGAAGTAAAGGCAATATTTTCATTTTATATAGACCCACACAAATAACCAAAGTCTTCTTTTAATCTCAAATAACAGAACTGAATCATACATTGAAGGTTTTACAAATGGATTCGAAGAAGTAGTACTTACTACTCAACTAGCTTCTCACATGTCGCAAGATCCATATCCCTCCAAAATTATAAAAAAAGATGATGCTATCTGAAACTTCTTTCACTGAAGAAGATAAAACAAAACAAAGAACATAGTTCAGAATATGGATTGCCCGTGAACCAGTAGTGCAAAGATGTCTTTTACCCAAAAGGAAAAAACTTTCATAGAAATAAGAGAAGCTTTGGTGTACATTCAGATGAACTCAAATACTTAGCCACGTGTATTCAATCACTCAGTACTTTGGTGTGCATTCAGATGAACTCAAATACTTAGCCACGTGTATTCAATCACTCAGTAACTTGCTTTCATGTTTACTGAAGTTCAAGATTATCACAGTATTTACATTAACAATAAAATTCTCATATGCAAAATTTTAGGAAGCAGGATTAGAACTGCCTAATTGGATATGATGATAAGTAACTAACTCAAACATATTAAAATAATGTTGTATTGTATCCAATCCAATTGTATGATCCTTGCTTATACGTGTACCATTAATTCCTTTCAAACTTTCAACCAATAATATCAGTCAAAAGGATAAAGATACTTACTTTGGAGTTGCCGTTTTTGTGCTTCTAGTTCATTCTTTCAACTACTTCAGCCATCTTAATAGAGATTGAAGCCATCCCATTTTTTATCCGATCATTTTTCTATTAGAATAGATAATACTAACTGACTGTTGCTTAAGCCTATTTCTTAGCATCAAAGTCAAGAATAACTTATTGTTGTCACTTTTTTTATATATCTGAGCTGCATTGGCACATTCACCATATGGACACTCAAGGGTCACCAGCTCCATCAAGCACATACCAAAAGCATATATATCTACAAGCTCATTGTATTCTTCCTGAAAAGTTCGGGTGCCATGAATTCGGGTGTGCCTAGCATCAAAACACATTAAACAATTACCTTCACTGTTTAAAACCTCTATTAAAGATACTAATTCAATTGATGGTACCTATGACATTATGAGCATAACGTGCCTGCTGAAAATACAACGAGTCCCATATCACCGATTTTCACTTCTCCTTGATTCCCATTAATATATATTATCACACTTCAAGTCACCATGAACAACTGGGGTCATGTAGTCTAGACTATTTCTTCAATGCCCACACATCAACATGCTTGGGTTTCTTCCTATACCTACACAAACATACACAAACCAACTTGATTCTCACATATTGCAGTAGATGGTTATCTAAATTCATAGTAGCTCCTAAAAGAAAATTAAACATAATGTCGCAAATTTACAGATGTGAAAATCCCGGTGATGGTATATGACTTAAATTGGATGTCAGGAAAAAAAATCAAAACCCTAGGTCTTTAATAAACGCACCTGAACGCACCATGGTGCGGCAAAAAGGATACCTTAGTTTGGCCACTGGATCTGCACTTCTCGACTCAAATGATGGTGGAGGAGGCAAGAGGAAGGGTGGCGAGCCGGACTGAATATAGATGGAGGCAAGAGGAAGGGTGGCGAAAGAGATTCTCCGGCGTTGGTGTGAGAGGAATACAGTGAAACTGAAATCGTCTGGTGAGAGAGAGAAATCTGGAAAGAGGGGTTTGAATGAGAAGGGCTTAACTGTAATTTGTTATTTTCGAATTAATTAAACCAGGGATATAATGATAATTTTGTTAGTGTACAATGTTTATTATAGAAAGTATGATATTAACCTTTATGTTATACACTATAATATTTAATAACTGACTATTGTACACTCTTGTACAAAATTGAATGGCTTTGATTGAAGATTTTAAATTTTTAATGGCTTCGATCTTATATGAAACGATTCCTCAAGTACACACTCGAGGAACCATAGACAACCCCATCAAAATTTCGTTTCGAGTGTATGTTTCGGTCAGCCAAATATTGAAATTTTTTTGAGACTTTTCGAAAATGTTTCGGACACACTAAGGAAAAATTGTAATAAATATTACTAAATTTAGATAAATAATAGAGTTTAAGGCAAACAAATATATAGTTTCGGAATTATATCTTATTTTCATTCGCTTGATTTAAAAACGGAAACTTTTCAATGTTTTCGAAGGAAAAGATGGAAATTTTGATCCATGATCCAATGATATGATGTCGTCGCAACTATTCCAAAGATCTCTAATATATATTTCTTCTCAAGACAATAACCAATACCTATATATATTATACATGACCTCAAGATTGTGAAGAGTGTGTTTCACGGAATGATCAGGAACACCACCCTCTCCATTAAAACCAAAAAATCAAAATTTAGAGAATATTATTGTAAATCTTTTTTTAGAAATTTTAAATTTCACAGTATGTAACAAAATTGATTAATACTCATTATCTCGTCTTTTACAGAGAAAATAATCATGTTTCCAGGGAAAATAATCATGTTTCCCTCACTTCTGGAGGTTAAATTATCATGTTAACGTTTATATATCTCACTTTATCACGCGATATTTTTTCTCCAAAGAAAAAAAGAGATAACGGTCACGTGTGAAGCGCGTAGGCGATTCTAGCTATCCATTTCCATCAAATTATCTAATTGTGATATGAACATTGCAATCAAAATTTAAATTATGATATTAAATATGCATTTATATATCTAATGATATCGCAAAATGCACTATTATATGATACCAAATATGCAAACTTCACCTGAACAAAACCTACTGATCATTCTAAATTTCTAATGACTTGGTGCCATTCGGCAAACCACTTGTGTCAAAATTAACTGTACTATGATTTTTAAGTTAAAATAATGATTTCCTTTTTTTCTTTCTTCTCTATTACCCTACCATCTCCTTGTTTGTTTTTAGGCAAATTGTGAGACTCCCCCCCGACTTCTTTGCCATGTATTGTAGTTGCCACATAAAATTTAGGGTAAACATAATTAATGGTCCTTCGTATAATTAAATTTTTCTTATGCTTTTCCGTTATATTTCTGTGGCGCTTGGTTGATGCTTGCTTTCGAACTGGATGCGCTCGAAGCTAATTTGTCGTGAACTACGTTATATATAAGTATGATCTAATACAGTTGCGTACATATCACAGGATGTATATTAATTAGTTTCTTCTAATTTCGAAGTTTCTGCAAGTTGTATGATGGTCCCTATCTTTTTAAAAATATAAATATCGCAAATGTAAAAGTAATCAAACAAAACTCTATGATTTATGAATTGATAAAAGTTTAATTCATTATTGTATAAACAAGATTAAGAGATTTTATTTTTAGAAAGAGATTCATGATATATGATTCTTTAGTAAATAAGATGGATAAAATTTGATGAGTTTAGTTAGTAAAAGTAAATCCTCCAAATCTTGTAAATATGTTAAAAAGCATATGATGGAAAGTTCCTTCTTATTGATACAATTTTGACCTAAAACGTTGCACCTATACTTTACTTTCAATCTCTCCTCTTATTTTCGAATTAGTTTACACATTCACGATATTGTGTTACTATCTTACGATATTATTTACATTATTTATACCAATTATTATTATATATTATTATTATTATTAGATTCTACATACAAACACATGCAAATAACAAAATTTCAAAAACTTATAATATTTCAATTTAATCTCGCCATATATCCATTATTCAAAATCCCAACCATTATCCTAAAATCACACGAAGTATTTGAGAAAGGGAATAAGTTAAATATGGAGCTTATACGTTACGAAATTGAGTTTACATAAATTCATTAGATTTTTTTCAAACATTACCACACCACACAATTATTTAGTTAAATTTTCTAATAATGGAAATAATTAAATAAAATGTAAATTATTTGAATTCTTTTTAAAAAAAATATAAACACAAGTTTGAAAAAGTTCAAAAAAACAAAATACACCACAAGAATCTTTTCCGATAAAACCAAAGTCACACACCGCCTTGGCTGTCAAAAAGTAATCACATCGAACGGTCCTAAATCAATCCGTCTCACTACACGTACACAATTCGTGAAATTAGTAAATAAATATATATATAATTGAAAAAGAAAACCACATCAGCATTTCACAGACACACCTCTCTAATTTTCTCCAGAGAGCTGACTGCTCCTTTCACCCCTGGGTTTCGAGAAAACCTCCAGTCGATCGAGCTTTCTCCGGTGTGTTTTTACCTCTTGGTATCGAAATCTATATACTTGTGTAAATGGTTATATGTACATCTCTTCTTCTTTTTTTTCCTCTGGTATGTGTACGTGTTCTGTTTCGCGTCGAATTGGTTTTGTGTTATCTTGCCGATTGTTTAATTGTATGTTTATCACAAAGAAAATGGGGCGTCAAAAAAGAATTTTTTTAAATTAGCTTTTAGCTTAATCTTCAAGGGTTTTAATTTGCATTCTTGGATTTTGGGAAAAAAATTACGAGTATTCAAGAATGAAACTTTCTTTAATTTTCTTTTTTTTGTCCCCTTTCGAGATTGGAGCGACAGAACTTTGAGAAGAAAATAAATGGGATGTAGGCCAATTGAGTGTTTGATGGTCATTTTGGTTTATGATTTTTTTTAGTGCTGTGTTTACTTGAAGTTGAAGCTGAGTTGGTTCCACTAAAGGCCCCAACTTTTGATCATTGGTGTCGATTTTTGAGTGATCTTTTCCGTTTTGAAACTGTGATATCTGTATTTTCTAGTTTATCTTGATTGTGAATAGATTTATGTGGAAAATTGGGTGCCGAGATGGATGATTGTGTAGTTTTCATTTTTTAGATTATGCTAAATACTTTAGTATAGCCCTTTGGTGAAGAATGTAGGATTTGGCATTTTGTACTTAACGGTCGAACTTCTAAGAATATCTTGATCAATTTGGTTATTTTACCAAACATGAAGTTCGTTCCCGATGCCGAGTCATTTTCCCGCTTTTTCCTTCCCTTCTTGCCACTCATTTTGTTTGAATGTGGGGTATTTTTGGTAGATTGTTATTAGATTTACCTTTTATTGTCGTAAATATCTATTTTGCTAAATCTAACCATCATTAATATCACTATATCAGGTTTTGAAAATCTCGATTAGGATGGGAAGTAACGACTGTGGGCCCATGAAGATATCTGGAAATGATGCTGATGATTGTTCCGCAACCACCGTTGAGATAAAGATCAAGACATTGGATTCTGAAACATTCACCTTACGAGTAGATAAATGCGTAATATATACTACCTTCCAAGTTTCACTTGTCGGAATTGTCGTTTTGTAGTTACTCCTAGAAGTCTTTGATATGTCCAAATTTTCTATTTAAGAACTTGCTATTTTGTTAATTCACCCTCGATTCACACGCATAATTAAGAACAGTTGTTTAGCTGCCGGAGAAGATTTGATTACATAACTACTTCACTTGCTTTAATTGAAGAGTTTTGATCCTTTCTCGTTATAAGTGATGGAAAAAATTCTTGTCGTGTTTCGAAATTCTCTTTCCAATCTTCTGCTTGTGTTGCATACAGATACTCCCGTATTTAATTGTACGTCTGCATTTATCCAGATGCATGCCATACTTTCATACGTAAATATATGCATGCATCTACGTCTCTCTCTCTCTCTCGCTCGATACACACACACACAAGAGTTCAGGAATCATTCTTATGAATGTAGCTGGCACTGGATGTGAGTTTCAATATCTCATTGGTAAATATTTTTGAGTAGCCTAATTTTGACAATTTGCACATTGGCTACAGGTCCCTGTCCCAGAACTAAAAGAACAGATTGCTTCTGTGGCTGGTGTCCTATCTGAGCAACAACGCCTTATATGCCGTGGAAAAGTTTTGAAGGATGATCAGCTCCTCTCAGCTTACCGTATCCTTTCTATCTTTATATCCTGGATTTGATCTCATTTAGAGATTTGATCTAATTATGGGTTGCCTATGGTCTGTTGATTCTTCGTTCTATCTCTTTTGCCTATTGGAACTTTGAAGTTAAGTTTGCCTTTTAAGGAAATATTCTCCGATTACCTGCACGGTTTTCTACTTGCAATGTTAACTTACTGTGCTGAATGTACCAAAAGTTACATAAATGAAATCAAATCTTTGGTTGCCTTCTGACTAGGACCCACAGTTTTATATACCACCGATAGTTGATTTTTCTGTGTATTAACTGGTACTACCTTGAAACTCCTAAATGGAGGTACTTTTTCTTTTTCTAGTGTATAATAAATTGAGTTTCCAACCAAGATATTGCAGGCGAGATTTAGTTATCAAGCAGATATAGGTAACTATATTTTCAAAATTTGGATGGTTTTACTTGTTATATTCTCTTACAGTTCCTTTTGGGGGGGATGTTAGTACGGTTTACGTTTTCAACATTTGCTAAATATGAGTTTCTCGTCATTTTCCATTTTGTGTGTGTTCCTAAACATATATATGTAGATGTGGAAGATGGTCACACCCTGCACCTGGTTGTTAGACAACCAGTTACTACATCGCCAGAGGCCTCATCTGATCAACCAGGTTTGTCTTAGAATTGCTTAGAAGTTTCCTATTTCAATACATAAGTAATAAGTTCATCTTGAGAGATAAGTTGCAGCTAACAATTGATGGGAATTCTCGTCTCTTTTACTTGAGTTTATGCATTTAATTCGTCATAAGAAATTAATCAATAAATGAATATCAAGCTCCTTGTATTTTCAGCAAGTGATCCAGCTTCAAGTACCGATAATTATCCAGGCAATTTAGCAAGTCCTAGTATGATGGTTGGAACCTTCAATATCTCCGAGCAGGGAGATGGATCATTTCCTGATCTCAATCGAGTAAGCATATATGTGACTTTTGAAAAACCGTCATATGAGCTTGAATTGTCACTTTCAAAAGTTTCTGGTCTCGTTTGTCTTGTAGATTATTTCAGCTGTTATTAATTCTTTTGGGATGGGAAGGCCAGGAAGCGGCAGTGAAGGGACTGACCTTAATGTAAGTCATTGAAGATTTAACCTTTACTTATCAGTTCTATTCTGAATTTGACATGAACCATCTTCATCTTAGTGATTCCTTATAAGACAAATAAATGATTTCTTATACTATTTCTTTGCCAGCAAACTCCTTCTGAACGGCTCTCAACTGCATTTACCCTCGGAGTCGGAGGTCAAGCAGCTTCTACTGCTGTTCCTGTTGAATCTGCACAGCCACCGGTAGCCTTTGACTTGATTTTTTGCACATAAAGACCTTAACATTTTGATACTTCAGAATTATTAGTAATGTAATCATTTTTGATTAATTGTTGTTCACATTTTTGCTGCAGATTATAGCAGACTCATTGACTACTTTGTTACAGTACTTGGGTCACTTGAGGGAAGAAATGATTGTCAATGGTTAGGTTTTTTCTGATTTTCTCTTTGATTTTAAATATTCCTCCAATTTTACTCGTGCGACTTTTTGTTATTGCTCGAGTTGTTGAGATTTGGTCTGTGCAGTTCGAAGAGAGATTCCTAGTTTCCTTGCAAGTGAAGGACAAGATTTTGTACCTGCTGCAGTGCCTTCTACAGAGTCCAGAAGGCTTCTGACGCCTGAGTTCTTGGCTGAGGTCATGTCATCTATTAGACAACTTCTTATTGAACAAGCCACTACCAGCTTGTGGGTAAGCGCTCAAATTATGTTTTACTCTACTCCCAGAAATAAATATAGACAAATATTATTTCCACTAAGTGCGCACAAAACTATACCTTTTTACAGAAAGCATTTTCACCTGTTTGCATTTTTTTCTAAAGTGGATCATGAGAAAAACTGAGTGTGATTTTGTGTGGATCATAATATGCTAATTCACAGACTGACTACTTTTTCAGGCAACACTAGTTTACCTTCTGAAGATCAAGATTTATATGGTGAGTCCCGACGTGAAATGGAGCAGATATTAAGGAGATTATTTCCAGGGGGCACTTTTGTTAGTGGCAATCAGGATCGCACACCTCCTATTCAAACTGAACCAGTAAACCGTGGTGTCAGAAATTCTCAGGTAACAGCACAAGATGTGGGCAGTTCTCAGGCAGGAGCTAGTGATGAAGGCATATTTTTATCTAGTATACTCCGTCAAATAATGCCCATGATCTCTGAGAATGCTGGAGCCGAGACTAGCACTGACGGAGCAAACAACTCTGGTGAAGCTCAGGTAACGCACGAGACCTTTCTTTATTTATTAATTTTGAACTTTAAATTTGATATCTTTTGTGCGTGCATAAATTAAAAAGTAAGCATTTTGGCAATTGATGTTTAATGGAAGAGCTCTTGATATAATATTTGTCCTCCGTTAATGGCACCCATGCAGGCTGATGAGAACCCAGATCAGGGAAATTCATCTCGTCGCAGGCACGGTTCTCAGTCACAAGAAAGCTCAAAACGACATAGGGTATGATTTTTTCTTTTACTTAATCTTTTTTCCATCTCTTGATTTATCGATGCACCCCAACACAATTTTTACACACACACACACACACACACGCACACACTCTTTATTCAGCTTACTGAAAGTATGTTTTGTTTCTAATGATGCAGAGGAATTGATGTATAAAGGAGTTATGCACAGTACTCCTCCATATCCTGGTTGTTGCTATGAACCCATTGGGTAGAAGGAGATATATTCTTGTTTTCATAAACCGGCTGATGTTAGACTTTGGAGCTACTAGGGGTGAACGCGGTCGGGTTTTAGCGGGTGACAACGAAAAAATCAACCCGACCCGACACATGCGGGTTGCCAAAATTTCAAACCGCACTCATATTTTTAAGTTCATAAACCGCACGGTTCGGGTGAGGCGGTTGGCGGGTTGAACCATTGAATATAGTATATTCAACTAACTTATACTACATAAAATTCAATCTGACTAGGAAGAATAAAAACAAAATAAGATTGCGCAAACTCATGGTTAATGGCCCATTTTGCCAAACGCAACTATAATTCCTAGTTAAACAATTCTCCAATCCGGTTTGGTCAACAAAATTAATCACTTGTAGGGTGATTTTTATGGGTAGGATCAATTCCTACAATAAGAAGAAACTACGTACATACAGTGCAAAAATTAAAATTAATGGATGTATAAGTTACAGTACTTTTCTTTTTTATATAAAAATAAAAAAAATGATTTAAATATATTTTAAACTCAAATGTTCTCTAAACTCTTTTTGTGTATTGCAAAGAAAGGGATTTACATTTAACAAGAGCACATAAAATAAGGTAGGTGTGGCAAAATCTTTAAACTAAATATCCAACAAACGGAATTGGGTACTTAGTTAATAACTATGAATAATTTATACTTTGAAACATTTTATGTTCCTCTTTCCTCTTGCTCACTCAAATTTCCTACCCTTGGCTCGCACGTATGGCTTGGTGTGACTTCTGAGTCATGAAAATTGAGAACTGATTTTCAATCTTGATTTTTTAGGAGAGGCGCGATGGAGAATAGAACTGGAGAGAAGATCCTAACACCAATTAGTCTGAAAAGGGAAGTCGCGGGGCATGAAGCTTAGAGATGGAAAACCCTAATTATTTTTCAATGTTTTGTTTGGTAAGTGGTGTTGGGTAGAGAAAACATATAATATTTGGATGGGTCGGGTTAGGGGCAATTTTTAATCATTAAAACCGCAACCCAACCCATAACTTTCGGGTGGTCACTATTTCAACCCATTACTAGTTTTATAAGACTAACAACCGTCAGGTTGGGTCGGCTCGGGTTGAGCGGGTCGGGCGGGTTAATGAACACCCCTAGGAGCTACACATAAATAAACAGTTGCTCCTTTTATTGAGTCGGCTTTTTTATATTTTATAATATACCGGCATCCTTGGACCCTCAACTTGGTGTTTTATGATTCTTCATTCTTTAGTTTCTCATATTTTCTTGGAGATTAATGCTAAGTTAAAGTGATTTGCCGGAAAATTGTAGTGGATAATTAAAACATTAAAATGTTAAATGTAGAGTTAAAGATTTTGAACTGCAAATTTTCTTCCTTGCAATGTTAGTTTGGAAGCTCTTTGTATGGGCCTTTTTTTTTTCCTCGAATGGCTTGTGGTAAGTCATTTGAATGAGTTGATATGGTTTTCTTTTTTGTCCTTAAGATGGAACAAATATTGTTCTACTCGGCCAAGCATTGTGTGAATTTGACCTAGAAAGTATTCAACCGGGTCCGGGTCTTGCACTTTTGATAGGTTGTGCTTGTTACCCATATTTAGCGGGGTGCATTTCCCCTAAATATAAATCAACACTTTATTTTTTAATATAAAATTATTTTTCTCAAAACTTTTCTTTTACGTAAGTTGTTGAGATAAGTTGGAGCAAATCTTGAGAGCAAATCTGGTTCAATTGACATATTTAACCTTTTACAAAAAAATTCTTTCTTCCAAGTCAATAGTCAACACAATTCAAATTCTTGGCTAGTTGGGTCCATCTTTCCGGTTCTCGAACTTTTAACGGTTCGATCTATTTCTCTTCAAAGTCTTTCTTTTATCCATAAATACCTCAATGTCCTAAGGATTCTCTATCAATTAGGTTATGTTCTTGATGACCTACTTTTCAGTCACACCTCCTAATACTATGTTGGCGTCAAAATGGTTGGCGTGAGGCTTCTACTCCCGAGGCTCGCACGTGCAGCCCTTACCTTTTAATGGCTTGCACAATGGTGGGTGAAGTGTGGAAGAGATAGGGACTTATTTTGTGCGGGTTAATTTTTCAAATATAACTTTCGAGGTCAGTGCTTGCACAATGGTGGGTGAAAGTGCGGAAGAGATATGGGACTTATTTTGTGTGTTAATTTTTCAATTATAATTTTCGAGGTCAGTGCTTGCACAATGGTGAGTGGAAGTGTGAAAAAATATGGGACTTATTTTGTGCGGGTTAATTTTTCAAATATAATTTTCTTTTTGAAGAAATAGAAAAGTTTGATAGAGATAAACTTTGATGTGACTAATGGAGTTTGAGTCTTTTGTTGTCAAGTTCAAGCTTGAAGTTTCTAAAAAAAAAAAAAAGGTTCAAGCTTGGAGATGTTTATAACTTTGGTTATATTTTTAATGAGTTTAGTATAGTTCATAAATTGTCAAGTTTGTTTCGTAACAAAAAACTCTTTTCGCTTAAATTCTCAATACTTTAGTACTGTCACGAGGCAAGAGGGTTGCGACGGATGTATGAAAAAGTATCTTAAACTTATGATTTGTAAAATTGCATATGAGTTGTCTCATTAAAAATAAAGAACTTAAAAATGAGAACAATATGACTTTATATTTTTTGGTTTTGACGCAATGTACTGAAAGTTTAAATCTTGCAAAATTAGGACCGGTGTTTCGTGTGTAAATAATCTTTTTGTCAATAGTAGGTTCATAAATTAGGATGTTAGCACAAATTTGAATTTGGAACTTTACCTATAAAAATGTCTGAAATATACGATATTATGGTAAAACACTGCTACTGAAAATTGTCTGTTCAACTTTCATGCAATGCATGCTCTATAGTAAATTGCTCTATGAAAAAAATGCTCTATATAGTAAATTTACGGGTGATACTTGCCTAGACCGGGTCTTTCATAGATCATGAACAAAATCAGTGCATCCACCAAACATATTTACAAGATTTTGTGTATGGTCTATAAAAGACCGGGTCTAGGCAAAAATTTTCCGTAAATTTACTTGGGATTAATACGGCCAGTAGTAGCTAGAAAGTCATACTTCATGCAAATTGAAATAAATTTGGAGAGAAATCATCAAAGTACTAATGCACATGAACCAATGGCCATTTATTCAGTTCTCTTGGATTCAGTTTATGAAAAAAAAAAAAGGGGATCACAACAAAAACTACCTAATCCTATAATAATCCCACTTTGCACCTTCAAAATATATCAATATGACACTATTGCACCCTAACAAAATATTAATCCCACTTTACAACCTCAAATCATATCTGATAGAAACTTAGAGAAGAAGACGTTTTTGCTACTGCATAATTTCATAAACTGATAAGCCTTGTAAATAGGCAGTACAATACAAATAAAACTGAAACACTAGAAATAACTTTTATCCACTAACCCATGATCTCTAATATTGATCTGACTAATAAACTACTTAATAATAAGTCTACTCATCACACGTAGGAGATAAGTTTGACACTATTTATATACAAAATAAATCCTAACAAACTCTCCCTTAAACTGAAAGCTTTCAAGCATCAGTTTTATCAACAGATCAAAATGGGCACAAAATCAAATTAGAGGAGAAGGGGCAAAATGAGCGAAGAAGAAGAGAAAATGAAGAAGAAGAAATAGAATTAAAAGGATAAGAAGCGTGATTATAAGTAAAAGTTGTTAATTCATTTTTGTTTAGTTTATTTCAGTCAATTAGTAGTCAAATATAATTAGTTACAGGCGGTTAATGTGAGATTACATTTCTGTCCTTATATACTTGTATATATAGATAGAATACTCTTGTACAGAACATATAGTTCAATATACAATTTATTTTCCTTCCTGCAAATCAAGTTCAGTAATTTGTTTCTCTCAAAATCATATATGTTCATATACCAAAATTAATATGGTATCAGTAGTTTCAAGGCTTCCGCAGTAATATTTGTTCATCAGTCCTCTTTGTTCATCAGAATCAGTCCTATTCTACTGGGCATCTTCATCTTCAATCCAGATTATAGCAACTCATCATCATCTCTTCCATTAACCAAAGTCCATCAGTTCAAACTATCACCACATCAAGATTTCATTCAACTGAAATCTTGTTACTGGAAATCCAAATTTCTTCGTTTTTGTTCAGATCATCATCTTTCCATCATCAAGATTCAGATTCACACTCAGGTTCTTGTTTTTTTTTTCACAATTCAGATACTGTTCTTTGTTTTTTTTCTTTCATCTTCATCTCCTATTTTTTTCAAAAAAAAAAAAAAAACCATTACACATCATCATGACTTCAGAATCTCCCACACAATCCACTGAAACCATTCACCAAACTGCTTCCTCAAGATCCAGACCTCTCATAGAAGATCCTTCAAGCCCTTTTTATCTACACCCTGCAGATGGACCAGGGATCATTTTAGTCTCAGAAAAATTGACAGAAAACAATTATCAAACATGGTCTAAAGCCATGATCCGTGCACTAAAAGTCAAGAACAAATTGGGATTCATAGATGAATCCATTCCAGACCCTACTGATGACCCAATCCTCTCCAATTATTGGGACAGAAACAACACCATAGTCATCACTTGGATCTTGAACTCCCTTTCTCCCATCATTAATCATACCCTACAAAATCACACCCTAGCCACAGAACTATGGAAAGAACTCAGGCAACGATTTCAACAGGCAAGTGGGCCACGCATGTTTCAACTACACAGGGATATAATGAACTTACAACAACAGTCATTATCAGTTAATGCATACTTTTCTAAGCTAAAAATCATATGGGATGAAATTACAAATTTCAGACCTAAGTGTACATGTGGTCAATTGGAGCAGTATTTTGAAAAAGAATATCTTATGATCTTTCTAATGGGACTCCAAGAGAACCTTGCTCATACAAGAAGCCAGATCCTACTCATGGAACCCATTCCTGATGTCCCAAAAGCCTATGCCCTGGTTTCTCAAGAAGAAACACAAAGGGCTGTTCAGTCTTCTTCCAACACTACTGACCCTCTCACAACTATGACATTTAATACAAAGTCTTATCCTATAAACTCCAACACCAGACCACCCTCTAACCCCAATTCTACTCAATCTTTTAGACCAAACTATAACTCCTACAGATCACCTAGACCAACTTTTAATAACACATTTCCTAGACAAAATAGACCCTATTGCACTCACTGCCAACTCCCTGGACACACTATTCATACCTGTTTCAAACTTAATGGCCATCCCCCTGGTTACAGGCCTCCAGCACCTAGATTTCCAGCTAATCCCAATAACAATATCAACAATATATCTACTGACACTACCATTCCTTCCTCACCACTCCAAAATTTTGTTCACACTTTATCTCCTGATCAGTTTACTCAACTCTCTCAACTCTTCACTTCTCATTTGACTGGCACTCCAACTACATCAGAATCACATGACACAGACAGTACACCTACCACATCTACTGCTAATGCTCATTCAGGTATATGTTCTTCAACTAATCCAACTATTTCCTCCTATAATTTATCTTGTTCATGGATTCTTGACTCAGGTGCATCTCACCATATATGTAACAATATTAAAATGTTCACTACACTTACTCCTGTCACTAATACTTCAATCACATTGCCAAACAATTTTATTGCCCTGCATTTTTTAAAGGCACAATTCAATTAGACATTGACATAACTTTACATGATGTTCTTTTTGTGCCCCATTTCAAATTTAATCTTTTATTTGTTAGTTCCCTATTATCAAAATCTAATTATCACATTATTTTTTAGACAAATAATTTCATTATCCAGGACAAGACATCTTTGAGGAAGATTGGCAAGGGTGATTTAGTTGAAGGCCTTTACATATTACATCATGTTGTTTTACCTCCTATTTCTTGTAATAAAGTTTCTATTGAAACTTGGCATAGTAGACTGGGTCATCCTGCCATAGATAGGATTAATTCCTTACATTCTGTACTTCAGTTTCCTAAATCTTCTAATATTCATAAACATTCTTGTGAAATATGTCATTTTGCTAAACAAAAGAATTTGCCTTTTCCTTTAAGTTCAACTATTTCTCCTCATCCTTTATATCTCATCCATTGTGATATTTGGGGGCCTTACAAGGTAGTTTCACACACTGGTTTTAGATTTTTTTTAACTTTGGTGGATGATTATACTAGATTTACTTGGGTTTATCTATTGAAATTAAAATCTGATGTGCACAAATTATTCCTCAATTCCTTAACTTGGTTTCAAATCAATTTCCACATAAAGTCAATTTTTTAGAAGTGACAATGCAAAGGAACTTGCATTTACATCACTATTTTCAGACTTAGGTATCATACATCAATTTACTTGTATTGAAACCCCTCAGCAAAATGCTAAAGTGGAAAGGAAGCACCAACATATACTAAATGTTGCAAGGTCTTTAATGTTTGAATCTAAATTGCCTATTGATTACTGGACAGAAAGCATTCTTACTGATGTTTATTTAATTATCAGAATACCCACACCTTTACTTAATAATGTTAGTCCTTATACAAAATTATATCAACAACCATTTGATTATACTTCACTTAGAATATTTGGATGTTTAGCCTTTTCTTCTACTACTAAGGATCACAGGACAAAATTTGACTCAAGGGCTACTAAGAATATTTTCATAGGTTATTCAAGTAACATTAAGGGGTATAAACTACTTAACCTTGACACTCATGAAACTTTCTTTTCTAGAAATGTAATTTTCTATGAACATATATTACCCTTCCATGACAAACATACACTATCTCAGTTTACTTCCTCTAACACTGATCTTTCCCCTGTTAATAACTTACCTCACTACTCACTCTTTGATCCTATCCATCCTCCTGATATTTATCAAAATACCACCTCTATTCCTATACAGACCCCTACACCCTCCACAATTTCAGAACCAATCCCCTCAAACTCTCCTCCTAATATAAGGAGATCTTCCAGACCTCACAATCCTCCATCCTATCTTACAGATTACCATTGTAATCAATTAAAGGATACCTCATCTAAATACCCTTTGTCTTCTGTCCTTGATTATTCATCCATATCTAAGTCTCACATGTGTTTTCTAGCCAACATATCTAGTGTTTCAGAACCTACATCATACAAACAAGCTAGCAAACATAGTGAATGGGTCACAGCAATTAATGAGGAACTAGCTGCAATGGAAAGTAATAAAACATGGACAGTGCAATATTTACCACATAATAAAATACCTATAGGATGTAAGTGGATTTTCAAGATAAAGAGACATGCAGATGGATCAATTGAAAGGTACAAAGCTAGACTTGTAGCTCAAGGTTTCACTCAGCAGGAGGGAGTGGATTACAATGCCACTTTTTCTCCTGTTGCAAAACTTGTCTCAGTTAGAGTCATCCTAGCTCTAGCTATGGCCAAAGGATGGGACCTACATCAGCTTGACATTACAAATGCCTTCCTAAATGGGGATTTGGATGAAGAGGTGTATATGACTCTGCCAAAAGGCTACACACCCTCCACTTCACAGGTAAAATCAGGTATGAATACACCTTTGGTTTGTAAGTTACAAAAGTCAATATATGGGCTTAAACAAGCTAGCAGGCAATGGAATCATAAAATTACAGAGGTATTACTATCTTTAAATTTTGTTCAATCAAGGTCTGATTATTCCCTCTTCACCTCAGGTAATGATTCTACCTTTATTGCTATTTTAATTTATGTTGATGACATATTATTAGCTAGTCCTGATACTAATCTTATCAACAGCATTAAAACTAAACTTTCTGATTTTTTTAAGTTAAGAGACTTGGGAAAATTGAAATATTTCTTAGGTATTGAAATGGCCTATTCTAATAAGGGTTTAATTCTGTCTCAAAGGAATTATACTTACAAATTTTACAAGATACAGGATATTTAGCTTCAAAACCAGTCAATATTCCCATGGATCCTAAATACTCCTTACAATCTGATTCTAATGATTTTTACCTGATCCATCCCCTTATAGGAGATTGATAGGTAGACTAATTTATCTCACCATTACCAGGCCAGACATTTCTTATGCTGTGCATAAACTTAGCCAGTTTATAGCACACCCTAAAATGCCCACTTAACTGCTACACATCACTTGTTAAGATATCTAAAGGCTACTCCAGGCCAAGGCTTATACTATGCTAAATCATCTAATCTTCTATTAACAGGGTTCTGTGATTCGGACTGGGGTTCCTGCTTGGACTCTAGGAGGTCAACTACGGGCTATTGCACATTCATAGGGGATTCTATGATATCTTGGAAAGCAAAGCGCCAACAAACAGTCTCAAAATCAAGTGCTGAAGCAGAATACCGTGCTCTAGCATCAATAACTAGTGAAATTTTGTGGTTATCACAGTTACTAAGGGATTTAAACATTTACACATCAACACCTATAATCTACTGTGATAATCATTCTGCGATGCAATTAGCTAGAAATCCTACATTTCACGAGAGAACAAAACATATAGAGATAGACTTACACTTTGTTCGTGAGCATGTGGACAGACAACACATCAAGCTTCTCCCAATTTCGTCCTCAGCCCAACTCGCAGACATATTCACCAAGCCACTTCCAAGGATCAATTTCTACTCTATTTTATCCAAGATGGGTGTCCGGAATCCGTACACGCCATCTTGTGGGGGGGTATCAACAGATCAAAATGGGCACAAAATCAAATTAGAGGAGAAGGGGCAAAATGAGCGAAGAAGAAGAGAAAATGAAGAAGAAGAAATAGAATTAAAAGGATAAGAAGCGTGATTATAAGTAAAAGTTGCTAATTCATTTTTGTTTAGTTTATTTCAGTCAATTAGTAGTCAAATATAATTAGTTACATGCGGTTAATGTGAGATTACATTTCTGTCCTTATATACTTGTATATATAGATAGAATACTCTTGTACAGAACATATAATTCAATATACAATTTATTTTCCTTCCTGCAAATCAAGTTCAGTAATTTGTTTCTCTCAAAATCATATATGTTCATATACCAAAATTAAAAAGTTTAACTTCAACTTCTTGAGTTCTTCCAAGCTGCATATGCCTAGCAATCTTCTCAATCTTTGGAATGGATAAATATTGAGTGATTTGGTAAATATATCAGCCAACTGATCTTCACTTTTACAAAACTTCATATCAATTGTTCCATCATTGTTGAGATTTCTCAATAAATAAAATTTCACGTCAATATGCTTACTTCTTCCATGTAGCACGGATTCTTGGAGAGTTTAATTGCTGATGTATTGTCACAGTAAATTGTAGTAGCTCCTTCTCGCTTGAACTGAAACTCTTCAAGTATTCTCCTCAGCATTGGTTGAAATAACATTCAGTGTACAATGGCTTGAAAATGAGATGTCACCGAACCGTCCAAACCAAAGTATAAACTTATAAACTAATTGAAAATAAAATGTTCAAATAAAGTCTTATGTTGTTTAAATTAGAGAAGTCTCCCAACTCATAAGTTAATTTTTTTATTTTTTATTTTATTATCGCCAGGACAAATAGCTTGACAAGCACAAGCTGCAGCAGCAACAAATTCAGCTTCAGTGCTTGACAAAGTGACAATTGGTTGCTTCTTAGATGACCACGAAATTGCACCTGTTCCTAACATAAATGCAAAACCAGAAGTGCTCTTTCTATCATCTCGATCTCCTGCATAATCACTATCAGTAAAACAAACCAAATCTGAATTTTCTCCTTTCTTGTAAAACAATCCAAAATCTCTAGTTCCTTGTAAGTAGCGAAGGATTCTCTTGGCAGCTAACATATGTATTTCTGTTGGATTCTCCATATACCTACTAATCAAGCTCACAGTATACATAATGTCTGGCCTTGTGGCAGTTAGTTACATCAAACTACCAACAATTTGCTTGTAAATTGTGTTGTCAACCTTCTTTCCTTCACCCTTTTTGCATAACTTTAAGTTAAATTCAACTGGAATACTTGCAAGATTACAATCATTCATTTGAAACCTCTCCAAAATTTCTTCCACATATTTCTTTTGAGAAATAAAAATTCCATCACCATATTGCATCACTTCTATGCCAAGAAAATAATGCATCAAACCAAGATCAAACATCTCAAACTCATCCATCATTGATTTTTTGAATTCTATAAACATGACATCACAATTTTCGGTAAAAATAAGATCATCTACGTACAAGCAAACAATTAACATTTTACCTTTATCTCCAATTTTCACAAAGAGTGTGTGCTCATATGGGCACTTTTGAAAACCTGCCTTCAAAAAATAAATCTCAATGCGACTATACCAAGCTCGAGGAGCTTGTTTTAGTCCGTAAAGAGCTTTCATTAACCTGTAAACTTTATGCTCATCTCCAATCTTAACATAACCCGGGGGTTGTTTTACGAATACTTGTTCTTCCAAGTACCCATGCAAAAATGCTGATTTGACATCTAGTTGGAAAATAGACCAAGAATTTTGAGCTGCCAAAGCAACCACTAATCTGATTGTGTCATGTCTTGAAATCGGGGCAAAAACTTCTGTGTAGTCAATCCCGTATTCTTGCTTGTATCATTTAGCCACCAAGCGCGCCTTATGTTTATCTATTTCACCATTTTCCTTCAGCTTTGTCTTGAAGACCCACTTGACACCAATTGTTTTGTGCCCTTTAGGAAGATCAGACATCTCCCAAGTATTATTCCTCTCAACAGCTCCCAAGTATTTTTTTTTTCCTTCTTTTTAGATTGTATCTTTATAGCATATATATTTTATGATTCAAGGAATCCCAATTAGGTGTGATCTAGGACCGTATATATGAATATATCTTTAAAGCAAACATTTTATAGACCATCTATGATTGACTAAATATTGCATGGTGAGTATATTGTACAATTGATTTCATGAAAACCGGAAATATTTATGTACATACCTGAAGAACAACTTCCAGTAGTAAATCTTGCGAGATCATATGGAAAACATAGTCGTGAGGGATCGCGGGCTCCACTAGTATGAGCATTATGGCATTGCATGCCGATGGTAAATTGTAGTACTCGTAGCTTTTTAATGGTGCCCCAAGATAATTCAATGATGTAAGATTAGGAGCATGAATCCTCAACTTACCCGTAAACACTCTATTGGAGTATCCATTTACTTCAATGTTTATGAATGACACATCTCTAAGATTGAGAGATGAAACATAAAGAACTCTCATCCCTCCATCTTTGTGATAATATACTTGTCCTCCCAATTTCTTAAACATGAAGAAATTTTAGGATGTGGCGTAGTATATCATCAGGCATACTGCTTAATCTATCCATGTCGGCTTGTTCGCGTGATCTTTTTCGCGTAGGAATCACTTATTACGTGATTGTGCGTGCTTACGAGAATTACTAGCTGATCAAATCAATTTATGAAATTAATCTATATATGTAACCAAATGCACTCACAAACTTGAAAGTCACCCGCCCTCTTTCCTCTTACAACCTCATCAATGTCTTTATCATTGTCGGCTTGCTCGCGTGATCTTTTTCGCATACGAATCATTGATTACATGATTGTGCGTGCTTATGAGAATTACTAGCTGATCAAATCAATTTAGGAAATTAATCTATATATGTAACCAAATACACTCACAAACTTGAAAGTCACCCGCCCTCTTTCCTCTCACAACCTCATCAATGTCTTTATCATTACCACTATCCAATAAACGAATCAATCCATCAAGAGATAACCTGGGACAAATACATAAATAAAATACTCATCAAATTTTTTCATATAAGAATGACAAACTTGTAAATTATAAGTAGCAATAGCAAGATATATATTCCAGCATATTGTATGTACCCAATGAATTTCTGACGGCAGCTGAAGATATGATATGGTTAGGGTTTTCTTCAAAAATAAAAAAGGGAAAAATTCGGACCATAGATATATAAAGAAAATACTCATCAGATTTTTGCATATAAGAATGACAAACTTGTAAATTATAAGTAGCAATAGCAAGATATATATTCCAGCATATATTCTAGTTCGTAGTTTTCTGAAAATGAACACTAATTTTTTGTTGTCTGAAATTGAGCACTCACTGTTAGTT
This sequence comes from Penstemon barbatus, assembly GCA_003313485.2. Classification (NCBI taxonomy): domain Eukaryota; kingdom Viridiplantae; phylum Streptophyta; class Magnoliopsida; order Lamiales; family Plantaginaceae; genus Penstemon; species Penstemon barbatus. Next base: position 88,398,461 of record CM064883.1, on the reverse strand, counting down.
TTGATTTCCTAGGTGAATTTCTTATTTTGCCTACATTTTTTGCCTACATTTGGGGAGCATTTGTAGCGGGATATCAAGAGTCACTCAAAATACTTTGAAAGGTGGCTATGAAGTGATTGAAATATCATGTGCAGGGTTGTTATTGCCACCTCAAAAGAGGTTTTTCCTTTCTGTTAAAAAGAGGTTTTTCCTTATTATTATTTTTTAGAAAAACTTAATTTGAGTTTTTATAGACTTCTCGGTGGATCAAAGTAATCAGAGGCGAATAGCGCAGCTACGCGCAAAAGCTCATGAGGCTATAGCGCATAGCGCTGCGCTAAAGAGCAGGCTTTTTGAAAATAAAGCTCATATATATTTTTTTTAAATAATAATCATAAATCTCGAATAAGACATATAAAAACAATAAAACCAAATCATCTTAGTTCATTAATACCAAATTAAATCCCAAATACCCCAAAACAAGCAAATTAATAAACGTAAAGTACTAGAAGTTTATAACCATTAGTTAACCCAAAAGTATGATACTAAACCCAAAAACAAGCAAATAAACCTAAAGTACTAGAAGTTTATAACAATTAGTTAACCCAAAAGAATAATGTATCCCCTGTGATATTCATAATATTTAATTTATCTCACTCTGACTTGAAAAAGCACTTTAACCTCTTGTAATCTTATAAAAAATTCATACCGCCTCCCTGATATATTTTTATATGTGACACTTTAAACCCCCCCCCCCCTCTCCCCGGTGTTATGATAATGTAGCACTTTACCTTCTGTGTTATGATAAATGTGGCAATTTACTTCCTTTGTTATGCTAAATCTAGCAATGTATCTCATGTGTTATGATAAGTGTGGTAATTTAGCCCCTATGTTACAAAAATAATTTTCATGTTTACTCTCAATATCGATGAGTGAGTTACACTCTCCGGCTGAAGGAGATAAATTGTTTCTTTAAAATTTTCACAGGGAGATAAAATGCCCTTAATTTTTTTAATTACATCGAGATAAATTAAACGTTATGCATTTTAGGGGATAAATTGGAATTAACTCATTAAAACAATGTTTTATTTAATACATGATTTCAACGGAAGCCACGATAATTTTAGTTGGTGCAATGACTCACTGAAATAACCAATCTATATGAATTTTGAATGAGGTCTTTAACAATTCTAAGTAAAATAGAAAAGATCAAAATCTCCAAGTTTGGAGATTTGAAGGTGAAATTCCTTTCCCACCTATTTTTATATTTGATGAATTTGAAGGAGGGACTAAAATGCAAACTCTAAATATGGAGTTTTGAATAGTGATTTGGAGGCTTATCCAAATCATTATTCACGTGTTTTAATTATTATTTTGTCCTAAAATATTCTCCTTTTAATTTTGCTAACTACTTTTACATCATTTATGTTATTAATTATTTTATTTTCTTTAAATTAACAATTAAAATATAAATGTTTGATATAAATATTTAAAATAAGTAATTTATGGAATATTTAATTTTTTAAATGAAAATGTATATTTTAGTTTAGATGTTAAAATCATAAATAAGAAAATTTAAAAGATGAATATTAATAATAAATATAAAATAACTTCAAAATTAGAATTTCATATTGAAAATTACAACTACTTTTAAGTAACAGTATTAATGTGATTGTCCCATAAATGTTCAATCACCGGTCTTCACTAGTGTGTTATCTCATTTATATGAGTGAATAATAAAATTATCCCTTATCTTCAATTTGCCATGTCATTTAAATGTTTTGATTAATGTATTTTGCATTTAATTTTAGTATGATATTTAGTAATTTATTTGAATTTTATTTAATTATATCTAATATATATTATATAATAAACAACTCAAATTTTAACTTTGATGAATGTAGATAAAATTATTTATTTAATAAATAAATAGTATTTGAAGGTTGTGGAATAGCTAGTGTTTTTGAGTTTTTGGGTGGGAGATAATATGTGGAAAAGTGGGACTCCAAACCTTCAAATTTGTTGAAGATTTCAATTTGAAGTTTTAGGTTAGCTTTCCAAGATTTCTATTTTTCTGAAAATGTCTCCTTAAATACTATCTAAAAGGCCAGTGTCATCAAACATCCTATATATTTTTTTGTTTCCTAATATTACTTCACTTCGAATTTTAAAAATCCAACAAATCCGAAATTTCATTGGTTTGATTTTATTTGTCTATATAGTTCAATCACTAATTCAACCTGTATTTAATTAATATATTTATGTTTCATATAAATATACTATACTATGAATTAATACTCAGAATGTGCAATAACATATTCACGAGAAACACAAATACATAAAGAATAACCCCCAGATTTCTTACAATTTAGTAATTTTATTAACTAGTTAAATAATTCACAGTGTTTAGTGTCTATATTATTCAAACTAACAAAGTATAGCATGTATTTTTTACTTTTTTTTAATTAATAATAATAATATATAGTCTGTAGTATAAAAAATTCCTATTGAAGTGTCAAATACTGATATGTCAACTGAATGGGCTTTGGGCCAATTATATGTTTTTTATTTGTTTGCTTTGGGCTTAACTTTTTTAATTTGAAGGGAAAAAAAAAAGTAAAACCTAAAAGACTTCATTGTGAGGTGCTTAACGCAATAATTTTCTAAGTTGACCAAAACTTAGTTAATATTTAGGTGATTGATTATAATTAAATATAACTTAGTTAATGATTTATAGTAATCTTGTTTGATTCATTTGATTTGATAAAGTTTATCTAATGGTTTATATATAATTATAACCTTGTTTGTTTTGATCTTAGTTGCTAAATACGTGTGTCTTACAAAAAGACGTTTTAAAAAATTAAATAAAATTAATGTATGAACATGTCAAGTTAAAGGTAAAATAGGACCTGTAATAAAATTCATATAAAACAAAAGACTTATTATATTCTTATTTTCCAAAATTGCAAACACCTACATAATTGATTTAAGCTGCTTTTTACCTTATTTTGCAAACACCCATGTTTTTTTCTAAAAGCACTTTTTAATTACTTTAAGCAAAAGCAACTGCTTTTCCAGATAGAGAAGCTATTGCAAACACCCCTTTAGTGTTTCTACTACCCCAAATTGACTATGCCTTCGACATGTTTTATGATGGATCACTTGTTGATAGTACAACAAGAATCAACGACGTAATTGAAAGGTTAGGTCAGGAGTGACACTACAAAATATTCTAAATGTCTAGGATACTCTTATTACTCAAAATTATATTAATCAAGTCAACGATAAATTCAAATCCAAATCTGATCCAAGAAGAACAAATTTAGTAATCAAGTTCAGTCTCCCAATGATACTCTAATGCAACTTAATAAACTTGATAAGGACGTAAACAATTTTCAATTATTAGTTAATATGAACAAATAGTCAACATAGGACAAAATTTGTAACATCCTGTCGTCAAAACAATAAATAATTATAACATTGTTATTAATTGTTATCTTTTCAACTATATTTAAGGGAGAATAAGGATAGGTCATTTCGATCATTAAAGAGAAGTCCCCAACTGTATTACTATTGTAATTGGCGAATCCTCTTTGCGATAATGTGGGAGTTGAACTCCCAGTTAGGTAGTTGTTAATCACTTATCACTCCCTCCCATTTTAGTATGGATCGGGTTGGGTTAGTTCACATGGGCGTTCCACCCGACTCCAACTTACCGGCAACCCTATCAAAATCGACCATAATACTTATTGGGCAATCAAAGGAAAGTTAGCCTGATTCTGTGTGCACATCCTCTCCTACGAGCGGTTGAGGTGCGTGTCAATGTTTATGAATTTTTTCTAGACTTTGTATGACTGCAAAACATTCATAGTTGAAACGTAACATTATTGTGATTCATTCGTAGCGACAAAGTTTAAGAAAAAAGTTCCTATACCTGTAGGCGAAAAAAATTAAGAGATAGATATGAGAGATATACTGTTTAATTTATGGTTGAAATTGTTATTTTTCCAACCATGAGCTGTAATAAAAACTAAAGGAAACCAAATAAAAATGATTAACCAATCAGACAATAAAATTAAAGAATATTTCTAGTTTAAATAAAAACAGAATTGTATTTAAATTAAATTGCTTTTGTTCAAGTAAATGGCAAAATCGAGTGAAACGGTATGTGTATAATAAGACAAAAACAAAAAAGGCACAGCTCCATGCAAATGCTACGAGCCGTCCTTCCTCTGTACCCACACCTCCTCACCCCCAATTCAAAACCTAAACCCCAACGATTTTCCTCATTATTCCATCTTCTTCACACGCGGCTCTCTTCTTCGTGAAAGGTGAAATGAATCTATTGATTTTTTTATCCGTGTGTGATTGTGTGTTGCTCTGTTTCTCAAACATTCTACGATTGTAATTTCTCTTATTATTTTCTGTTTATGAGAAATGATCTATGTTTCGATTCATTTGATTATTAGAATCGAAAAAAAACGTAACTATTTCCTGTTAAAGCTAATTAGCTAAATGCGAGTGAGTGAGTGAGTTACATTTATGATGATTAATGTTAGTAGCTTCTTCTGAATCGGAATTTGAATCAATGCCTAGCTACTTGTTACTCTGTTTCTCATATATTTTGATGTTTTGATTCATTTAATTATTGGAATGGAAAAAGCAATTATTCCTGTTAAAGCTTGATTAAATGAGTGTGCGTTACATTTATGATGATTTTAGTAGCTTTTACAGAAATTTTTTTGTTATCTGTGTGTGTTGCAGTTTTTTTCAGTTTTACCAGTCTTCTAATTGTATGTTTTATCCTACAATAGAGAAATTGGCTTGGAATTTATTCATGAACTTGAAAAATCTTGTTATTCTTGCGTAGAAGCACCGGTTTGTTTCTGTATTAGTGCTTTCAAAATAATGATTATTATGTAAACTTCATTCAAAATTGAAGGTTAGATATAAATATTATCTCCTCCATGATTTTATTTACTCTGATATCTTATCAACAATCAGAAATCATCCTTTTCCTTTGCAGGTCCTGTTGTAATTAATTTCTTGTGGTTGATAAGCATTTTATTCCCATATATATAGTGTGCAGTATTTTCAATATTTTCAATTAAAGTACTTCGGTTTCAGCTGCTTAAATCATAGTCATAGGCCTCCATTTTTTATTTCTCGTACGTGATTTCATCTTCTCCGGTCCGCAGCTCTCTTCTTCATGGAAGGTGACATCGATTTGATTTGATTTCGTAAAGAATCTTTATGTTAGATCCGTGTGTATGATTGTATTTGATTGTATTGTTTTTCTGTTATAATATGTTTATAAGAAATTCTGATTTGGTTTCATAAGGAATTCTATATTCCACAGCTCTAATGGCGGCGGCTTTTGCATTTGGACTATGCGCTATCCCTATCCGCAAGCACCCTCAGCTCCACCACGTTCCTCCCACTCCATCCGCCTCTGCTCTCCTCAGGCATCCTCCTCCGATGACCACCCCATCGCTAACTTTAAAAAAGAAGGCATCAAGTCGTATCTCCTGCGGGATGTTCTTCCACCCTAAGGGTATGAATATGATGGTCCATATATTAAATTTTGGTAAATATGGAAATTATGACATAAATATTTTACTACTTTGTATATTTTACTCTGCAGTTCCAAACGTCACTGGCGCCACCTTTATACAACTCGTGGCAAATAGTGACATACCTGTGCTTGTTACATTCTACTGTGATTTGCATTCTGTCTTCGGTGAGCTTTTATTCCGAAGAGTTTATGCCATAGCGGAGAGATACGATGGGAGGCTGAAGTGCTTTGTTGTAAATGTGGATAGCGAAGAAAAGCTTGCGGACTACTTTGGAATCGAGGAAGTGCCAACAATTATGATGTTTAAGAATGCCAAGGTTTTCGGAGATCCTTTTGTAGGAGTTGTGGAAGATGAGGATGTTATCTACAAAGCTATTGAGGAGCTTTTGGCTTAGAACTCCTGATGCATATATTCTCTGGATAATTTCTTATGCTTTTGCTAGTTAATTTTCATTTCAGTGAGATCATGCAAAAGAATTTGGATCATTTGAAGCTTAATTGTCATTTTTTTTCTTTCTAAAATTAGTTATAAAACAACTTGTTTAGAAATATCGTATCTACTGCATGCTAACCAAGTAATCAAGTTGGGGAAGTTTTTATTTTCTGATTCTTGAGATAGTTTGTGGACCGTTTATGTTTTGTTTCGGTAGATTGTTTTTGGAAATATATAAATTGCTTTATATGGGCATCTTCTAATACATCAATATAATTGTGGGTAGGATTGTAAATTGAGCCGATCCTACCCCAAGTCCTATGCCTCTGACCTGATTAAAATTGGGTCAAACCCAAATATTTGTTAGTTGGTCCGAGTATGAGCCATTATTTAAACTCGAAAAATTTATGAGCTAAGCGGCTCAGCCCGAATAAAGCCCGAACATATAATTGTTTTAAATATTACGATTACTTATTTGAATTGTAGTTATAGTTACTGATTATTGTTTTTATTTGGAAACAAGTACACTTTAAAAAAAGTTATAATGTCAACTCACATATATGTTAAGATATCAATTACATAACACAAACAGTCAATAAACTGGAATCTTGAGACTTTAAAACTCTACTTCATGTTTATATAGATCAAATGTAACTTAAAAAATATGGACAAATAACTCGATATTTCAGTTAAAATATTATGTAATGATATATATACTCGTGTATTAAGTAATAGTAATCTATTATATTTATTTCAGCTATCTAAATATCTATTATGTCAAGCTATTTTTGCCTATACTAGAAAAGTGCACGTGCTTTGCACGTGATTAACTAATTTCTTTTTAATCAAATTAGAAAAGTGCACGTATTTTGCACGTGATTAACTAATTTTTGTTGATTAAATTAAAAAAATGCACGTGTTTTGCATGTGATTAACTAATTTCTTTTGTTAGTTCAATCATATCATCATTTTTAATCATATTATGGTCTAAATGACATACCACATAATTTATTTGATTAAATCGCTTTAAAGTTGTTATCATTTATAGGCTCTTTAATAAGTTATAATTTTTTAAAAACTTACAAAAGAAATATCAATTTTACCTGCTTTTACATTGATCGTTTATCATTCCTATTTTGTTATTTTAACCCGCTCGTTCACAATTTTTTTTAATGGTTTATCTAGTTTATTTAAACGATCCATCCATTCTCAAATTAACCGATTAGTTGATTTTCACATTTGTTAATCAGTTCACTCATTCTCTTAACTAATTTTTTTTAATCAAATTAGAAAAGTGCACGTATTTTGCACGTGATTAACAAAGAAATATCGATTTTACCTGTTTTTACATTGAGTTTATCATTTCTTTTTTTTTATTTAACCCGTTCGTTCACAATTTTTTTATGGTTTATCCAGTTTATTTAAAAGATCCATTAATTCTCAAGTTAAGCTATTAGTTGATTTTCACATTTGTTAACCAGTTCACTCATTCTCTTAACTAATTTCTTTTAATCAAATTAGAAAAGTGCACGTGTTTTGCACGTGATTAACTATAATTTTTTGTAAACTTACAATGAAATATCGATTTTACATGCAATTACATTGAGTTTATCATTTCTTTTTTGTTATTTTAACCCGTTCGTTCACAATTTTTTTATGGTGTATCCATTTTATTCCATCCATTCTCAAGTTAACACATTTGTTGATTTTCAAATTTATTAATCAGTTTACTTATTCTCTCCGGTTTAACCCAATTTTAGTATGATTTTACTTATTCTTTTGCTTATTTAACATATTTTCTCACATATTTCACCTTTTTTTTTTTTTTTTTTGCCAATTAACTAATTTTTTTTTCTCTTATCGATTTGATCTATTTTTTTGTTATCCCGTGTTTAGCCGATGTCATTTGATTTTTTTTACTGGTTTTGCCCATTTATTGCC
>CM064883.1:88326437-88390520 GCA_003313485.2 Penstemon barbatus | reverse complement strand
CTAAGGAAAAAGAAAGTTTCCAAAGCTGACAAGAAGGCAAGGGAGGAGGCTGAACAGAGGAAGCTGGATGAAGCTGAAGAAAAGAAAGCACTTGAGCTAAGCAAAGCTCAAGAAGCTAAGGATGAAGCCAAAAGGCACATGTTTGAGGCAGAAAGAAAAGCTGCTGAAGATGCTGAACTGGCCATGGTGATTGAATTGAGCAAAGTTGATGCCTATGGACCTGTCCATGGAGGTGGCATCAAGATTGGAGAGAGCAAGGATGAAGAAGACAAGAAAAAGATATTGCTGCCTGCCCCCAAAGTCAAGTCCAAGGACAAATTTGAAGTTAGAAAAGCCTTTGAGATAGTGTATGCTGATAAGGAGCTTTTCAAGAAGTTTGAGAAGTCCTTAGCTTACTATGATCAAAAGCTCATGTTGAGGACTCTGTTCAACCAGGAGAAGCCAAGGTATATCAGTTGGAGAGACAACAGGTTGAATAAGTCAATAACAGAACTTCAAAACATGAAGGAGTTAGCTGATGAAGAACGTTGGGTTCTGACTTGGCTGAAAACAAACTCCATTCAAAAGGCCCTAGATCCCAGCTATGTAAGAGATGTCATGCATAGTTATGCAAAAGGCTTTGCATTGGAGGAGGCCAAGAAGATTCAAAGCACCCTGCCTGATAAAAAGAAGAAATCTGAAGATGCTGAAGAAAGGGCAATTAAATTTGCTGTTATGACCGCCTTGAAGAGATGGGCAAAAAGGTCAAGGTATCAGCAAGGTAGTTCAAGTGACTTGCCACTACTTCCAAGCATTCAGCAAATAATTTTTGGCAAGGAAGTGCAACCGTTCTATGAAGTGCCAAAAGGGAATAATGCTTTCGTTAACCCCTAGATCATTGTGAGGCAGATCAGACAAACTACTCGCTTCAATAATGAAGGCACTATCACCAACCTGGTCTATGATGATGTAACTGATGAACATAAAGCTGCGGACAAGTCTGAAGTCAAGTCTGCTGATCAGATTGAAGACAAGCCTGCTGATCAAACTGCTGACAAGCCTGCTGATCAAACTGCTGATAAGTCTGCTGATCAGACTGAAGACAAGTCTGCTGAAAAGGTTGCTGATGAACCCTTAGCCATTGAGTGGAATGCTAAGGATTCTGAAGATCATCAGGACGAAAAGATGGAAGATATTCTTGTCCACCAGGAAATTGAAGAAAAGGATGAAGCTGCTGCTTCTGCTTCATCAGGTGATGAACACTCATCACTGATGGAAGCTTTCCAGATGTTGATGGAAAATTCTATGAAGGAACTGGAAGAGAAGCATCAACAGCAGCTGATGAAGGTCAAGGAGGAGCTGAAGACTGAGCTTAAGGAAGAATTGACAGAATCAAACAAACTTCAGCTGGAAACTGTGCAACAGTCTACTGAAAAGATCATCAAGACTGAAATCACAAACATTCCAATCCCTCAAGATCATTCCTTGCAGTTAGTGCACAGCTTGAGAGACCTGAACAAGAATGTTGAAGATGTGAAGGGTGATGTCAACCACCTTCATACTGCTTTACAGACAGCTGAGCACAAGATTGCTGATTTGACTGCAACATTCATTAAAGTCAGTGAAGAGGAGAAGGAGGTCAATTTAGGGATGTTGCATGAAGTATCAACTGTTGTACAGACAGTCCAAGATGAAATTGCAACTGTAAACCTGAATATTTACTACTTCAATGACAAAACTGACGACATCAGCACAACTATTCATCATCTAACAGCCAGTCATGACGTTGTCAATCAGAATTTGAAAGCTCTATGTGCTGGAGTGAAGATTCCAACAGTTGCCCTCAACCCTACTGTTGCACCAGCTAATGTCATCAAAGCTGATGATGACAAAAAGGGGGAAGATAAAAGGGAAGAAACAACTAAGGAAACTGCTGCTGCAACTATTGAAGCCAAGGAAACTGAAGACACTGCTGACAAGACTGAAAAACTTGGAAAGGTAGAAGAAGAAGAAAAGATTGAAAAAGAAACTACCAAGTACAAGGAGACTGAATTTTCCAAGTAAGCAATGGAACAAATTAAAGAGCAGCAACTCAAAGAGAAGATGGAAGCTGCCAAAGCAATCTTGGAAGAAGAAGCTGATGATGAAGAAGATGACGAAGAGTCATCTTATGAGTATGAAGAAGTGCTTGAAGGATCAGATGAATAAGCTGATAGTTAGAAATTATAAATTCATTGTAATCAGTTCACTTCGATCTATTCTTCAGAAATCTCATCTGATGAACTTGTACCTTGTAATTCTTTTTCAATATTAATGAAAAGTCAAGTTCAATCCAATAAACTTTTTCTATCTCAGAAAATTTTGAGGATTACAATCTTTAGCTTAGGTATTTAACAGGTACTTAGCTGAAGTTTTGTCATCATAAAAAAGGGGGAAATTGTTGGATAAGGATGAAGATGAAGGCACTGAAGACAAATTTAGAAGGGAGGTTTTGATGCATTCCAAAACTTCAAGATTGGCTAAGTATGGAATAACTTAGCTGATGATCCCTTTAAAGGAATTTTGACTAAGTAAAGAAGACATCAGAAGAGTCAAAGTTTCAAGGTCCAAGACTTCTGATCTGCTGAAGTAAAGTTATCAGACTGATGAAGATCAGCCGACTCAAATCAGATTTGTTAAAGTTTGAGATCAGCCGAGTTCGCCATCAGACGTGTACTTTCGTCAGCCAAGTGAAGAAGATCATGAAGTGTTCCCAACGGTAATAAATGCCCCTTGGAGTAATAAATGCTGAAGTACAAGGTTATTAAAGACAAATGATTGAAGAAATGCTTCGCATCAGCTGGGTGCATTTAATGCTGCCTGCAGAATAGTACTGTTCATAGTACGGTCAGACTGCAAAAGAGCCGTTCGCGGATTTTAAGGACCAGTACTCGAGGAATTTGAATCTTGTCTCTCTTCAACGGACATTTTTCAATCCTCAAGTATAAATAGCTGAAAGAGACGAAGAAGAAGCAAGCAACACACTTTCTTAGAGAAATTTCCGAAGCAAAATTCTTTAAGTCTCAAGAACAGCTCACTCATCAGCTGAGTCATTTGTTGACGAAAGCAGAGTTGAAGAATCAAGAAAAATACATCTTCTGAGTGATTTTGTAATCAAGAGTGTTGTGAGAAGTAGATATCCATCTAAGTGAGTGATATTACTTCAGAGAAGTAGGATTTCTTTGTGATTTCTTACTGCGCACTTGTGGCCGTTTCATTTGTTGATTGGCGCAAGCAGAGTATACTGTAAACTTTGTGATTATAGTATAACCCAAGATCTGTGTGACTTGGAAGAGTGGACTAAAGGATATTCAAATCCATATAACCACTATAAAAATTGTTTGTGTTTTTATTTGTTTTTACTTGCATATTTTCAGTTTGCATAAAACACATTAACTTAACTGTTTGAAAAAGAATTTAAAAAGGAGTTTATAAAACTGGGGAAACATTTTTCAAACTACTAAGTTTACTTGTGAAAAACACTTTGAAAATCCGCTGCAAGTACTCTAAGTATTAAAACTGATTTTGGCAAAATCAGCTAAGTAACAATCAGACGAGTGGTCAACAAGGCTGTTCAAAGATTTGTTCGCGAACAGAGTTGTAACTAACTAATCTGATCAGCTTAGTCTGTTCAGTTAAAGTGAAAGTTTTAAAGTTACATTTGAAGAAAATTTTTAAAGAGGTTTATTCACCCCCCCTCTAAACCTCTTCTGACCACTTGGGACCAACAAGAATTTATCGGATTTACTTAGCCAATCAGTGAAATATTTCATCTTGAACTGTCGGCTGTTTATGTAAACCAAAACAATAAACTTAACACAGCACTAAACCGATTTGTTAAGAGTTCTCGGTTGTGTTCGTTTTGGCCCTGAACATTCTTGGGTTCTGCGAGTGCTTTAGAGGATTCCAGTCTTCTAAGAATTCTCAACGAGCCGACCCAGCTCACACTTACATAGGTGACCGCATCTATCAAGAGTATCCTACTATACTCCACTTGTTCTTGACAAGATATAGACGTCATTAAAAGCATAAGCTTAACCTAGTCAAACGCTGTAGGTTGCACTTTTTGCATCATAGGAATGAGCTAGAGTTGGACTCTAAAGTGCTCCACTTTTTAAGTTAACCAAGACTGGTTGTCCTATTGAACCTGGTCCGTGGGATCTCCAGTCGCCAAGTTAGGTTTCCGTACAAGGTAACTTAGTTATATTTTAGGCTTTTAAGCCCATTCCCCTCGACGCACATTCTACTCTCTCACCAGATAAACCTTTAGTAAACGGATCCGCGAGGTTATCTTTTGATTTCACAAAGTCAATGGAAATTATTCCATTTGAGAGTAAATGTCTCACGGTATTATGTCGACGACGACTGTGTCGTGATTTACCATTATACATAAAGTTATGAGCTCTATGTAATGCCGCCTGATTATCACAATGAATACATATAGCCGACACATGTTTCGGCCATAGTGGAATATCTTCCAAAAAGTTATGAAACCACTCAGCTTCTTCTCCAACTTTATCCAAAGCTATAAACTCTGATTCCATAGTGGATCGAGCTATACAAGTTTGTTTGGAAGATTTCCTAGAAATAGCGGCTCCCTCCAGAGTAAATACATATCCGCTTGTGGATTTTGATTCCTCTGAATCAGAAATTCAATTTGCATCACTATATCCCTCAAGGACAGATGGATATTTTCCATACTGTAATGCATATTTTGATGTATTTTTTAAGCACCCAAGCACTCTCATCAGAGCGTTCCAATGTTCTTTGCTTGGATTGCTCGTGTACCTACTCAATTTATTGACTGAGTAAGCGATGTCTGGCCTCGTGCAATTCATGATATACATGAGACATCCGATGATACGAGCATACTCGTTTTGTTATACACTATCACCTTTATTCTTGTGTAAAACAAGAGATGGAATAAATGGGTTATTTGTTCCCTTAATTCCATAGTTTTTAAATCTCTCAAGCACTTTATCTACATAATGTGACTGAGATAATTTAATCCCATCCGGCGATCTTGTTATTTTAATTCCCAAAATAACATCCGCTTCACCGAGATCTTTCATATCGAAGTGTTTTGTTAATATTTTCTTTGCGGATTTAATGACCTCCATATTAGTCCCAAGTATTAACATATCGTCTACATATAAACATATTATGACAGTTGCTTGTCCAAATTGTTTAATATAGACACACTTGTCGCATTCATTGATGTGAAATCCATTTTTAATCATGACACTATCAAATTTTTCGTGCCATTGTTTAGGAGCTTGTTTAAGGCCATAAAGAGATCGAACAAGTTTACATACTTTGTTCTCTTTGCCTTTAACAATGAAACCCTCAGGTTGCTCCATATATATTTCCTCATTCAATTCTCCATTGAGGAAAGCGGTTTTAACATCCATTTGATGTATCTCTAGATTATATATAGCTGCTAAAGCTATTAATGTTCTAATGGATGTTATCCTAGTCACTGGTGAATAGGTGTCAAAGAAATCTATTCCCTCTTTTTTACTATAACCTTTGGCTACTAATCTAGCCTTATATTTATCAATTGAGCCATCGGGTTTTAGTTTCTTTTTAAATACCCATTTACATCCAATTGGCTTACTTCCCTTAGGAAGATCCGCCAACTCCCAAGTATTATTACTTAGAATGGACTGTAATTCACTGTCTATTGCCTCTTTCCAATAAGAGGCATCAGAATAGACATGGCTTCAGTATATGTTTTTGGATCATCCTCTAACATATAAGTCAAGAAATCTGGTCCGAATGATTTAGCAATTTTAGCTCGCTTGCTTCTTCGGGGCTCTTCAGATTCTTCAGCAGTCTCTTTACTGATTTGAGAATTATTTTCCTTAGAAATTAATTCATATGATCTTTTATGAGAAGTAACATCCGAGTTCTTCTTATATGGAAATACATTCTCGAAGAATGTAGCATCACGTGATTCAATTATAGTATTCATTTGTATGTTGCTTACTTCAGATTTGAACACTAGAAATCTGTAAGCGCTACTATTTTCTGCACGACCTATATAGTAGCAATCCACGGTTTTTGGTCCAATTTTTGGTCCAACCTTTTCTTTCATAGGCTTTGGTACAGCTACCTTTGCCAAACACCCCCACACTTTGAGGTATTTATAGCTTGGTTGTCTACCTTTCCATAACTCATACGGAATGGTATCATTTTTCTTGTGCGGAACTCTATTTAATATATGATTAGCCATAAATAAAGCTTCCCCCCACAAGTTTCTAGGTAAACCCGAATTCAAAAGTAATACATTGATCATGTCTCTTAAGGTTCGGTTTTTCCTTTCGGCTAATCCATTTGATTGAGGTGAGTATGGTGCCGTTGTTTGGTGAATTATCCCCGAGTCAGCACACAACTGTGCAAAGGGATATTCATATTCACCACCTCTATCAGATCTAAGAATTTTTATCTTCTTATTTAACTGATTCTCTACTTCAGCCTTGTATCTTACAAAGGCATTTATTGCTTCCTTTTTCTTATTCAATAAGTAAACATAGCAATATCGTGTACAGTCATCAATAAATGTGATGAAGTACTTTTTTCCTCCTCGAGTTGGAGTTGACTTGAGATTGCACAAGTCTGTGTGAATTAGCTCTAATGGTTGTGAGCTCCTTTCCACTGAAGGGAAATGTTGTTTTGCAAACTTTGCCTCAATGCAAATTTCACACTTATAAGATTTATCAATATCAAATTTAGGAATTAATCCTAAGTTTGCTAATTTTTTCATTTTTCTAAAATTAATATGGCCCAATCTATCATGCCAAAGTAAAGTGGACTCAAGCAAGTAAGCAGAAGAATTATTATTATTATTAATAAATTTGTCGTTTTTGCCAATAACGGCTACATTAGCCTTAAATAGGCCATCACACACATATCCTTTGCCTACGTACATACCCCCTTTGGTCAGCACAAATTTATCTGACTCAAAGGCTAATCTAAAACCTTTCTTCGTTAGGACAGAACCAGAAATTAAATTCTTCCTAATGTCTGGGACATGAAGAACTTCATCGAGAGTAACATCTTTTCCTGAGGTGAATTTGAGAACCACTGTGCCCTGTCCCTCCACCACGGAGTGAGCATTATTTCCCATGTACAGCTTCTCTTCATGATCAAACTATTTGTATGAAGTGAACATGTTTATGTCAGAGCAAATGTGACGGGTAGCTCCAGTATCCACCCACCAGCCTTTGGTTTCACTTGTCAGAAATGCTTCAGCAACTGCAGATAAATGCATGTTATCGATGTCAGATGGAGCTAAGTTGATGTTAACATTTGCTTCATCCTTTGGCTGAGCACAGCTACGACAATCCTTTGCAAGGTGTCCATTTTTTCCACATGTGAAGCAAGCTCCATTGAACTTTCGCTTCTTGTTACCCTTATGTCCTTTGTTGGAGGTATTGGCCTTACGTTTCTT
The DNA here is from genome assembly GCA_003313485.2 of Penstemon barbatus. Lineage (NCBI taxonomy): Eukaryota > Viridiplantae > Streptophyta > Magnoliopsida > Lamiales > Plantaginaceae > Penstemon > Penstemon barbatus. Next base: position 88,383,049 of record CM064883.1, on the reverse strand, counting down.
GCTTTTCTTTGAGCCTTCTACGACATGGACCTTAGCCCCTCCGAGCTGAGGCATAGCCACATAGTTACTGCTGCCCTTGTCAGTATACCGATTGTTTTCTTCGGTTTTCAGATATTCTGTGAGGTCTTGCAAATTCCACTTTGCAAAAGATTTCTTGTGCCTCAAGTGATGCTTGAACCCCGTCCAACCAGGAGAAAGCTTGCCAATGATACAAGCAACCAGGTAAGACTCGCTAAGTTCATGTCCTTCGGCCAAGATGTCGTGGATCATATTTTGGAGTTCTTCCACTTGCTCATTCACAGTCTTACTGTCAACCATTCGATAAAATTGGAATTTATCCACCACGAATTTTCTGTAGCCTGCATCTTCAGTCTTAAACATTTTGATTAAACCTTCCCACAAGAGTTTACTAGTCTTAAATTGACTATAAATCTTGTACAAAGATTCATCCAAATAGCTAAGAATATAATTTCGGCACATAAAATCCGAGTTGCTCCAAGCTTTTATCACTAGTGCCATTTCTTCAAGTTCCTCCGGACTGGCTCCCTCCTTTGGCTTAGGTACCTCCTCAGTGAGAAATCTAGCCATGCTCAAGGATGTGATGTAAAAGTACATCTTATTTTGCCACGTTCCAAAGTCAGTTCCTTTGAACTTGAATGGTGGTATTGCCGGCGGAGCAGCAACTTTTGGCGTTTCAACAATTTCAGTGTTTGTTGCCATCTACACAGATGAATTAAACAGATTAAATATTATTATCTTAAAATTGTTGTTAAATATGTTTAAAACAATCTGTGTATATAAAATATTATAGAATATTTTATATTTCTAAGTACTATAGTGAATTATAAAATATTATAAAATACTTTATATTATAAAACTATAGTAAATTATTCCAACAGAATAATTATTTATAATTAACTCTAATTATAAATCTTAGTATAGTTTATTCTCGCAGAACAAACAAAATCAGAATTTAATAACAGTATACTTACTGAAATAATTCTGAACCGTAAAATCGACCGGGGCTTGCAAATGCAATATCCTTAAGACAATATTTCTGGGCTGTCAAAGGTGCAACAGTTCGTCCCAGTGGTCTCCCAAGATACAACGGTCGGATACTTGTTTCTTTGCACTAAGAACAAGTCCACAGCGAACTTTAACAAATAAAATATTTGAAAGAAGAAGAAGAGAAGAATATAGAGAGAGGAGGATAGGATTCTGCTTTGATTGCTAGAAAACGGGATGAGAGAATTGGCCAGATTCTCCTCCTATTTATAGCTGCAGAAGAGGTGTTTCTGGAGGGACATGACCATTCGGATTAAACCAGTAGAGATGGTTCGGTCCGAATGGGTGCAAATCGGTTCGATTCAAACCGAACCGGTACAGACAATTCAAATAATGGCGCACGGATCTTTTGGAGCAAACGGGTCAGCCGCGCGGATCTTGTTCGGGTCAACCGAATCTGGTACGCGGATCTAATCTTGTATGGACCGGACCGTGCCGTGCCGAGCCGAGTCGAGTCGGACGGACGGCGGCGGCGGCGCGCGCGCGTGTGGGAAACCATTGTCATCTACATCTTCTCCCCTCATAAAACTTGGTACCCCCAAGGGGCCCTACCCTTATACATTATTTTGCATTATAAATGACAAAAAACTTCTTACTTTCCTCCATGTGGGATGAAGGCATTTTTCATTCTTCTAAGCTTCATTCATTTCTCATTTTGTGGGCTTAATTCCAATTGGGCTCAATCCAATTGGGTTAATACCCATAAAATCTAACAATCCCCCACAAATGAATGAAATTATTCTTCATATCTCGTCACACGGGACATATCAAAGTCAAATATCTTTTAGGAATAGTACTGCATCGAGATAGGTGAAATATTCCATCTTGAACCTTCTCTAGTTAGAATTTATCGGATTTACTTAGCCAATCAGTGAAATATTTCATCTTGAACTGTCAGCTGTTTATGTAAACCAAAACAATAAACTTAACACAGCACTAAACCGATTTGTTAAGAGTTCTCGGTTGTGTTCGTTTTGGCCCTGAACATTCTTGGGTTCTGCGAGTGCTTTAGAGGATTCCAGCCTTCTAAGAATTCTCAACGAGCCGACCCAGCTCACACTTACATAGGTGACCGCATCTATCAAGAGTATCCTACTATACTCCACTTGTTCTTGACAAGATATAGACGTCATTAAAAGCATAAGCTTAACCTAGTCAAACGCTGTAGGTTGCACTTTTTGCATCATAGGAATGAGCTAGAGTTGGACTCTAAAGTGCTCCACTTTTTAAGTTAACCAAAACTGGTTATCCTATTGAACCTGGTCCGTGGGATCTCCAGTCGCCAAGTTAGGTTTCCGTACAAGGTAACTTAGTTATATTTTGGGCTTTTAAGCCCATTCCCCTCGACGCACATTCTACTCTCTCACCAGATAAACCTTTAGTAAACGGATCCGCGAGGTTATCTTTTGATTTCACAAAGTCAATGGAAATTATTCCATTTGAGAGTAAATGTCTCACGGTATTATGTCGACGACGAATGTGTCGTGATTTACCATTATACATAAAGTTATGAGCTCTATGTAATGCCGCCTGATTATCACAATGAATACATATAGCCGACACAGGTTTCGGCCATAGTGGAATATCTTCCAAAAAGTTATGAAACCACTCAGCTTCTTCTCCAGCTTTATCCAAAGCTATAAACTCTGATTCCATAGTGGATCGAGCTATACAAGTTTGTTTGGAAGATTTCCTAGAAATAGCGGCTCCCCCCAGAGTAAATACATATCCGCTTGTGGATTTTGATTCCTCTGAATCAGAAATCCAATTTGCATCACTATATCCCTCAAGGACAGCTGGATATTTTCCATACTATAATACATATTTTGATGTATTTTTAAAGTACCCAAGCACTCTCATCAGAGCATTCCAATGTTCTTTGCTTGGATTGCTCGTGTACCTACTCAATTTATTGACTGAGTAAGCGATGTCTGGCCTCGTGCAATTCATGATATACATGAGACATCCGATGATACGAGCATACTCGTTTTGTGATACACTATCACCTTTATTCTTGTGTAAAACAAGAGATGGAATAAATGGGTTATTTGTTCCCTTAATTCCATAGTTTTTAAATCTCTCAAGCACTTTATCTACATAATGTGACTGAGATAATTTAATCCCATCCGGCGATCTTGTTATTTTAATTCCCAAAATAACATCTGCTTCACCGAGATCTTTCATATCGAAGTGTTTTGTTAATATTTTCTTTGCGGATTTAATTACCTCCATATTAGTCCCAAGTATTAACATATCGTCTACATATAAACATATTATGACAGTTGCTTGTCCAAATTGTTTAATATAGACACACTTGTCGCATTCATTGATTTGAAATCCATTTTTAATCATGACACTATCAAATTTTTCGTGCCATTGTTTAGGAGCTTGTTTAAGGCCATAAAGAGATCGAACAAGTTTACATACTTTGTTCTATTTGCCTTTAACAATGAAACCCTCAGGTTGCTCCATATATATTTCCTCATTCAATTCTCCATTGAGGAAAGCGGTTTTAACATCCATTTGATGTATCTCTAGATTATATATAGCTGCTAAAGCTATTAATGTTCTAATGGATGTTATCCTAGTCACTGGTGAATAGGTGTCAAAGAAATCTATTCCCTCTTTTTTACTATAACCTTTGGCTACTAATCTAGCCTTATATTTATCAATTGAGCCATCGGGTTTTAGTTTCTTTTTAAATACCCATTTACATCCAATTGGCTTACTTCCCTTAGGAAGATCCGCCAACTCCCAAGTATTATTACTTAGAATGGACTGTAATTCACTGTCTATTGCCTCTTTCCAATAAGAGGCATCAGAATAGACATGGCTTCAGTATATGTTTTTGGATCATCCTCTAACATATAAGTCAAGAAATCTGGTCCGAATGATTTAGCAATTTTAGCTCGCTTGCTTCTTTGGGGCTCTTCAGATTCTTCAGCAGTCTCTTTACTGATTTGAGAATTATTTTCCTTAGAAATTAATTCATATGGTCTTTTATGAGAAGTAACATCCGAGTTCTTCTTATGTGGAAATACATTCTCGAAGAATGTAGCATCACGTGATTCAATTATAGTATTCATTTGTATGTTGCTTACTTCAGATTTGAACACTAGAAATCTGTAAGCGCTACTATTTTCTGCATGACCTATATAGTAGCAATCCACGGTTTTTGGTCCAATTTTTGGTCCAACCTTTTCTTTCATAGGCTTTGGTACAGCTACCTTTGCCAAACACCCCCACACTTTGAGGTATTTATAGCTTGGTTGTCTACCTTTCCATAACTCATACGAAATGGTATCATTTTTCTTGTGCGGAACTCTATTTAATATATGATTAGCCATAAATAAAGCTTTCCCCCCACAAGTTTCTAGGTAAACCCGAATTCAAAAGTAATACATTGATCATGTCTCTTAAGGTTCGGTTTTTCCTTTCGGCTAATCCATTTGATTGAGGTGAGTATGGTGCCGTTGTTTGGTGAATTATCCCCGAGTCGGCACACAACTGTGCAAAGGGATATTCATATTCACCACCTCTATCAGATCTAAGAATTTTTATCTTCTTATTTAACTGATTCTCTACTTCAGCCTTGTATCTTACAAAGGCATTTATTGCTTCCTTTTTCTTATTCAATAAGTAAACCTAGCAATATCGTGTACAGTCATCAATAAATGTGATGAAGTACTTTTTCCCTCCTCGAGTTGGAGTTGACTTGAGATTGCACAAGTCTGTGTGAATTAGCTCTAATGGTTGTGAGCTCCTTTCCACTGAAGGGAAATGTTGTTTCACAAACTTTGCCTCAATGCAAATTTCACACTTATAAGATTTATCAATATCAAATTTAGGAATTAATCCTAAGTTTGCTAATTTTTTCATTTTTCTAAAATTAATATGGCCCAATCTATCATGCCAAAGTAAAGTGGACTCAAGCAAGTAAGCAGAAGAATTATTATTATTATTAATAAATTTGTCGTTTTTGCCAATAACGGCTACATTTGCCTTAAATAGGCCATCACACACATATCCTTTGCCTACGGACATGAAGAACTTCATTGAGAGTAATATATTTTCCTGAGGTGAATTTGAGAACCACTGTGCCCTGTCCCTCCACCACGGAGTGAGCATTATTTCCCATGTACAGCTTCTCTTCATGATCAAACTTTTTGTATGAAGTGAACATGTTTATGTCAGAGCAAATGTGACGGGTAGCTCCAGTATCCACCCACCAGCCTTTGGTTTCACTTGTCAGAAATGCTTCAGCAACTGCAGATAAATGCATGTTATCGATGTCAGATGGAGCTAAGTTGATGCTAACATTTGCTTCATCCTTTGGCTGAGCACGGCTACGACAATCCTTTGCAAGGTGTCCATTTTTTCCACATGTGAAGCAAGCTCCATTGAACTTTCGCTTCTTGTTACCCTTATGTCCTTTGTTGGAGGTATTGGCCTTACGTTTCTTGTTTTTCTTTGAGCCTTCTACGACATGGACCTTAGCCCCTCCGAGCTGAGGCATAGCCACATAGTTACTGCTGCCCTTGTCAGTATACCGATTGTTTTCTTCGGTTTTCAGATATTCTGTGAGGTCTTGCAAATTCCACTTTGCAACAGATTTCTTGTGCCTCAAGTGATGCTTGAACCCCGTCCAACCAGGAGAAAGCTTGCCAATGATACAAGCAACCAGGTAAGACTCGCTAAGTTCATGTCCTTCGGCCAAGATGTCGTGGATCATATTTTGGAGTTCTTCCACTTGCTCATTCACGGTCTTACTGTCAACCATTCGATAAAATTGGAATTTATCCACCACGAATTTTCTGTAGCCTGCATCTTCAGTCTTAAACTTTTTGATTAAACCTTCCCACAAGAGTTTACTAGTCTTAAATTGACTATAAATCTTGTACAAAGATTCATCCAAATAGCTAAGAATATAATTTCGGCACATAAAATCCGAGTTGCTCCAAGCTTTTATCACTAGTGCCATTTCTTCAAGTTCCTCCGGACTGGCTCCCTCCTTTGGCTTAGGTACCTCCTCAGTGAGAAATCTAGCCATGCTCAAGGATGTGATGTAAAAGTACATCTTATTTTGCCACGTTCCAAAGTCAGTTCCTTTGAACTTGAATGGTGGTATTGCCGGCGGAGCAGCAACTTTTGGCGTTTCAACAATTTCAGTGTTTGTTGTCATATACACAGATGAATTAAACAGATTAAATATTATTGTCTTAAGATTGTTGTTAAATATGTTTAAAACAATCTGTTTATATAAAATATTATAGAATATTTTATATTTCTAAGCACTATAGTGAATTATAAAATATTATAAAATACTTTACATTATAAAACTATAGTAAATTATTCCAACAGAATAATTATTTATAATTAACTCTAATTATAAATCTTAGTATAGTTTATTCTCGCAGAACAAACAAAATCAGAATTTAATAACAGTATACTTACTGAAATAATTCTGAACCGTAAAATCGACCGGGGCTTGAAAATGCAGTATCCTTAAGACAATATTTCTGGGCTGTCAAAGGTGCAACAGTTCGTCCCAGTGGTCTCCCAAGGTACAGCGGTCGGATACTTGTTTCTTTGCACTAAGAACAAGTCCACAGCGAACTTTAACAAATAAAATATTTGAAAGAAGAAGAAGAGAAGAATATAGAGAGAGGAGGATAGGATTCTGCTTTGATTGCTAGAAAACGGGATGAGAGAATTGGCCAGATTCTCCTCCTATTTATAGCTGCAGAAGAGGTGTTTCTGGAGGGACATGACCATTCGGATTAAACCAGTAGAGATGGTTCGGTCCGAATGGGTGCAAATCGGTTCGATTCAAACCGAACCGGTACAGACAATTCAAATAATGGCGCGCGGATCTTTTGGAGCAAACGGGTCAGCCGCGCGGATCTTGTTCGGGTCAACCGAATCTGGTACGCGGATCTAATCTTGTATGGATTTAAAAATTGGGCCTTTAATTTTGGGCTAAAAAATTAATTAAATTTTGTCCAAAAAGAATAATGTTATGTTGAGGCCCAAGCCCAATCCAAACCCAAAACCGACCCGGACCGTGCCGAGTCGGACGGCGGCGGCGGCGCGCGTGCGGGAAACCATTGTCATCTACGTCTTCTCCCCTCATAAAACTTGGTACCCCCAAGGGGCCCTACCCTTATACATTTTTTTGCATTATAAATGACAAAAAACTTCTTACTTTCCTCCATGTGGGATGAAGGCATTTTTCATTCTTCTAAGCTTCATTCATTTCTCATTTTGTAGGCTTAATTCCAATTGGGCTCAATCCAATTGGGTTAATACCCATAAAATCTAACACGATTAATCAAAGGGCATATTTTTGTCAGCTTCAAATATCAGTTCTATGTCGAGAGAAATTTCAATTTAATTCATACCTTTATATAAAACTAGAAAAATGCACATATGTTATACATTACAAATGTTTAGTTTTAATTTAATGAGCATTAGAGTAAAGTTAGCCCTAGTTTTAATTTCACGAGCATTTTCATAAATTAAAGTAAAATTAGCCCTTTTTATGTAATAAAATATCATATATCAATGACTTCAATTCAATTTATTTTTATTAATTATTATTATATTACCCCACAAAAATAATGACTTTAAATAGCTTTGCTAAAATATAAAATGATGACTGATTTAGTTATGATATCTTATAAAATTTGTTCTAGATCATAAAAACATTATTTAGTTCATTCCATCATAGTAATTTTCATATCAAGTTTATCCATTATTCTCTGATGACACATGTTTCATCTGTTTCTTCATAAATTTCACCCGTACTTTCATCGAGTTCATATGTACTTCGATTTCAGAAGTATCTTTTCTTTTCTTACTGATTTCACCAACTTCACAAATGTTCACCAATTTTACCCGTAGTTTCATCGATTCACATGTTTTCACTGTTTAATTTTTTACCAGTTAATATATTTATTTGGAAAATTTACATAGACACCCCCTGATTATAAGCCTAATTATGAGGAATTATCCTCCTGTTTCAAATATTACAAAGGCACCCCCTCGACCAAAACAATATTACAAGAAGACCCCTTATGGCGTTAACTTTTACGGTAGATGATGACATCATAAAAAAAATTTTAATATTTTTTCAATTTTGCCCCTAAGGGGTGTATTTGTAATATATTTTGTGTTACATGGGTGTCTTTGTAACCGCGTAATAAAGATTGTAAATAATATTATTGAATTTTAAAACTATAACAAACGAATTTAAAATTTAAAAAATTTATTTACAGTAACACAATTAGATAAATAATGATTTAATAACAGTACAATAACACAATTCGGCAAATAAAATTTCAATAACATATATTTTCTTAAAAAATAAAATAAACCAATCAAAAATTTAATAAATTTATTTACAATAACTTAATCTGGTAAATAAAGTTTTAATAACGTTTTTCATTCAAAAATCAAACAAACCAAATTAAAATTTAATAAATTTATTTACAATTACACAATTATTTAATAACATATATTTTCTTACGACAATTCTTTTCAAATTTGATAATTTTTTTACAATAACACAATTGGTAAATAAAATTTCACTTTAATGATAAATATTTTTCTTACAAAAATTAAACAAACCAATTTAAAATTTAATAAATTTATCTACAATAACACAATTCGCATTCTTGAAATCCAGAAAACTTTTGGGGATCTAGGGCTTGGTGAATTAGTTACGAGATTATTGCATTTTTTGCCACAACTTAAGCTCACTAGCATTTTTATCCCATATTTTTATGAGTTGGCATATTTGGTATCACACCTTCAACTTCAGTGGCAATTTCATCCAAATTGAGGCCTAAATTTAAATTTAGCTCGAAATTGCTCATGTGCGGGCCATGTGACAAGTAAATTGTGGATATTGACCAAATCAAAGTGGAAGTTTAAGTTTTTTCTACAAATCTAGGGACATATTATAAAGGTGAAAAAGTACAAGGGTCATTTTGCAAATTGGAATAGAGGGGCTGATTTTGCGAAGATGGAAAGCCGCCATTGACGTGAGCTTTGGAAATGGGTAACCTTCAATTCAGCACCAAATTGGACAAGGTTGGTACCAAAATTACCGTTGCACAAAGGGGAGTCTACGGCTGAAAGGGGAGGCGGTGGGTCAAGCTCCACCGCCGACGACGGCGTAAAATCGAAAAAATGTAATTTCGTAGATCTGAAAATAGAGTGACGGGATGGACTTTGAACTGATAATTAATGCTTGGGATTTGTAGAGGACGTGACGAGTCTATAGCCATCAAAGAGAGCTTAAACCGTGTCCAAGGTCGCCGGAAAATTGAAAAAAACGGAGGTGGTGGAGCTTGAGGCGGCGGCTGATGAAGGTTTATTTTTTTTTTTTAAATATTAAAAACAACTAAGGGCATTTTGGACATTTTAAGTGTTCTGTTAAAGTTGACTAACGGCTGTTAAGTCAAGGGGGTGTCTTTGTAATATTTGAAACAGGAGGGTAATTTCTTGTAATTAGAGTTATAGTCAGAAGGTGACTATTTAAATTTTCCTACTTATTTTCGAGATTATTCCAACTTTTTTTATCGATTATATTCATTTTCATTGTTTTCCCATTTTTCATATTTATTTTCTTCCATTTAAACCATTTTTCCACCAATTTCACCTTATTTTTGCCAGTTAAAGCTTAACCATTTTCACCTATTTCACATATTATTCAATTATCCTGAATTTTCATTGATAAAACAAGTTTTCACCGACTTTCAGTTTTTTTGACTGATTTTATCCATTTTCATCCATTTCTTTACAAATTTCACCCAAATGTTCATCGATTCATATGTTCTCATGATTTAACTTTTTTTTACTGATTTTTTATTTTTTATTTTTTATAGTGATTTACCCCTTTTTTACCGGTTATAATATTTTTCATTGTTTTCCCATTTTTGATCAATTTTTTTTTGGGTTTGAATATGTTCAAATGATTTCACCATTTAAACTCTTTTTTTGACTGGTTTCACTTATTTTTACCATGTTAACTCGTTTTTATCAATTTTTCATTTTTTTCACTGATTTCATATGTTATTTCCCTGAATTTTTCATTGATTGAATATGTTTTTATCTACTTTACTTTTTTTTTTTACCGATTTTATCATTTCTCCAGTTTTACCTGTTTTTACTGGATTTAACTGGTTTCATCATTTTTCTTACAAATTTCACTTGAATTAATTTCATCGATTTCACATATTTTCACCAATTTACTTTCATTTTAATCGATTGTACCAGTTTTCATCCATTTTTCACAAATTTCACCCAATTTTTTTTTTTTATAGATTTCAAATCTATTTATAATTTCACATGCATTTTTTCATCTGTTTCACCTATTTTTAACCAACTTCACCACTGTTCACCGATTCACCATAATTTTCATCAATTTAACATGTTTTCATTGATTTCATATATTTCTTTATTGATTTCCGTAATTTTCATTGATTTCACCAGTTTTTTTTGGAATTATTGTCCCAAACTAATTACTCCCTCCGTTCCCTTTTACATGTCACTTTAGAGAAAAAAAAAATTCCACAATACATGTCACTTTATAATTTCAAGATAGATTTAAATGCTAATTTGACATTTTTACCCTTCTTTAATCCTAAATACTATACTTAATATCTCTCAATTTTCAAAACAAATAACCATGCATTTATTAAGGGCAATTTTGTCCAACTATTCTTTAATTTTCCTAAAATCTAGAGCATTAAATAATTTCTTAATCCTTGTGAAACAACCTTAAACGACATCTAAAAGGGAACGGAGGGAGTATTAATTTTGGTTTTTTATCCCAAACTATATCAAATCGCCAAATTTCATCCCATAATTTATCATTTTGCATGATTTAATGGAAATGACGGTTCAATCTTATAATTAGTTTAGGACGAATCCTACAATATTGTATAATTGTTCATGCTAAAATTTGCCAAGTCATGACACGTAAATAACCATGCGGAAATTTAATGGACGCATGCTCAATTTCCTTCTCATAATTAACGGCGATACGATATTCCAAAATAATATTAAATTATGGGATAAAATCCGATGACATGATATAGTTTGAAACGAAAATCCAAAATCACTGATTAATTTCTCCTTACAACAAGATATTTAGCATTATTCATCGGTGTGGATTGTAAACAAATTCAAATTTACCTCTGAAATGTCATTTTTCTTCAGAATTATGGACCGTGGTTTGATGTTGAAGAATATTTTTTTCCTTGCGGTGGGTCCGTCCACATGTGAAGGGAGAGTATCGAGATTAAATGTTACATATTGGATGAAAAACGTAGTGAAGTCCACTTCATAAGGTTTTTGACAATCTTCACATCATAAGCTAGTTTTTGAGGTTAAGTTAGGCCCAAACCATATAAGTGAACTTAGCCCAATTCATGTGATGAATTCTATTACTTGATAAATGAGAACTTTGAAATTAGTCCAAACCATGGTTATCAAACCGTGTATCGTATCGCGTATCGTTTTCCTCTCGTATCGAATTGTATCGCACGTATCGTATCGCAAATCGCATCATTTTGAACTATCCAAGTCGTATCGTTTTGGACCAGTATCGAATCGTATCGCTCATATCGTATCGCGAATCGTGCGATACTAACTACCATGGTCCAAACACTAATACCAACCAGCATTCGGTCCATTGCAATATGCTACACTTGTTCCATTGTGGAATCAATTTGTTAGTCAGTATACAGCTAAAGGGATTGTTAATCAGTTTTATTTACTCTTCTCTAATAGTTGCAAATTAAATGACCCGAGGTTTACTTTCTCTTGCAGGTCTTTTACATGTTCAGGAATTTTTAAGAGTTAATGTAGGAAAACTTCTTCGCTTTTATTGAATTTTTTTCTTTTACTTTCTTTTTTATCATTGAATTAAATTTAACAATTCAATTCAAATGAGGGTATATTAATCTTCAGAAAAAATGAAATTTTCTTTTCAATCAACTTGTAAGTGTGTGTTGTACATGATATATTAATTTTTTTATGTTTGGTATTAAAATTATTACAAGATATAGTTTTAATTTATTTAATAACACAAGAACAATGAAATCATAAATGATGAATATTTTAGGTTATTTTTTGGATAGATTTCGGACCAATGAGAATGTTTTTGGGTAGGTTTTTGACTAATGAGATTGCAAGTTCATCCAAAGCTATCTAAACTGCGCTTTTGACGTGGTTCAGTTTTGGACCTCTACTTTTGTTATGGTTTCCGTACTGCGCTTTCAATATGTTTTGAGAGAAATTCCAATTTAATTTGGGAAGAAAGAAACACGTTGGTCCAAACAAATTCAGTTAGATATGTTTGTGTTCTTTATACGATAAAATTGATAGTCTACTTTTACTAACTTTTATATTTTTTACCTTCTAACTTTCTCAATACTACACATGAAAAATGTGTTAATGTTTATGTTTAAGTATAATTCTTCAATACTACCAACAGGTGATTGGTCTAGTGGAAGGGACAAGTCACTACAAAGTAGCGGACTCAGGTTCGAATTTCTGTTGGGAGAGGTACCCACTTTATGCGCCCAACCCGCCTCGAAAGGGATTAAACCCTTGGGAAACCAAAAAAAAAAAAAATAATTCTTCAATACTTTTCGATTGTTACCGTTATACTAAGGTTGTATGGGGATACTTTTTGGCCAATCTCGTGGGTTTGGTGAGCCAAAATCCTTTCTAATGAGTTTTCGTCAAATTCATGAAACTCATCACAAAATTACTTTAAGAAAATAGTAACACACACACATAACACACACACACACACACACACACACACACACATATATATATATATATATATATATATATATATATATATATATATATATATATTCTTAAAGAAATATAGAATATTTTCTTAAGAAAAATTTCTTTACTATTTTCTTAAGGAAATTTTTTATTTGTTTTATTTTATTTTATTTTATTAAATTTATATTGTATTACAGAGAAAACAAAAGATCTAATTTCTTAAAATATAATAAAATGTGTGTTTTATTTTCTTTTTACATGTGTATTAACCCACGGGAAAGAACTTCTATGATAAAAATAGAAGAGAACAAAGAAGAAGAAAAGGAGGAAGAAGAAATAAGTTGCTCATAAACATTGTTAACAAAGGTTTAATTCCAATTTGTATATTCTATATTTCCATATAATTAGAATTGTCTATTTTGTATCTATTAAGTTATGATGAATTTTCCATTCATCGTAAGCTATTTGGTTGAGGGCCTCAATACCAACTTTTATCATAGTTGGTATTAGATGAAACTTAACAATATACTTAAATGGTACTCACTTTTGTCATATAGAACACGTTAGGGGTATGGATTTTTTTTTTTTAATTTAGGATATAAACATAATTTTATACTTATGTTTTAGCACATTATCTGTGGAGAAAATGTACAAAATAAATTCCCTGATGTTACTAATTCTTAAGAAAAAATATGATACACATTCGTGCTTTTGGAAGATCTGCAGATACCAATTCACAATCCGTAGTTTTGGAAAATATGCATATACCAATTCACAAGAAAAAATATGGCTCCTATATATTAATTGCATTTTCTTTTTTTATTGATGAAGATGATATGAAATTATTATATTAAATAATTATATCATCTAATATCTATATCTCATTTACCCTACTTATTATTTATTAAAATAAATATATTTGACATATTATTAGTAGAATTTTATAGTTTTATTTTATTAATAGAATTATTATAGTTTAAAATATATCAAAAAAAAAAAATAAAGAAAAATACTTGGTACCATCTTTGGGAGAAATACTCTGGGGGAGGGAGGTTCTGGTTGGTTATCGGGATGGGTGGGTATGGGGTAAGGGTAGGGGTGCGGGAGAATATAATTTTTTTAAGTTAGGGTGTTTTAGTAATTTGTTAATTTAAATATATTCAAATCAAATTCAAGTTTCACAAAATGTGAGTGGGACTTACTCTCATGTAAGAAATTAAATTATATTAAACATTTTTTAAAATACAAGGGGATCATGGTAAGTTTCGTAAACACAAGTGGGTAACATGGTATATCTAGATCCCCACTTAAAGTAACTAACTAAATAAAAATACGGATTTATGATTTTGTGCATAGCACGGGATTAAGCTAGTATAATTTTATTACTCCATCTTTTCCCAAAATTCAACTACCATCTTCACCCACGACCCTCCCCCAAAGGCCCAAACGCCCTATCCTCATTCTACAAATTAGTATAATTTATCCTCCCTATAGATATTACCGAGAAAAAAAATATAAACATATTTGTACATATATATTTCAATTCAGTTAATTTATTCTTGTAAACCTTGATGAAATTACTCACCGAATAAAACTCACCTTACACTTTGTTTATGGAGGAGTTTATTAACATAAACTCTGTTAAAGATATTCTCGGAAAAACATAAAAGCATGAAATTAATATATTTTGGTAGAAGATTGATGAAAATAATTTTTGGTTGAACAATAGTGCTTCAATAGCGATTCCATCAAATTAATCGAGCACTCCTCTGATGCATCTAATTAATTAAGTACCTTTTTGTTTATGTATAATAATATTATTCAAATTGTTAATCATGAAAGTCATCTTTGATTTTATTAGTTTTCTTCTTGCCGTGGTTTATGAGAGATGAAGTGTTGCTTGAAAAAATAATAGATCATTTTTGATAAATTGTGCAATTCCTAAGACTTTGAAGTAAAAATCCTTTCCATGGATTAGAAGATAAAGCGATAAATCTAAAATGCAAAGTTTGGGTTTTATGGTGGAAGAAGAAGACAATCAATTATTTTTTCTTTCCTTTTTGATTTTTTTTCCCTTCATTTTTGAGCTGGTGCCAACATAATATTAATGTGTAGTAAAAAAATAGGGTATATTGGTCTTTCTATAATTAGATGATTTAAATATAAATTAAAATTAGACACGTGTCAATAGGAAAAATGATATCTTACATGCTCTTTATTCAATGAAATCTTATTATAGACAACCCCAAAAAAAGATAGCCAAAATTGACAACTTATTACAAAGTTAAAAAAAAAAAAAAGAGAGGACGAGGCTTGTAACGCTCCCAAAATTTTGAACCCTTTTGATTGGATTTTTAATCCAAATTTAAGTGCTACATTTTATTTTCAAAGTTAAGCATTAATTTGAACAAATTATTTAAATATTGTGATCTTTTGAACTTGAAATAATTAAAATATAAAAGTTACTTTAAAATTAGATTAAGACATTTTTGAAAGATTTTCAGGCTTGGATGTACAAAATTTTTGTTTTTGGGGACAAAAATGTAAGCCTTACAAACCTTCAGGGGCAAAGAGTAAATTTGCCCCAAGTTGAAGATTCTCTGCATGAGTAGTAATTTTTCCTCCTAACACTGACCAAGAGCTGCATAAACCATGCCCTTGGGTGGAGGAACTCCTCTACCCAAGAAAATACATGCATTTGGGTTTATAGAAGACAATTATGTCTTCCCACTTTTCTAAGTAAAGTTTGTAAGTATACATGTATGTATACATTTTTAAATCAGATTTCATTCTCTATCTAAACACTCCATCTCAATCTTTAATTCCTTTTTACATTATTACTCTTCACTTAGTGAAAACTTGAGTTTTAAAGAGAGAGAAAAAGAGATAACACATTTAGAAAGAAAATTTTCGGATATACAAAGCCAAGACTCGGGTTTTCGCACATTCCATCTTCGTCCACCATTGGATCATGCCCAAATTTTGCGTGAATGTTCTACACACATAGGGCTACATATTGACCGTTCGGATCGTCGATTAGATATCCCAGAGTGAATCGACATCATTAGAAGTTGTGAAAAGTAAGGATTTGAGGGCTTTTGATATGAACCACCACCGGAGCCACGACCATTGCCACCGAACCAGCCACCACCACTGCCGGAGGTCTGAAAATGAAGAGAGTTTCATCCCCTTCATTGATTTGGGTAAAAATCCGTCTATGCATGTGTTCTTTAATCCTTGTGATTTTATTTTCCTCTCTTCAAAGTATATATTGAGGAAGTTTAGTTTATCCTTGTAGCTTTTGTGATAAGTTGTTGAGTTTATATTTAATAGTAGATATTTAATGTAACTTGCTTTGGTTTTGTTTAAATATTGCTTATATGTTTGGATCTTGATTTATTTGTGTAAGAAAGTTAATGATTTTAATATTCAAATTTTGGGGGTATTTTTGAAATATTTTAAAAGTTGAAAGGTTGAGGATTGCATAACTATGAGGGTATTTTTGAAAAGTTTTAAACCTCTGGGATTTTTAAATATTTGATTTTTGAAGTAGCAAGATACTTAATACTTTTATTTGATTTTCGATATGAGTTTAGTTAAAACTCTTTTGATTTAAAGTTTGTTGCAAATTTTTGCAAAAATGAATATTTTTAAAAGTTTAGGGGCTGTTTTGTAAATCTGGAAAATGAAGGTGAAAAATTTGCTGTTTTGGAGCTGTTTTATTTAAATAGTATTTTGAGTTTTAAAAATAATTACTTTTAAGTGGAGTTGGTGTCGTAAGTTCTAAGCACTTTTGTGTGATGTGTTAGTTTAGGAAATCTATGTGTAGGATTTTCATTAGTTACGTTTTAGTAAGGTTGTTAGATAAATTCTAAGTCGATACGTACTTGCTCAGGTTTCGGATACGCTTCATTTGTGGAGTTTTAGTCGCTATACTAAGCGACAAAGGTGAGCGTTGTGTGTTGAATTTGTATGTCGGTCCGATGTGCTAGTAGATCGAGTCAAACATTTACTAATGCTTTTAATAATCAAAGCATGTTTTATATTACAATTTCTCTTGCATGTTGTCACGAATAGACTAGACTTGTTATGTCGACATTACTCGCAGGAAATCAATTGATTATCCAAATACATGCTACATCTAAATCTACTAGTTGCGAATATATTTTTCAAAATTATCATGATACCCAAAATTTCATTTGATAAGTTGTTAAATGTTGATAATATGTTAAATATGTTTGATACGTTATGTTTTCGATTTTGTATTTTCGTTTGTTTTCGATTTTGTGTGGGCCCTATTTGTTTGGTATATGGACCCGATGGCAACCTGGCCGGCAAGAGCTGGCAGGATTGTCACGGTTACTCGTACGTCTGGCCTTACAATCCAAGTGGGGAGGAACACTTGGAGAGTAAGGACGAACTCTGGCAAAGACATGTCGATGCATTTCAGATAGTAAGGTCGCTCATTACTTGGTGAGTTTGGATGGACATCAGACTAAGGATGGAGGGTAAGTGGAGGACGGCATCAGCAAATTCTTGGTTATGTGAATTCCGTGTTTCTTCCGTCTTGAATATATATGTTTATTTGCTTGATAATATGCATATGTTATAATCCACACATCACCATCAACTTCGCACACAACCTCGCTAAGTTGGACGACCAACTTATGTGTTCCGTGTTTCATTTCTTTTCAGTTGCAGGTGTTCTGGAAAATAATAGTTGGGTTGCGGTTAGGTCATCACGGTTGCGGTCCCACCCTAGTATTCGGGAGAGTAGTAATATTTTGTGGTCGATTAATGCTCTTTTTCGATTTTGTTTAAAACCTTACTTAGAATGTTTGAATCGTTAAAGATGATTTATATTTCTGCAAAAGAGACAAGATTTTCATAAGCTGAGGTTGTACTGAGGTATCAGAGCTTCGGCTCAAGGCCATGATAGGATCCTCGGATTTGTACTGAGGTGCTAGTAAGCTGGGACTCACCGTCATGATTTTAGGGTGTTTACCCACATTGGGTAGTTCACTTTTAGGACAAGACCGCAACCGAAACCATATGTTTAGTACGTGTCCTTGGGGTTAATGGTTATTTTTGCTTGATTCTGTATTTTCTTGATTAATTATTTTGTTGATGGTACCCCGAATACCATAATATTATTCAAACTTTATTGTTGACATTATTGTCTGGTTCTGATTGTATATGTGTGCGCTTCGTGATTTTATGTAAATTAAAATATTTGAATCTAGTGACCTTTCTTGAAGTACATGGAATGACTAAAATAACCCTAATCCTTTTGAATTCCATTATTGAGTTTACCTTACTCAGAACTCATAATTCTGATTCTAAACGTATCTATCTCCAAATTTATCTCTCGACTTTAAAAGCTCTCTTGAGCCTATTTTCGGTATAATTAATTGGTACACCCTTATTCTGATGTTGGTACTTATTCATTTTTTTCTTGTGATCCCTAGATGTCTTCTTCACCATTTTGGTGAATCAAATTGTTATGTAAGCAATCTTTCTTTCAATAGACAAAGTATCATTCAAATTTCTTTGACACCAGTCTTGTGTTCTAACTCGTCTATTACCTATTCCTTGCATTCAACTATGAATCACTTTAGTTAGCGAGTAACTTCATTTTCAATTCTAAAACTATCCTATGTTCATATCCAATCTCTTTATTTCCGCTCGTGTTTTTCTGAAGTTTCTAAATGCGGTTGCCCGATTGTATCTTTTCCTTCATGTCGTGTAATTTACCGTAAAATATTCTTCAATCATTTTAGCCTCATTCTTGATATGGCTTCTTCAAGTCGTGCCCTTAATTACCTTTAATCTGACTGTTTTTCTTCAGAGCTTATCGACACTCTCAATTAACATGTCCTTGTTTATTGGGGATTGACTTATTGTATCCTATCAAGCTTTTATATTGATCCCTTATTTTTGTACTCGTTCAGAGTTTACCCCTCCCTATTTCATGAGATACTTTCTCGTATCGACTTCGTAAACCAATTTTATTTTTATTTTTTTCGGATTCTATGATTGGTATTGTCCCTTGTCCTTCTTTTTCCCGGGTCTATTTACTTCGTTATGATCGTTTTGAAATTATCCATATGATTTCATGTTACACTTTTTCGTTCTATTCAATTATACAATCTTCTAAATTTCTGAAGGAATTGAATTGTCTCGGTTTCTTTTCTAACATCACGTTTTCATTTGTCTATTCATAAATTGTTATTCCTTTGTCTATTTCATTCCTTTTTGCAAGCCGCATAAATCAGATCAATTTATTCTCAATTTTTTTGAACTTCCGACTTACCTTCTATTTGTTTTGAACTTATTTCTAATCCCATCTCGCTCAATCGTTTCGATGTTCTCATATTTCACTATTGAGCTTTACTTGTTTCTATTGCAGCTTGTTGCAATCATTATTGAAATGAATCCTTAAATCGCGCCATTTATCTTGGCTTGCTTTTCAAATGACCAAACACACTTTAGTGTTTTGGTTATTATTGTCATGATACTTGTTTCGACTTTCTATTATCCTTACCAATATCCTTGCTTTGATCTTCTTTTTACTTACACCGTTTGTAATGGTTAGGCTCATCCCTTTCGTTATTCTTATCGGTGCGCCTAAATTGTTCTCCTTGTCACTTATATCGAACTATTCATTTGGTTATCTTTATTATCGATATTTAAGTCCTTTTGTAATCTTCGTTGATTCTTCTTTATGTTGCCATTGCTAATTCTTATCTTGTCGTCTTGAGCATCTTGATTCGATCATCTTTTCTAATTCTTATCGTGTCTCTTCATTTAACTCATTTTGTTTCTTGCAAGAATCCCAAGTCAAACGTCATTCAGTACCTTTCGAATTCTCTGGGCCAAACTGAACTATATATTGTTATGTGAGTAGTTTTTCTTTTGAGAAGAATCTTAATCCGCGGCATATGATTTGGAATTATCGTTGTATCCCATTCTACCGCGTCATGATTATGCGTAATGTATATGAAGTACTACATCGATCATCCTCGTGAACCTGACTGCATATCTTAAGATCTTCAGAAATATCTAACACACAAACGAAGACACGTTTGCATACTCATCTAGATGAAGAAATAAGTGAATTCCATTATGGCGCGGCCAGAGTATAAAAAGACGACTTGGGAGTTAGAGATAAAGATACATCAGAGTTTTGAAAACGCCTAACATACGAGAGAACATTTCCGCACACTCGTTTTAATCAAGAAGGATGCAGATTCTACAAGAAAATGTTTTATGACGCACACAAAGTAAGGGAGAAACGTTTCGGGAGCAAAAAAAGAAAATATGTCGGCGTCACGAATTTGGGGACCAAATTCTTTTAAGGGGGGAGGATTGTAACGCCCCCAAAATTTTGAACCCTTTTGATTGGATTTTTAATCCAAATTTAAGTGCTACATTTTATTTTCAAAGTTAATCATTAATTTGAACAAATTATTTAAATATTGTGATCTTTTGAACTTGAAATAATTAAAATATAAAAGTTACTTTAAAATTAGATTAAGACCTTTTTGAAAGATTTTCGGGCTTGGATGCACAAATTTTTTGTTTTTGGGGACAAAAATGTAAG
This sequence comes from Penstemon barbatus, assembly GCA_003313485.2. NCBI lineage: Eukaryota > Viridiplantae > Streptophyta > Magnoliopsida > Lamiales > Plantaginaceae > Penstemon > Penstemon barbatus. The sequence continues at coordinate 88,362,567 of CM064883.1, read as the reverse complement.
TCTTCCAAAACTTCAGGGGGCAAAGTGTAAATTTGCCCCAAGTTGAAGATTATCTGCAGGAGTAGCAATTTTTCCTCCTAGCACACTCCAAGAGCTACAAAAACCATGCCCTTGGGTGGAGGAACTTCTCTACCCAAGAAAATACATGCATTGGTGGGTTTATAGAAGACAATTATGTCTTCCCACTTTTCTAAGTAAAGTTTGTATGTATACATGTATGTATACATTTTTAAATCAGATTTCATTCTCTATCTAAACACTCCATCTCAATCTTTAATTCCTTTTTACATTATTATTCTTCACTTAGTGAAAACTTGAGTTTTAAAGAGAGAGAAAAAGATATAACACATTTAGAAAGAAAATTTTCGAATATACAAAGCCAAGACTCGGTTTTTTTTATATTCCATCTTCATCCACCGTTGGATCATACCCAAATTTTACGTGAAGGTTCTACACACATGGGGCTACATATTGACCGTTCGGATCGTCGATTAGATCTCCCAGAGTTAATCGGAAGTCATTAGAATTTGGAGAAAAGTAAGGATTTGAGGGCTTTTGATATGAACCACCACCGGAGCCACCACCACTGCCACCGGGGCCGCCGCCACCACTGCCGGAGGTCTGAAAATGAAGAGAGTTTCATTCCCTTCATTGCTTTGGGTAAAAATCCGTCTATGCATGTGTTCTTTAATCCTTGAATTTTATTTTCCTTTCTTCAAAGTATATATTGAGGAAGTTTAGTTTATCCTTGTTGTTGGATAAGGATGAAGATGAAGGCTCTAAAGGAAGTTTGATAAGGGAGGTTTTGATGCATTCCAAAACTTCATATTTGGCTAAGTATGGAGTAACTTAGCTGATAAACTTATCAAGGAATTTTGACTAAGTAAAGAAGACATCAGAAGAGTCAAAGTTTCAAGGTCCAAGACTTCTGATCTGCTGAAGAAAAGTTATCAGACTGGTGAAGATCAGCCGACTTAAATCAGATTTGTTCAAGTTTGAGATCAGCTTTGTTCGCCATCAGACGCGTACTTTCATCAGCAAAGTGAAGAAGATCATGAAGTGTTCCCAACGGTAATAAATGCCCCTTGGAGTAATAAATGCTGAAGTACAAGGTTATTAAAGACAAATGATTGAAGAAATGCTTCGCATCAGCTGGGTGCATTTAATGCTGCCTGCAGAATAGTACTGTTCACAGTACGGACAGACTGCAAAAGAGCCGTTCGCGGATTTTAAGGACCAGTACTCGAGGAATTTGAATCTTGTCTCTCTTCAACGGACACTTTTCAATCCTCAAGTATAAATAGCTGAAAGAGACGAAGAAGAAACAAGCAACACAATCTCTGAGAAATTTTCGAAGCAAAATTCTTTAAGTCTCAAGAACAGCTCACTCATCAGCTGAGTCATTTGTTGACGAAAGCAGAGTTGAAGAATCAAGCCAAATACATCTTCTGAGTGATTTTGTAAACATTGAGTGTTGTGAGAAGTAGATATCCATCTTAGTGAGTGATATTACTTCAGAGAAGTAGGATCTCTTTGTGATTTCTTACTGCGAACTTACGGCCTGTTCATTTGTTGTAAGGCGTAAGCAGAGTATACTGATTACTGTGTGTTTTTAGTATAACCCAAGATCTTTGTGACTTGGAAGAGTGGACTAAAGGATATTCAAATCCATATAACCACTATAAAAATTGTTTGTGTTTTTATTTGTTTTTACTTGCATATTTTCAGTTTGCATAAAACACATTAACTTAACTGTTTGAAAAAGAATTTAAAGGAGTTTATAAAACTGGGGAAACATTTTTCAAACTACTAAGATTACTTGTGAAAAACACTTTGAAAATCCGCTGCAAGTACTCTAAGTATTAAAACTGATTTTAGCAAAATCAGCTAAGTAACAATCAGACGAGTGGTCAACAAGGCTGTTCAAAGATTTGTTCGCGAACAAAATTGTAACTAACTAATCTGATCGGCTTAGTCTGTTCAGTTAAAGTGAAAGTTTTAAAGTTAAATCTGAAGAAATTTTTTAAAGAGGTTTATTCACCCCCCCCCCCTCTAAACCTCTTCTGACCACTTGGGACCAACAAGTGGTATCAGAGCAGGTGGTTCATTTGAATCAGCTGCCTGATCAACGAGCTTGATCCAAGTGTTTTTCAAAGGTTTTCAAAACTTTTTCAAAAGAGCATCTTTTTGAAAAACCAAAACTTTTTGAAAAATGGATTGTATCAGCCATGTTCCCCACATTGCTGGTATGTCTTTTGAAGACTGGAAGATTCGAATGGAAATCTTTCTAGCAGCCTATAATGACAACATGTACACATGTATCATTAAAGGTCCATTCAAATTCACCAAGACCATTATAGTTGATGAAGCTGAACTGGTGGTGGAAAAAGATCTGACAGAGATGACAGCCGAAGAAATAAAGCTGTTCAACCTGGATAAAGTTGGCCGTTTCATCATGACCAAAGCCTTGGATAATGATCGGTTTGACAAGGTCAAACATTGCAAAACTGCAAAGGAGATGTGGGACAAGGTTCGTGACATGAGTGAAGGAAACGACGCCATCAAAGAGCATCAACTCAGTGTTGCTTTGGAAAAGCTGGACAACTTCAAGATGAAATCTGGAGAGACCATTGATCAGATGGATACCAGGTTTACCAGAACATTGAATGAAGTCCTAAAGCTGGGAAAGACCTTTACTGACAAGGAGATCACTGTCAGAGTTCTGAAGGCCCTACCCCCTAAGTTCAACATGAAGGTGACAGCTATGGAAGAATCAAGAGATTTGGGAAAAATCTCTCTTACAGAGCTGTTCTCCGTACTCAAGGCGTATGAGTATAAACTGCCTAGAATGGGTGTTGAAGAAACCTCAACTTCAAGTCCCACAGCTACACTTGTTGCTGCTGAAAATCCAAGAAGACCAGCTCACAAAAGCAAAGATGTTGACTCATCTGATGAAGCATCACTACTCAACAAGAAGGAGTACACTGCTGGAGATGTAGCATTACTGATGAACAACTTCAAGAAGTTCTATAAGAGAAAGATGAAAAACAAATACAATCATGCTACTTCTACTTCTAAACCTAACTCTTCTTCTCAAGAGAAAGATGATTATAAAGCAAAACTAATGTGTTATAACTGCAGGAAATTGGGACATTTCATTAGAGATTGTCCATATCCAAAAGCAGAGAAATACACCGAGGAAGAGAAGAGAATCAGAAAGGAAAGAAAGCATCAAAGAGGGAAAGAAATGGTAGCTGAAGCAGAAAAGCTTGCTGCTGTCTACTCATCTGATTCAGATTCAGACACGTCTGATGAAGAATCTTCTGATGAAGAGAAACCTGCTCTCCTCTGCCTGATGGCTGAGGAATCTGATGACTCCGAGGATGAGGTAACTCCTCCAAATAATGAACTATTTGATTCTCTAGAGCAAATGATGTTAAATAATACTACTATTGCTGGAGAATTTGTTAAGCTTAAGGAAGAGATGAGCTTGCTAAAAGAGCAAAATAACTCACTGAAACTTAAAGCTGAAAAGCCTAAAGAATCAGCTGAGTATAAACAACTTGAGCAAGAGCATGAATCTCTGAAAGCTGAATGTGAGGTCTATAAAGGAAAAATCATGGAACTTGAGAAAATTATTGAGTCTCATGATAAGTCAACTGTTGCATCCATGCATACATCTAATAAACAGGAGACACCTTTAGAAAAGGATAAAATAGAATTGAATCATACTGAAAAATTCATTTCTGCTGACAATAGTAAGGTCATTCTGTATGTTCAAACTTCTAAACCTACCTCATCTGAGAAAGTGGTAAAGGAGAAGAAATCTCCTAAGGCTAAAAAGAGCAAAGAGCTTAGTGTAGAAAAACAGACTAGTAAACCCAAACAGAAGAGTCCTAGGAAGTCTTCTGATAAGGTTAAGACTAATCAGACTAGTAAGAAAACTAAGTCTTCTGTTAATGAGCAAGCTGTAAGTAAACCAAAGAAGCATAAGAATAAGAAAAATCAAAATGCTTGGTATGGAAATGAGTCATATTATGTGCAACCTGCTGCATATCATCCTATGTATCATGCACCTCAGTTTCCTAGTTACTATGCACCTTACCCTGCTCATCCAATGCATGCATATCCTGCTTATCATGCACCTTACCCTGCTTATGAACATTTTCCTTATCATACTGATCATCAACATGACTTATCTGATAACTATGATGAAAATAAAACTGTTCATGCTCCTGCCAAAACTCAGAAACCTAAGAAGCCTAAGACATCAACATCTTGGGTTGTCAAAGGTGGAACTAATCCTTCAGGACCCTCTCAATAAGGGTACCTAAAACAATTTTATTTTTGTTTTGTAGGTTAGGATTAGGAGTAGGAGTAAAGTAGAGAAGATTTGGTACTTGGACAGTGGATGTTCAAGACATATGTGTGGAAACATACATGAGCTGACTGATGCAGTTGCTGTGGATGGTCCAAGTGTTACATTTGGAGACAGCAAAGAAGGCAAGATTGTAGCTAAAGGAAGAGTTATCAAAGGAAACATAGAGATATCTGACGTCTCATATGTTAAAGGCCTAAAGTACAACCTGCTGAGCATAAGTCAATTTTGTGACAAGGGATATTCAGTCATCTTCTCAACAGATAAGTGCTACGTTGAACAAATTGGTACAAAGAAAGTAATTCTATCTGGAAGAAGACAAGGAAATATCTACATAGTTGACTGGAATTCTGCTGACAAAAATTCAAACGTTTGTTTGGTGGCATCAACACCAAGTGAAGTCAGTTGGCTGTGGCACAAAAGAATGAATCATTTAAACTTCAAGACCATCAACAGATTAATCAAGAATGATTTGGTAGAAGGGATTCCTAAAACAGTCATGAGCAAAGATAAGCTCTGTGACGCCTGTCAGAATGGTAAACAAATCAATTCATCGTTCAAAAGCAAGAAGCATCAATCTTCTGGAAGGATATTGGAGCTACTACATATGGACTTATTTGGACCCATTGATCCAGTCAGCAATGGTGGAAAGAAATACTGCCTAGCTGTTGTGGATGATTATTCAAGATATACTTGGGTGATTTTCATGAAGAAGAAAAGTGAAACCAAGGAACATCTTACCAATCTGATGGAACTGATCCAGAATGAGAAGAGTATCAAAATATTGAAGATCATATCAGATAGAGGGACAGAGTTCACAAACTCTACTGTTGAAGAGTCTTGTAATGTCAAAGGAATACACCATGAGTATTCAGCTGCTAGAACCCCTCAACAGAATGGTGTTGCTGAAAGGAGAAACAGAACACTAAAAGAAGCTGTCAGGACCATGATAGCTGAAGCAAAGCTGCCACAAAGATTTTGGGCAGAAGCAACAAATACAGCATGTTTTACCCAAAACAGATGCATGATCAACAAGCACCAAAACAAGACTCCATATGAAGTTTGGAACAACAGGAAGCCAAACATTCATTACTTTAAGATATTTGGTTGTAAATGCTATGTTTTAAATAATGGTAAAAATCACCTTATTGCATTTGCAGAAAAGGCTGATGAAGCTGTCTTTGTAGGATACTCAACTATTAGTAAAGCTTATAGAGTCTTTAATAAAAGAACATTACTAATAGAAGAATCCATTCATGTAGTATTTGATGAGTCAAGTCAATCTTCTGAAAAGAATCAAAGTCTTAATCAAGATCTGTCTACTAATTTACAGAAGTTGAATGTTGAAAATAATGAAGAATATGTTCCCATCATACTACCTGATCTCAACTCAGCTGATAACTCCAGTGCTGTTTAAAATCACAGAGCTGATTGTCTAACAGACGAGTTCCAAACAGCTGAAAGACCAGAGACTGTTCAACAGACAACAAATGTTCAACAGACTACTACTGATTCTCCAACAGTAGTGTTGCAAGATCAAGACAAAGGACAACATTATGATTTGCAACCTGATCTCAGATGGCTCAGAAATCACCCACCAGAGTTAGTGATTGGTGATCCATTAGACAGAGTGAAAACAAGAAGAGCAGCTGCACAAGATGCTATGTTTGCTAGTTTTCTATCTCAAATTGAGCCTAAACAAATTGAAGAAGCTCTCAGTGACTCCAACTGGATTGAAGCTATGCAGGAGGAGCTAAATCAATTTGAAAGGAATGAAGTCTGGTACTTAGTTCCTAGACCAAGTCATCAAAGAGTCATTGGCACTAAGTGGGTATTCAGAAATAAAATGAATGAAGATGGTGAAGTCACCAGAAACAAAGCAAGATTAGTGGCCAAGGGTTACTGCCAAGAAGAAGGCATTGACTTTGATGAAACATTTGCACCAGTAGCAAGACTAGAGGCAATCAGACTCTTTCTTGCCTACGCTGCTCACAAGAATTTCACAGTCTATCAGATGGATGTGAAATCAGCTTTTCTCAATGGAGAATTGCAAGAAGAAGTTTATGTTGAACAACCTCCTGGATTTGAAGTATATCAAGAAGAGGATAAAGTATATCGTCTGAAGAAAGCTCTTTATGGACTGAAACAGGCTCCAAGAGCATGGTATGATACTTTATCTGACTTTCTTTTAATTAAAGGATTTCGCAAAGGTAAAGTTGACAAGACCCTGTTCACTATTGAATGGGAAGAACATATTTTGCTTGTGCAAATTTATGTGAACGATATTATTTTTGGTTCAACTAATCAACAGATGTGTGATAAGTTCTCAAAGCTGATGCAGAACAAGTTTGAAATGAGCATGATGGGAGAACTTAACTATTTTCTTGGTTTGCAAGTTAGACAGTTGCCTGATGAAATTTTCATCAGCCAAGCAAAATACACAAAGGATCTGTTCAAGAAATTTGGTATGGAAACTAGCTCTACTGCTACAATTCCAATGTCTACAAGTCTTCGTTTGGATAAAGATGAAGATGGCAAATCAGTAGACATAACCAAATACAGAGGCATTATTGGGTCACTGTTATATCTAACAGCCAGCAGACCTGATATCATGTACTCTGTTGGAGTTCTGTGCAAGATTTCAATCAAACCCCAAGGAATCTCATCTCTTAGCTGCCAAGAGGATATTGAAATATATTAAGGGCACTCAAGAATTGGGATTATGGTACCCTAGAGCGTCTGGATTTGAGCTTATTGGATATTCAGATTCTGACCTTGCAGGCTGCAAGATTGACAGAAAAAAGCACAACAGGTGCCTGTCAGTTCTTGGGCAGTCGTCTGATCTCATGGATGAGTAAGAAACAAACTTCAGTTTCTATATCTACTGCTGAAGCTGAATATATAGCTGCTGGAGCTTGCTGTGCACAAATCTTATGGTTGAAACATCAACTTGAAGACTACAATATCAAAATCAGTGGAATACCAATCTACTGTGACAATACAAGTGCAATCAGTCTCACTCAGAATACTACAAGTCATTCAAGGACTAAACATATTGAGATCAAACATCATTTTATTAGAGATCACGTGGAGAAAGGAAATGTCTTGATAGAATATGTATTTACTGAAAATCAGATTGCTGACATCTTCACAAAACCTCTAAGTGAGTCAAGGTTTTCAACTCCAAGAGCTGAACTGGGTTTATTAAAATTGGATGCATAAGCTGAGGGGGAACTCATCAGAAGACTAGAGTTCAACAGCTTACACATCATACTTATCTTCAAGGATTAACTTTCAACAGACTAGTTAACTTATGAATTCTTAAAGTCAGGGGGAACGTGTAAGACTAGCGGTACTTCTGATTAAAGGATGAAATCTGTTAATGTCAGTTAGTTGAAGTTATGGTTTCAACAGAAGATTAAAATCTTGAAGATTGAAGATTCTCTATCTAGCTGGATTGACAAACAGCTGAGGAAGGTTATCAGCTATTGGCATTCTCTGATAACAACTGTGTCATCAGGACACTAGTCCATCAGATAAGTATTTATGTTACTCATCTGATCGCTCACGTAAAAGCTGAATATTTTAAAACGTTTTACTTCGAAACACGCTTTTACAAGTGACAGAAGGGCGGTATTTTTTCCCGCTCCTCATAAAATATCTTTTGAATTTGAAAGGTCGTAACTGACGCCGCACGATCAGCACTGACAAGAAACGGATCTAACGGTTGGCTGGTATCACGGAATCCAAGATACCCTAACTCTATAAATCCCTATCTGATCAGCCGTGTAGTTCTTTACGCACTCTAAACATTCAAAAGTACTTGTGAGAAATTTGAGCAAGTTTTCTGCAAAATCTCTTCGTTTTTCTCTCTAATTTCTACAGATCGAAAATGGCTGCTGAAGGTATGTACCTTGTGTATGATTCCTATTACCAATCTGGTATAAATCTGATGAAGGAACTTCTGGAAAAGTTCAAATCTGCAAATTTGGTAAACTTCATGGAATACAACGAGGGAGTGATCTGGACTGATCAAGTGATGGAATACTACGATACAGCGAAGGCTGACTACAACGCACTGGAGATAAAGGCTACAGTGGGAGAAAAATCTATCACTATTACCCCAGCTGTTCTTCACGAGACGTTTGGTCTTCCGAACAAAGGACGACACGATGTCATAGTGTTAACTGAAGCCAAACACCAAGATTTCTGGGCGATCTGCGCCAAAGAAGGAGAAATGTTGACTGGCAACATAAAGAAGAGACAGCTGAAGGATGAATATCAGCGGATGGCTGACATGGTGTCTAAGCTGATTGAAAACTGCACCTTCTCACTGGATGCTGTTACCATGAAAAGGTTCAGCATCATGACTGCTATTTACTATGGAATAGAAGTCAATTGGTCCATAATTATCTAGTACATCTTGGCTGATTTCCTTGATGACAAGAAAGGAAAAGGTCCTCACACCAACCACAGGATTACGCTCAGTTATCTGCTGTTCAAACTGAGGTGTCCTATGAAGAATGGCAAGGAAATTCACGAGTCCAAGGCCATGAACAAATACCTGGCTGTCCAGAAGAGAAAGGCTGATGAGCCTGAAGAAGCCGATGAGGAACCAAAAGAGGTTCCTGCCAAAAGGCAAAGGAAACTGGTCAAGACTGCTGATTTAGCTGTTGAGTCCAGAAAGAAGAAGGCTGCTGATAAGCCTAAGGAAAAGGTTTCAAAGAAGATGGAGAAAGTGACTTCTGCTGTTGAAGCCACTAAAGTTATTGAAAATATAATTGCTGATGTAAGGACTGGATCCCCTGCATCACCATCTAGAACTCCATCAGCAGAGAAGCCTGCTGAGAATGTCTCTTACAGAACAAGGAGTCAAATGAAGGACACTGCTACCTCAAGGCCTATTCAGGGTCTGACCAAGAAGTCAGCAAGAAAGAAGATGACATTTTTGGAAAAGGACACTGAGTTGGTGGACTTGGTGAGATCAAGTCCAGAGTCTGCTGAAAGACCAGTTGAAGCTTCTACTGCTGACAAAGCCGATGAGCAACAGACTATTCAAACTGCACCAACTGTTGAGGCTGCCCAACCTCAAGAAGATCCAGATGTTCAAATCATACATCCTATAGCTGCTGCTCCCATCTCATCTGCTGGTCCAGCCCCTGCTCCAGTTGATAAAGGTAAAAGAAAGATAGTGCTGAGGAAAAAGAAGAAAGTTTCCAAAGCTGATAAGAGAGCAAGAGAGGAAGCTGAACAAAGGAAGCAAGATGAAGAGGAAGAGAAGAAGGCACTAGAGCTAAGCAAGGCTCAAGCTGCTAAGGATGAGGCAAGGAGAAAGATGTCTGAAGCTGAAAGACAAGCTGCAGAGGCTGCTGAACTAGCAATGGTTATTGAGAAGAGCAAAATTGATGCCTATGGTCCTATCCATGGAGGTGGTATCAAGATAAATTAGTCTGCCAAGGCTGAAGGAGAAGAAGAACCTCCTAAACCAAAGATGCCTGCTGCTGCAGAAAAACCGAAGGAAAAGTTTGAAGTGAAGAAAGCCTTCAAGATCATAAACAACAACAAAGAGCTTTTCCAAAAGTTTGAGAAATCCTTAGCCTACTACAATCAGAAGTTAATGCTGAAGACCATGTTCACTCAAGAGAAGCCTAGATATATCAGATGGAGAGACAATAGGCTGAACAGGTCCATCATTGAACTTCAGAATCTGAAGGAATTAGTTGCTGAAGAAGAATGGGTACTACAGTGGCTAAAGACAGATTCTATCCAAAAAGCTTTGGATCCTCATCATGTTAGGGATGCTATGCATCACTATGCCAGGGAATTTGCCCTTGAGGAAGCCAAACTGATTCAGAGTACCTTGCCTGAGAAAAGAAAGAAGACTGATGATGTTGAAGAAAGGGCTGTGAAGATTGCTGTTATCACTGCACTGAATAAGTGGGCAGAAAAGGCCAGATATCAGCAAGGGCATTCAAGTGAACTTCCTCAACTGCCAAGTATTCAACATGTAATTTTTGGAAGGGAAATGAAAGATTTTTATGAAGTGCCAGAGGGTAACAATGCCTTTGTCAACCCTTGGATCATTGTGAGGCAAATTCGTCAGACGACATGCTTCAATGATGATGGCACCATAACTAATCTGTTCTATGATGACGTTACTGATGAACATAAAGCTGCGGCCAAGCCTACTGAAAAGTCTGCTATTCATATTGCGGACAAGCCTGAAGACAAGTCTGCTGACCAGACTGAAGACAAGTCTGCTGAAAAGGCTGCTGAAGAACCCTTAGCCATTGAGTGGAATGCTAAGGATACTGAAGATCATCAGGACGTAAAGATGGAAGATATCCCTGTCCACCAGGAGATTGAAGAAAAGGATGAAGCTGCTGCTTCTGCTTCATCAAGTCATGAACACTCATCACTGATGGAAGCTTTCCAGATGTTGATGGAAAACTCTTTGAAGGAACTGGAAGAGAAGCATCACCAGCAGCTGATGAAGGTCAAGGAGGAGCTGAAGACTGAGCTTAAGACAGAATTGACAGAGTCAACTAAACTTCAGCTGGAAACTGTGCAACAGTCTACTGAAAAGATCATCAAGACTGAAATCACAAATATTCCTATTCCTCAAGATCATTCCTTGCAGTTAGTGAACAGCTTGAATGATATGAATAGAAATGTGGAAGATGTGAAGAGTGATGTTAATCATCTTCATGCTGCACTCCAAAGAGCTGAACACAAGATCGCTGATTTGACTGCAACCTTCATCAAAGTCAGTGAAGAGGAGAAGGAAATCAATTTAGGGATGTTGCATGAAGTATCAACTGTTGTACAGACAATCCAAAATGAAATTGCAACTACAAACCTGAACATTGACTACTTCAATGATAAGACTGACGACATCAGCACAACTATTCATCATCTTACAGCAAGTCACGATGTAGTGAATCAGAATTTGAAGACTTTATGTGCTGAAATGAAGATTCCAACAGTTGCACTCAACCCTACTGCTAAACCTGAAGAAGTCATCCAGTCTGATGATGACAAAAAGGGGGAAGAGAAAAGGGATGAATCAACCAAGGAAACCTCTACTGAAGCCAACAAGACTGATAAAGCTACTAAACTGACCAAGCCTGCTGAAAAAGATCTTGGAAAGGAACAAGGCAAAGACAAGTCTGAAGAAGAGACCAAGGAAAAAGCCAAAACTGATGAAGTAATGGCTGAATCCAAAGACTCTGTTGCTGACCAATCAGAGCCTTTGACTAAGTACAAAAACACAGAATCAGCCAGGAAGGCCATGGAAGCTTTGAAGGAACAAAAACTTAAAGAGAAAATGGAAGCTGCCAAAGCAAACATGGACCTAGATGATGAAGCTGATGAAGAAGAAGAAGAAGAAGACGACGATGAGTCTTCTTATGAGTATGTAGAAGAGCTTGAAGGATCAGATGAAGAAGCTGACAGTTAAAATTGATAAAATCTTGTGTGTTGAATTTGTATGTCGGTCCGATGTGCTAGTAGATCGAGTCAAACATTTACTAATGCTTTTAATAATCAAAGCATGTTTTATATTACAATTTCTCTTGCATGTTGTCACGAATAGACTAGACTTGTTATGTCGACATTACTCGCACGAAATCAATTGATTATCCAAATACATGCTACATCTAAATCTACTAGTTGCGAATATATTTTTCAAAATTATCATGATACCCAAAATTTCATTTGATAAGTTGTTAAATGTTGGTAATATGTTAAATATGTTTGATACGTTATGTTTTCGATTTTGTATTTTCGTTTGTTTTCGATTTTGTGTGGGCCCTATTTGTTTGGTATATGGACCCGATGGCAACCTGGCCGGCAAGAGCCGGCAGGATTGTCACGGTTACTCGTAGGTCTGGCCTTACAATCCAAGTGGGGAGGAACACTTGGAGAGTAAGGACGAACTCTGGCAAAGACATGTCGATGCATTTCAGATAGTAAGGTCGCTCCTTACTTGGTGAGTTTGGATGGACATCAGACTAAGGATGGAGGGTAAGTGGAGGACGGCATCAGCAAATTCTTGGTTATGTGAATTCCGTGTTTCTTCCGTCTTGAATATATATGTTTATTTGCTTGATAATATGCATATGTTATATAATATGTTGCATCCACACATCACCATCAACTTCGCACACAACCTCGCTAAGTTGGACGATCAACTTATGCGTTCCGTGTTTCATTTCTTTTCAGTTGCAGGTGTTCTGGAAAATAATAGTTGGGTTGCGGTTAGGTCATCACGGTTGCGGTCCCACCCTAGTATTCGGAAGAGTAGTAATATTTTGTGGTCGATTAATGCTCTTTTTCGATTTTGTTTAAAACCTTACTTAGAATGTTTGAATCGTTAAAGATGATTTATATTTCTGGAAAAGAGACAAGATTTTCATAAGCTGAGGTTGTACTGAGGTATCAGAGCTTCGGCTCAAGGCCATGATAGGATCCTCGGATTTGTACTGAGGTGCTAGTAAGCTGGGACTCACCGTCATGATTTTAGGGTGTTTACCCACATTGGGTAGTTCACTTTTAGGACAAGACCGCAACCGAAACCATATGTTTAGTACGTGTCCTTGGGGTTAATGTTTATTTTTGCTTGATTCTGTATTTTCTTGATTAATTATTTTGTTGATGGTACCCCGAATACCATAATATTATTCAAACTTTATTGTTGACATTATTGTCTGGTTCTGATTGTATATGTGTGCGCTTCGTGATTTTATGTAAATTAAAATATTTGAATCTAGTGACCTTTCTTGAAGTACATGGAATGACTAAAATAACCCTAATCCTTTTGAATTCCATTATTGAGTTTACCTTACTCAGAACTCATAATTCTGATTCTAAACGTATCTATCTCCAAATTTATATCTCGACTTTAAAAGCTCTCTTGAGCCTATTTTCGGTATAATTAATTGTTACACCCTTATTCTGATGTTGGTACTTATTCATTTTTTGCTTGTGATCCCTAGATGTCTTCTTCACCATTTTGGTGAATCAAATTGTTATGTAAGCAATCTTTCTTTCAATAGACAAAGTATCATTCAAATTTCTTTGACACCAGTCTTGTGTTCTAACTCGTCTATTACCTGTTCCTTGCATTCAACTATGAATCACTTTAGTTAGCGAGTAACTTCATTTTCAATTCTAAAACTATCCTATGTTCATATCCAATCTCTTTATTTTCGCTCGTGTTTTTCTGAAGTTTCTAAATGCGGTTGCCCGATTGTATCTTTTCCTTCATGTCGTGTAATTTACCGTAAAATATTCTTCAATCATTTTAGCCTCATTCTTGATATGGCTTCTTCAAGTCGTGCCCTTAATTACCTTTAATCTGACTGTTTTTCTTCAGAGCTTATCGACACTCTCAATTAACATGTCCTTGTTTATTGGGGATTGACTTATTGTATCCTATCAAGCTTTTATATTGATCCCTTATTTTTGTACTCGTTCAGAGTTTACCCCTCCCTATTTCATGAGATACTTTCTCGTATCGACTTCGTAAACCAATTTTATTTTTATTTTTTTCGGATTCTATGATTGGTATTGTCCCTTGTCCTTCTTTTTTCCGGGTCTATTTACTCCGTTATGATCGTTTTGAAATTATCCATATGATTTCATGTTACACTTTTTCGTTCTATTCAATTATACAATCTTCTAAATTTCTAAAGGAATTGAATTGTCTCGGTTTCTTTTCTAACTTCACGTTTTCATTTGTCTATTCATAAATTGTTATTCCTTTGTCTATTTCATTCCTTTTTGCAAGCCGCATAAATCAGATCAATTTATTCTCAATTTTTTTGAACTTCCGACTTACCTTCTATTTGTTTTGAACTTATTTCTAATCCCATCTCGCTCAATCGTTTCGATGTTCTCATATTTCAATATTGAGCTTTACTTGTTTCTATTGCAGCTTGTTGCAATCATTATTGAAATGAATCCTTAAATCGCGCCATTTATCTTGGCTTGCTTTTCAAATGACCAAACACACTTTAGTGTTTTGGTTATTATTGTCATGATACTTGTTTCGACTTTCTATTATCCTTACCAATATCCTTGCTTTGATCTTCTTTTTACTTGCACCGTTTGTAATGGTTAGGCTCATCCCTTTCGTTATTCTTATCGGTGCGCCTAAATTGTTCTCCTTGTCACTTATATCGAACTATTCATTTGGTTATCTTTATTATCGATATTTAAGTCCTTTTGTAATCTTCGTTGATTCTTCTTTATGTTGCCATTGCTAATTCTTATCTTGTCGTCTTGAGCATCTTGATTCGATCATCTTTTCTAATTCTTATCGTGTCTCTTCATTTAACTCATTTTGTTTCTTGCAAGAATCCCAAGTCAAACGTCATTCAGTACCTTTCGAATTCTCTGGGCCAAACTGAACTATATATTGTTATGTGAGTAGTTTTTCTTTTGAGAAGAATCTTAATCCGCGGCATATGATTTGGAATTATCGTTGTATCCCATTCTACCGCGTCATGATTATGCGTAATGTATATGAAGTACTACATCGATCATCCTCGTGAACCTGACTGCATATCTTAAGATCTTCAGAAATATCTAACATACAAACGAAGACACGTTTGCATACTCATCTAGATGAAGAAATAAGTGAATTCCATTATGGCGTGGCCAGAGTATAAAAAGACGACTTGGGAGTTAGAGATAAAGATACATCAGAGTTTTGAAAACGCCTAACATACGAGAGAACATTTCCGCACACTCGTTTTAATCAAGAAGGATGCAGATTCTACAAGAAAATGTTTTATGACGCACACAAAGTAAGGGAGAAACGTTTCGGGAGCAAAAAAAGAAAATATGTCGGCGTCACGAATTTGGGGACCAAATTCTTTTAAGGGGGGAGGATTGTAACGCCCCCAAAATTTTGAACCCTTTTGATTGGATTTTTAATCCAAATTTAAGTGCTACATTTTATTTTCAAAGTTAATCATTAATTTGAACAAATTATTTAAATATTGTGATCTTTTGAACTTGAAATAATTAAAATATAAAAGTTACTTTAAAATTAGATTAAGACCTTTTTGAAAGATTTTCGGGCTTGGATGCACAAATTTTTTGTTTTTGGGGACAAAAATGTAAGTCTTCCAAAACTTCAGGGGGCAAAGTGTAAATTTGCCCCAAGTTGAAGATTATCTGCAGGAGTAGCAATTTTTCCTCCTAGCACACTCCAAGAGCTACAAAAACCATGCCCTTGGGTGGAGGAACTTCTCTACCCAAGAAAATACATGCATTGGTGGGTTTATAGAAGACAATTATGTCTTCCCACTTTTCTAAGTAAAGCTTGTATGTATACATGTATGTATACATTTTTAAATCAGATTTCATTCTCTATCTAAACACTCCATCTCAATCTTTAATTCCTTTTTACATTATTATTCTTCACTTAGTGAAAACATGAGTTTTAAAGAGAGAGAAAAAGATATAACACATTTAGAAAGAAAATTTTCGAATATACAAAGCCAAGACTCGGTTTTTCGCATATTCCATCTTCATCCACCGTTGGATCATGCCCAAATTTTGCGTGAAGGTTCTACACACATGGGGCTACATATTGACCGTTCGGATCGTCGATTAGATCTCCCAGAGTTAATCGGAAGTCATTAGAATTTGGAGAAAAGTAAGGATTTGAGGGCTTTTGATATGAACCACCACCGGAGCCACCACCACTGCCACCGGGGCCGCCGCCACCACTGCCGGAGGTCTGAAAATGAAGAGAGTTTCATTCCCTTCATTGCTTTGGGTAAAAATCCGTCTATGCATGTGTTCTTTAATCCTTGAATTTTATTTTCCTTTCTTCAAAGTATATATTGAGGAAGTTTAGTTTATCCTTGTTGTTGGATAAGGATGAAGATGAAGGCTCTAAAGGAAGTTTGATAAGGGAGGTTTTGATGCATTCCAAAACTTCATATTTGGCTAAGTATGGAGTAACTTAGCTGATAAACTTATCAAGGAATTTTGACTAAGTAAAGAAGACATCAGAAGAGTCAAAGTTTCAAGGTCCAAGACTTCTGATCTGCTGAAGAAAAGTTATCAGACTGGTGAAGATCAGCCGACTCAAATCAGATTTGTTCAAGTTTGAGATCAGCTTTGTTCGCCATCAGACGCGTACTTTCATCAGCAAAGTGAAGAAGATCATGAAGTGTTCCCAACGGTAATAAATGCCCCTTGGAGTAATAAATGCTGAAGTACAAGGTTATTAAAGACAAATGATTGAAGAAATGCTTCGCATCAGCTGGGTGCATTTAATGCTGCATTTAATGCTGCCTGCAGAATAGTACTGTTCACAGTACGGACAGACTGCAAAAGAGCCGTTCGCGGATTTTAAGGACCAGTACTCGAGGAATTTGAATCTTGTCTCTCTTCAACGGACACTTTTCAATCCTCAAGTATAAATAGCTGAAAGAGACGAAGAAGAAACAAGCAACACAATCTCTGAGAAATTTTCGAAGCAAAATTCTTTAAGTCTCAAGAACAGCTCACTCATCAGCTGAGTCATTTGTTGACGAAAGCAGAGTTGAAGAATCAAGCCAAATACATCTTCTGAGTGATTTTGTAAACATTGAGTGTTGTGAGAAGTAGATATCCATCTTAGTGAGTGATATTACTTCAGAGAAGTAGGATCTCTTTGTGATTTCTTACTGCGAACTTACGGCCTGTTCATTTGTTGTAAGGCGTAAGCAGAGTATACTGATTACTGTGTGTTTTTAGTATAACCCAAGATCTTTGTGACTTGGAAGAGTGGACTAAAGGATATTCAAATCCATATAACCACTATAAAAATTGTTTGTGTTTTTATTTGTTTTTACTTGCATATTTTCAGTTTGCATAAAACACATTAACTTAACTGTTTGAAAAAGAATTTAAAGGAGTTTATAAAACTGGGGAAACATTTTTCAAACTACTAAGATTACTTGTGAAAAACACTTTGAAAATCCGTTGCAAGTACTCTAAGTATTAAAACTGATTTTAGCAAAATCAGCTAAGTAACAATCAGACGAGTGGTCAACAAGGCTGTTCAAAGATTTGTTCGCGAACAAAATTGTAACTAACTAATCTGATCAGCTTAGTCTGTTCAGTTAAAGTGAAAGTTTTAAAGTTAAATCTGAAGAAAATTTTTAAAGAGGTTTATTCACCCCCCCCCCCTCTAAACCTCTTCTGACCACTTGGGACCAACACTTGTAGCTTTTGTGATAAGTTGTTGAGTTTATATTTAATATTAGATATTTAATGTGACTTGCTTTGATTTTGTTTAAATATTGCTTATATGTTTGGATCTTGATTTATTTGTGTAAGAAAGTTAATGTTTTTAATATTAAAATTTTGGGGGTATTTTTCAAAGATTTTAAAAGTTGAAGGGTTGGGGGTTGCAATTTTTGTTGGGAGTAAAAAGGTACTGAAAATATAAGTTTTGTTTGATATTTGGTTAGAGTTACTTGAAAAGCATTTGTTTTAAAGTTTGCTTCGATATTTTGCAAAAATGGGAATTTTTGAAACATTTGGGGTTATTTTTGTAAATCTGAAAATAAGGGGGTAACGGTGCTGTTTGGTAGCTGTTTTTACATTGTTACTTTTATAAACTTTTGATTGATTGATTTGAAGTAGTGCTTTGATAACTTTTGTTTTTTATATTGAAAATTATAATGAAAAAACTTTTTGTTACTCATTGTTAGTTTGTGAAAAGTTATTAAAACTTATTGTTAATCTCAGCTTTATATTGAAATTATGCTTGATTATTTTTTAAATATTGCTTAAATGTGTGGATCTTGAATTAATTTTCAAGAAAATTGGCTTTTTTAAGTTTTCAAAATTATGAGGGTATTTTTTAAAAGACTTAAACTTGTGGGATTCTTAAATATTTGACTTTTGAAGTAGCAAGATACTTAATACTTTTATTTGATTTTCGATATGAGTTTAGTTAAAAATCTTTTGATTTAAAGTTTGTTGCAAATTTTTGCAAAAATGAATATTTTTAAAAGTTTAGGGGCTGTTTTGTAAATCTGGAAAATGCAGGTGAAAAATTTGCTGTTTTGGAGCTGTTTTATTTAATTAGTATTTTGAGTTTTGAAAATAATTACTTTTAAGTGGAGTTGGTGTCGTAAGTTCTAACCACTTTTGTGTGATGTGTTAGTTTAGGAAATCCATGTGTAGGATTTTCATTAGTTACGTTTTAGTAAGGTTGTTAGATAAATTCTAAGTCGTATAAGTACTTGCTCAGGTTTCGGATACGCTTCATTTGTGGAGTTTTAGTTGCTATACTAAGCGACAAAGGTGAGCGTTGTGTGTTGAATTTGTATGTCGGTCCGATGTGCTAGTAGATCGAGTCAAACATTTACTAATGCTTTTAATAATTAAAGCATGTTTTATATTACATTTTCTCTTGCATGTTGTCACGAATAGACTGGACTTGTTATGTTGACATTACTCGCACGAAATCACTTAGCATTTCAACTTGATTATCCAAATACATGCTACATCTAAATCTACTAGTTGCGAATATATTTTTCAAAATTATCATGATACCCAAAATTTCATTTGATAAGTTGTTAAATGTTGATAATATGTTAAATATGTTTGATAAGTTATGTTTCCGATTTTGTGTTTCTGTTTGTTTTCGATTTTTTGTGGGCCCTATTTGTTTGGTATATGGACCCGATGGCAACTTGGCCGGCAATGGCCGGCTTGATTGTCACGATTACCCGTAGGCCTGGCCTTACAATCCAAGTGGGGAGGAACACTTGGGGAGTAAGGACGAACTCCGGGAAAGACATGTTGATGCATTTCTGATAGTAAGGTCATTCCTTGGTGAGTTTGGATGGACATCAGACTGAGGATGGAGGGTAAGTGGAGGACGGCATCAGCAAATTCTTGGTTATGTGAATTCCGTGTTTCTTCCGTCTTGAATATATATGTTTATTTGCTTGATAACATGCTTATGTTATATAATATGTTGCATCCACACATCACCATCAAATTCGCACACAACCTCACTAAGTTGGACGATCAACTTATGCGTTCCGTGTTTCATTTCTTTTCAGTTTCAGGTGTTCTGGAAAATAATAGTTGGGTTGCGGTTAGGTCATCACGGTTGCGGTCCCACCCTAGTATTCGGGAGAGTAGCAATATTTTGTGGTCGATTAATGCTCTTTTTCGATTTTGTTTAAAACCTTACTTAGAATGTTTGAATCGTTAAAGATGATTTATATTTTTGCAAAAGAGACAAGATTTTCATAAATTACTTATTTATCTCTCTCGGTTGAGTTTGTTCAAGTATTTTGAGATGTTGTGATTAAACGCTTCTGCTATAAAACCTTTTAATTCATCGTTCCAAAAAAAAAAAGGTTTCGATATATTTAACGTTTTTTTCAAAATAACAATAATTTTTCGACCGTAATCCGACGGACCCGGGGGGCTTGGGCCGTCACAAGGCTGACCTTTGTCTTTATCACCATCCTATAACTTATAATAGTGAGCTTTGAAATGATCTCTTGCTTCCAAGTTATTTAGTTGTGTATTACCCTCGATGAGCCAAACATCAACTTGAATGCCATCATTACCTTGACTCTCTTGCTCATCTAATATATCAATTTTCGAAATCACAGATTCCAATTGTCGAAATCACAGCCGAATCTGTGCAATTACTAATTGAATGGATCAAAGAGTTGGTATATCTCCTATATCTAATGAGATCTTCTCTAAATCATACATGCGATGGAGATAAAGTTGCTCAAGTTTTGGGAAATGAATGCTATCTGCGTCCCAGAAATTTAGCTCTATACAAGAATCAATTAGCAAATATTTGAGGGAAAAGAATTGTTCCTCAATTGGCCTCCACTCCTTTCCAATGAAGGCATCATCTCTTAATTTGAGCACTTCAAGATTTGGCAAACAACCTATTATTGTCATACGTTCCCAAGGTATGAAAGTACTCTCTAAATCCAACTTCTTGAGTGAAGGCGAAAGAATTAGGTCTTCCCCCAAATGAGCTTTAAGTAAACCCACTCGGTAATTTATGCTAATATTAAGTGATTCTAGTTTATGTAAATGTTGAAAATTGTTGAGACAATAGTCTTTCCCTCTATCCAAATCATCCCAAAAATCATCATAACGAATTTTTAATTTCTTGATATTGGGGATTCTTGTGACGACCCATTCACTAAAGGTTAGGTTAATTATATTTGAGAGAGTCTGTAGTTTCAAATTGGAGTGTCCTTCTATTGCGGCAAATGGAGGAGGTTCAGGCAGATAAACTTGATCCACGCGAAAATGTCTAAGTTGTTTCATCTCCCAAATTTCAATTGTTGACTGAACAAATGTTTCCATAATTAAGGTATGTAGGTTCCATAGTTGATTTATTTCGG
The DNA here is from genome assembly GCA_003313485.2 of Penstemon barbatus. Taxonomy (NCBI): domain Eukaryota; kingdom Viridiplantae; phylum Streptophyta; class Magnoliopsida; order Lamiales; family Plantaginaceae; genus Penstemon; species Penstemon barbatus. Next base: position 88,341,780 of record CM064883.1, on the reverse strand, counting down.
ATGGAAATTCAAAAGGCACGATATGTACAACATTAGTAGAACTAATGTGCCTTAAGTTGACTTGATTGAAAAAAGTATCGAATAAATTAGGTAGACTACCATTCAATACCTTTATCAATCTACAATTAAGCAAGGATGTATATGATCTGGTATTAAATGTGATTGAGCGGCAGGGAGACACTTGAACTTCTCTGTGATTTCTAAAATCAGATTTTTTGCTTCTATCAAACACAATGCGACGTTGATTGTATAAGTCTTCTGAAATTTCATCACCACTTCCGACACAAAGAAACCTTTCTTTTTGTGCTTCCCTTAAGCATAGCTCTCCCAAAAGATCGTGAATTTTGCAGGCTTTCGTTTTTACCGAGAACTCCAAATTCACATAAAATGTTTGAAAGAATTTCTTGTATTTTATATTCTTGAGAGATTGTAACCCAAGTACGAATGTTAAAATGATTCACAATATAAGAATTTTCATAAACATTTCTAGTAAGTGTGGTCTTACCAATACCTCCCATTCCGTAAATTGAGAGGACGAGGCGATTGGATTGTTGTCTGGTGAGTCTATCCATGATCGGAATCAAGACATCATTAAATCCAACCATTACATCTTTGCCAGCAGGTAAATAGCTTGAAGATCTAGAAGGTATTGAATCTTAGGTAGTTGATCTTTAACCTCCCCTTTTTCTTTAATCTCCACAGCCTTTTCTTTCATCAAATCCATGACTTCTATCATTTCTTGCAATTGTTGACATAAGGGATTTGTTGGGATATGGCTCGATTTGTCAAACAACAAAGTGCGGAATTTAAAATTTTTCGAGTCATCCAATGGTCCCATAAAAGATGTCTCCACATTATGTATACAAAAGCAAGAACAAAAACGCACACAATGAATTAACAAAGGGGGTTTTTGCGATATACCTCACCACAGGCAAGGTGGTGGAAACCTCCGGTCTTCGATTCTGATTCTGATCTGGTTCACAGGAGTGATCCAAGTGTCTCACCTCCAGGGATAGTCCACACCAATTGGATTCTGGCAACACCTCAGAACTCGATTAAGGAGATTTGTTATTGCAGGATTGTATTAGAACTCTTGACAGATTAAGATCTAACACAATGGAATAAGGAGATCACGGCGGCGGCACCAAGGAACCCACGGCAGCAGAGTGGCGGCGGCTAGTGGTGGCGGCGGCGGCTAGCTAGGGTTAGCTTGGAGAGGGGGCGGCTACTTAGGGCAGAGGGAGGCTAGGGTTTTCTTTTCAGGGTGATAGCTTTTAAGCTCATGTAGTTCCCCTTTTATAGACTCCTTCTGACCTAGGGTTTGCAAGACTCCTTATGGGCTTTAATTAATAGAAGCCCATGTCTTGCAATCCTCCATTTAATTAACTACTTTAATTAAATGCCCAGTCCAATTAAATCAATATTTCTTTTAATTAACTAGCAACTCAATTATTAATTAAGTTAGCCAATTAATTAATCTCCCACTTGAATTAAATACTTTTAATTCATTTAATTGATTTAATTACCTTTAAATCAATTAATTCCTTTTATGTCCTTTTATAACAGTCACCGTCCAATTGTATTGTGTGTGACCCTCTGGGTTCACCATCAACTGGCAGCAGGCCCACGAATCCCTCGTGATTTAATTTATGAACAATAAATTGTTCCGGTTAATTAAACAACCTTTAATTAACCACTCCTAGAATTAAATCCTCTATTAATTCAGGAGTACCCACACTTCATGGTCGATGTCTAGCCACAAGCCCATGAAGCCCAATTTCAGGTGAATTGATATTTGTGAACCTCGTCTCATATAACTGCCATGTACATACGGTCCTTCTATCGACTAATATTCCCGATCAAGACTTAGGGTGTGTGAATTGATCGGCACCTCTAAATTTGTCTCGATAACTATACTTTCTAATTCAGGATAATATACCTTTGTGACCTTCTAAATTTGGAAACCCCTTTCCAAATCCGTCACCGACTGCGGCCGCAGAATCCTTGGATATATTATCTAAGAATCGTATAGGAAATTCTCTCACCCATTACGGTGAGTCAATAGATTCCATATCGGTACTAACCACTCGCGTACATGTCCATACGCACCCAACCTAGGCATGTTATGACCAAGCTACGTGGCCTATACCTAGATCTAAGTACGCACTTTCATGCACCGAATTCGCCCTAGTACCTCAAGTCAAAGGACTAAATCGTACACTATTATATTCCTTGAGAAACATCCCATCACCGATATGCGTCATGCGCTTCCACAATGGGTTTCTCTGTTCGGGTCGTTCGATGCGTTCAATCCTCCATTGAACCACCTACTCGTATGCACTGGACTCAAATTCCTTGCTCATGAAACACTACAAATTCACTCCATGTGAATCATGCATACTCGTACAAGTCTTGGCGATTCCTACGATACCCCGTCTCGTTTAGGAATCTATGACTTGGAACACTTTTAAGATTACGACCTTTGAGACTGTTTCATGATTGCACTCAGTACTGAAGTGAATCGTCCCATAGTCAAATGTAATCTAAGGGTTTCAACCAATCGCTTAAATGTATTCGCGAAAGATGAAGTTGGCCATTGTTTATCCTTATACATATATAAATAAACATGCGTATTATTATAAAATCAAAGATCGTTTCATACAGGATAGATCTATTACAAGCTAACAGAAGTGGCTTGCAGGGCACTATCCTTTCAATCTCCCACTTGCCCTAAAGCCATTCACCTATGGTTCTAAGACCCATCTTCTCTAGATGACTATCGAACGCCTTTTGTGAAAGTGGCTTAGTTAGTGGGTCAGCTACGTTGTCTTCCGATTTGACATACTCCATGTGCATGTCACCTCTACCCATGATCTCTCTGATCTCGTGGTATTTCCTCTGTACGTGTTTGGATTGATGGTGTGATCTCGGCTCCTTCGCTTGAGCTATCGCCCCGTTGTTGTCACAGAAGACGACTACAGGTTCAGCAATGCTAGGAATAACATCCAGTTCTTGGATGAAGTTTTTCATCCATACACTTTCTTTTGCTGCATCTGATGCTGCGATATATTCTGCTTCTGTGGTTGAGTCGGCAGTGGTAGACTGTTTACAGCTTTTCCAACTGACCGCTCCTCCATTGATGCGGAATATGTATCCAGAGTTGGATTTGAAGTCATCCACGTCAGACTGGAAACTTGCATCAGTGAATCCTTCAAGTTTCAGTTCTCCACTACCACCGTAGACCAAAAACATATCCTTAGTCCTTCGCAGGTACTTTAGGATTGCTTTTACGGCAGTCCAGTGCTCTTCGCCTGGATTTGACTGATAGCGGCTCGTTACACTTAGAGCGTGTGCTATGTCTGGTCGAGTACACAACATCGCATACATTATACTCCCTATAGCAGAGGCATAAGGTATGAGAGACATTCTCGTCTTTTCTTCGTCAGTTGTAGGGCACATAGACTTAGAAAGAGAGATACCATGTCTCATTGGAAGCAATCCTCTCTTGGATTCTTCCATCTTGAATCTTTTCAAGATTGTGTTAATGTACTGAGATTGGGAGAGTCCTATCATCTTCTTCGATCTATCCCTATAGATACGGATTCCCAATACGTAAGATGCGTCTCCCATATCTTTCATAGAGAACTGCGCGGATAACCACGCTTTAGTCTGCGCTAACATCTTGATATCGTCTCCGATCAACAAAATGTCATCGACGTACAAAACAATGAATTGTACTGTGCTCCCACTATTCTTTTTGTACACACATGGTTCATATACATTTTTGATGAAGCCAAATGCCTTGACTGTCTCATCAAATCGTATGTTCCAGGTTCGGGATGCCTGTTTGAGGCCATATATTGACCTTTGAAGTTTACACAATTTGTGCTCACTTCCTTTGGACGCAAAACCTTCAGGTTGTTGCATAAAGATCTCCTTGTCAATGTCTCCATTGAGGAAGGCGGTCTTTACGTCCATTTGCCATATCTCATAGTCATGCCATGCGGCAATGGCAAGCAATATCCGAATGGATTTGGACATCGCTACGGGAGAGAAGGTTTCCTCATAGTCTATTCCAGGCCTTTGAGAATACCCCTTCGCCACTAAGCGTGCCTTGTGAGTTAAAACCTCTCCATTCATTCCAAGCTTACGCTTGAAGATCCATTTGCATCCTACAGGGATAGTTCCCTCAGGTGGATCAACCAAGGTCCAAACCTTGTTGGAATGCATGGAATCCATTTCGGATTGCATGGCTTCGAGCCACGCACCCGAGTCTATGTCTGACATCGCTTCTTGATAGGTCCTTGGATCATTATCACCTCTTTCGTTTTCGTGAATGAAACCAAATCGCTCTGGCTCCTTACGAATTCGATCAGACCTTCGAAGAGTAGGTGTACTAGTAGGTTTAGTGAATTCTGGTTCAGCTCCCACTGTTTGTGAGGATGGGTCCGATTCCTGGACTTCATCAAGTTCTACGATTGTCCCATTTCGGTTGGAGAGGAAATCCTCTTCCAGGAAGTGGGCGTTCCTAGATACGAACGTATTACGTTCTTTAGGATCGAAGAACAGGTATCCAATGGATTCCTTTGGATACCCCACAAATTTGCACAAACTAGATCTACTATCTAGCTTATCTCCCTTCTTGTTCTTTACATACGCAGGAGATCCCCATACTCGTAGATACGAATACACGGGTGCCTTACCATACCATACTTGGTGCGGTGTTGTCGGCACTGACTTCGAAGGTACTATGTTTAGTATCTTCGATGCAGTTAATAGGGCCAAGCCCCAAAACGAAAAGGGAAGGTCAGCGAAGCTCATCATGGAACGAACCATGTCTAACAAAGTTCGGTTCCTCCGCTCGGACACTCCATTGAGTTGGGGCGTCCTAGGGGGAGTTCGCTGGGCGAGAATTCCATTCTCTTTCAGATAATCAAGGAATTCTTGGCTTAAGTACTCACCACCTCTATCAGAACGAAGTGCTTTAATACTATGTCCAAGTTGATTCTCAACTTCCGTTCGAAACTCTTTGAATTTCTCAAAAGTTTCGGATTTGTGTTTCATAAGATACACATATCCATAACGACTAAAATCGTCGGTGAATGTTACGAAGTAAGAGAATCCTCCTCTCGCATTGACACTCAATGGTCCACAAACGTCAGTATGGATTAAATCCAATGTTTGTTTGGTTCGCTCGGGATTCCCTGTGAAGGGTGATTTGGTCATCTTTCCTTTGAGACAAGATTCGCAAGTTGGGAGTTCATCCAAGTTCTTTATTTCAAGAGCCTTAGAGGAAACCAACTTTTGAATCCTACTCTTGGAAATATGTCCAAGTCTAGCGTGCCAAAGTTGTGGAGTTTGATTATCATATTTTCTTTTTCTAGATTGAATGTGCATGACGTCGGATTTAACAGGTTCTAGGGAATAAAGACCATCTATCAAAGTACCACAAGCATACATTAAACCACCTTTAAATATGCTAAAAGCTCCATTTTCAATGGAAAAATTAAAACCATCAATGTCTAGCATTGGTATAGAAATGATGTTCTTAATTATCGTTGGTACGTACAGACAATCCCTTAAAACCAAAGTAAAATTTCCTAAAACCAATTCGACGTCCCCAATAGCCTCAGCGGCGATCCTAGCTCCGTTTCCAAAACGCAGGATTCTATCCCCGGGCTTCAGGTATCTTACTGCTCCCATCACCTGCAAATCATTGCAGATATGAGAACCTGCTGCGGTGTCTAACACTCACGATGCACAGTTAATAGAAATATTAACTTCAACCAAGAAAATACCTTTGGCTACCATTTTCAACTTCAGGTAGTCTGGGCAATTCCTTTTCCAGTGCCCTGCTTTCTTGCAGTGGAAACATTCGTCTTCTGGGCCTTTGCGCTTCTTTTCAACCACCTTGGTGATTGCCTTCGAAGAAACTACCTTCTTCTTCTTCTTACCTCTCTTGGGCTTTGCAGCCTTCGATTGGTGTGCAATCATTATCGGCTTCTCTTTCTTGAGAGTCGATTCTGCCGTTACCAACAAATTGGTCAGTTCGTGAAGAGCGAGGGTTCTATCCTCCATGTTGAAGTTCAACACGAACTGGTCAAAAGAACGGGGCAGCGTATGGAGGAGGAGGTCAGTGCTAAGATCAGCGTGCAAGTCTACTTCCAATCGCCCCAGTTTTTCAACCAGGTTGATGAAACGCAGACAGTGATCCTTGACACTGCTTCCCTCAGCCATCTTGAGATGAAACAACTCCTTAGTGGTCGCGAACCTTTCGGTGCGAGACCTCTCTCCAAACATCTGTTGGAGGTGGAGAAGCATATCTCTAGCAAGCGGTATTGCAGCATGCTGTTTCTGCAGTTCATTCGACATCGAGGCTAGCATGAGACATCGAACCTGAAGATCATCATCAACCTTTTTAGCATGGGCGGTTCGTTGTTCCTCACTAGCTCGTGCTGCGGGTGCAGCAGGCATGGGTGTGTCGAGCACATAGCTACGTCGCTCGGAGTCGAGGACGATTCTGAGATTTCTCAGCCAGTCAACAAAGTTTGAGCCATTCAATTTGTTTGCGTCGAGGATAACATATAATGGATTCTTAGACATTGTACTTAATATCTACAAATGGAAAGAAGACAACATTTAGCTGACTGATCTTATGTCTAATACTTATAATTAACGAATTTGGACTTGTTTTCGAAAAAGTTCTCCCACTATTTTATCGAAACAATCACCCCTTTGATTGCTCGGGAAATTTAATTCCTAGTAGGTCTTGACGTCCCAGCAGCAATTAATTGCACCCACGACTCGTGGCCATACAACCAATTCTCCAGGTAGGTATACTTTTTACCAATTGTGTTACTCCACAACCTTCAAGCTTATTTTGCCTCGGTTTTCGCACTTATCTAGCACTGCTACATCATAAGTGATACTAATCGTTAAGTCTAACCCATCAATCGTGATAAGCAACGGGCCCGGTCGTGAGTTCTCCGTAACTAGTTATCTGTCGATCCTCACATCCCGACCAGTCCTCACCCTTGTCGTGTTTAGTTAAAAACAGGAGTCAAGGAATTTCACGTATTGTCCCTTTCTTCGACTCGGGTGCCAGACTCTGGATCACCTCTATCGATAAGTAGACAACATACGTTAGTCCCTATTGATGGAAGGCTTGGATTTATATAAATACTTCATTTTATTTTAATCCAATATGACTTAATATTTAATTCGAGAGGGGGTTTCTGGTTTTGAAAGTTATGCTAACTCTCCTCGAGATCTCACCGATTCAGTTATGCTTTATCTTTTATTACGATCTAGATTCTAGCGCGTAGCCAAATATAAATCGACAAATAAATAAAAGCCATACAAGCCTAGCATGCATACTACCACAATATGTTTTCGATCGGGAGCCTCCTATGTGGGCCATCATCGAGCCAATGATGTTGGCCCAATTGGTCAATCTAAAGGGTTCTCAAACAGGCCCTATGCTATTACACATTGTACCATGCATACATGACCTTCTTATCTTCTTGGGCTCCCACCTTGCTTGTAAATGGGCCTCCATCCTAAACTAGGAAAGCAGTAAAGCCCTATTCTATTACAAAGGCTCAAAGTGGCCCAAAAATAATAATAGGCTCGCAGGCCCAATAAAAACCAAGCAATAAATTAAACCAATCATATCTACCCTAAGGTCAAGGCTCGTCTCGATCGAAAACCACGTAAACAGTTCACGTAGAGCAAGAAACATGTAAACATATTTTACTTTCTTCTATCTTAATTTTAAAACATCCGTTTAAAACTAACTTCTATGATTCTTGCTTTTTAGTCACCACTAATTATGACAAAATAAATATCCGGGTAAACAAAAAATTAATTTTCTGCTCAATTTCAGAATCTGTTTTTCTACTTTTGAAAAATTGCATTTTCGCCCCTGAACTTTCGAAAATTGCACTTTGACCCCAAAACATTTTTTAAAAAGTTACAAAAACACCCCTGGGCAGTTTCGGGCAGCAGACCAGAAAATAAAATTTTGAATTTTGAAAATTTTCGATTTTTCAAATTGACCCCTCAAGTTTCGGTAATTGCAAAACAGCCCCTAAGTTTTCAGAAATTGCAAAATGACCCCAAAACCGTGCGACCAGAATTGCAAGAACAGTCCAGAATTTTCAAATTATCAGATCTCAAAAATTTCGAATTTTCAGCCCCCAAAAACCCTGATTTGCGATTTCTGCCCCAAAAGTCCTGAAGTTTTCAAAAACTATAAAAACGTCACAGATCTTGAAAAGCAGTTTTACCCAATGATAGATCTAGTCATAACAAGCAAGAATCAACTTACAGAACATAATTATCACGTGTTCTCATACATATAATTAAACATATACGGTGAACACAATTATGTTCAGGCTTTTGTATAATAATAATGGAGTTGGCTCTGATACCACTGTTGGGATATGGCTCGATTTGTCAAACAACAAAGTGCGGAATTTAAAATTTTTCGAGTCATCCAATGGTCCCATAAAAGATGTCTCCACATTATGTATACAAAAGCAAGAACAAAAACGCACACAATGAATTAACAAAGGGGGTTTTTGCGATATACCTCACCACAGGCAAGGTGGTGGAAACCTCCGGTCTTCGATTCTGATTCTGATCTGGTTCACAGGAGTGATCCAAGTGTCTCACCTCCAGGGATAGTCCACACCAATTGGATTCTGGCAACACCTCAAGATCTTAGGCTCAGAACTCGATTCAGGAGATTTGTTATTGCAGGATTGTATTAGAACTCTTGACAGATTAAGATCTAACACAATGGAATAAGGAGATCACGGCGGCGGCACCAAGGAACCCATGGCAGCAGAGTGGCGGCGGCTAGTGGTGGCGGCGGCGGCTAGCTAGGGTTAGCTTGGAGAGGGGGCGGCTACTTAGGGCAGAGGGAGGCTAGGGTTTTCTTTTCAGGGTGATAGCTTTTAAGCTCATGTAGTTCCCCTTTTATAGACTCCTTCTGACCTAGGGTTTGCAAGACTCCTTATGGGCTTTAATTAATAGAAGCCCATGTCTTGCAATCCTCCATTTAATTAACTACTTTAATTAAATGCCCAGTCCAATTAAATCAATATTTCTTTTAATTAACTAGCAACTCAATTATTAATTAAGTTAGCCAATTAATTAATCTCCCACTTGAATTAAATACTTTTAATTCATTTAATTGATTTAATTACCTTTAAATCAATTAATTCCTTTTATGTCCTTTTATAACAGTCACCGTCCAATTGTATTGTGTGTGACCCTCTGGGTTCACCATCAACTGGCAGCAGGCCCACGAATCCCTCGTGATTTAATTTATGAACAATAAATTGTTCCGGTTAATTAAACAACCTTTAATTAACCACTCCTAGAATTAAATCCTCTATTAATTCAGGAGTACCCACACTTCATGGTCGATGTCTAGCCACAAGCCCATGAAGCCCAATTTCAGGTGAATTGATATTTGTGAACCTCGTCTCATATAACTGCCATGTACATACGGTCCTTCTATCGACTAATATTCCCGATCAAGACTTAGGGTGTGTGAATTGATCGGCACCTCTAAATTTGTCTCGATAACTATACTTTCTAATTCAGGATAATATACCTTTGTGACCTTCTAAATTTGGAAACCCCTTTCCAAATCCGTCACCGACTGCGGCCGCAGAATCCTTGGATATATTATCTAAGAATCGTATAGGAAATTCTCTCACCCATTACGGTGAGTCAATAGATTCCATATCGGTACTAACCACTCGCGTACATGTCCATACGCACCCAACCTAGGCATGTTATGACCAAGCTACGTGGCCTATACCTAGATCTAAGTATGCACTTTCATGCACCGAATTCGCCCTAGTACCTCAAGTCAAAGGACTAAATCGTACACTATTATATTCCTTGAGAAACATCCCATCACCGATATGCGTCATGCGCTTCCACAATGGGTTTCTCTGTTCAGGTCGTTCGATGCGTTCAATCCTCCATTGAACCACCTACTCGTATGCACTGGACTCAAATTCCTTGCTCATGAAACACTACAAATTCACTCCATGTGAATCATGCATACTCGTACAAGTCTTGGCGATTCCTACGATACCCCGTCTCGTTTAGGAATCTATGACTTGGAACACTTTTAAGATTACGACCTTTGAGACTGTTTCATGATTGCACTCAGTACTGAAGTGAATCGTCCCATAGTCAAATGTAATCTAAGGGTTTCAACCAATCGCTTAAATGTATTCACGAAAGATGAAGTTGGCCATTGTTTATCCTTATACATATATAAATAAACATGCGTATTATTATAAAATCAAAGATCGTTTCATACAGGATAGATCTATTACAAGCTAACAGAACTGGCTTGCAGGGCACTATCCTTTCAGGATTGGACCTTGTTTCATCAAAACTTGTGGGTTGATTTTCATTAATATAATCCACAACTTTGAATTCGATTAGATCTTCTGCTGCATGAGATGCATCTGTGATTTGATTCTCCAAACCTTCAACTTGTTCGTTGTCTCCATGGGAATAGCGTTCTAGAAAATCTACTAGAAATGCGGCCCTTTCTCGAAGAGATTCAATTTGTTCTTGATTAAGTGAAAATGAATTCCTACCATGATCCATGATCTGATCGATTGTGTGCATCAGAGAAACAAGAGATGCATATGCAGTTGCCATTTTTTAACCTTTTGGTCAATCACAATTAATGGGAAGAAAGAAGTATTGCTATATGTTTACATTTTGCAGTGTTTCTTGGAGGTTGCTATATACATTTGAAAATAATAGATCATAAGCAACTTGGAATACTTAAAGATTTAATCCACCCGGGGTGTTGGATGAGTGACACATGAGCATAAAAGGACAATATTTTGTTATTTCATGCCTATGTGTTATTCATCCAACCCCCATGTATTAAATCCACTAGTGTAATATCTAAATAACCTTGAAAATAATAGATCATAAGCAACTTAGAATACTTAATTAGTTTTTTTTAATAATTAATCGTGTGTAGTTGTTGGAGCTTGAGGTCAGTCAATTCATTGGATTAAGAGAAAGAGAGATTTAGAATGATTCTATGTGCCAGCCACATGCCCACATCTCTTTATTTAATTTATATTCACTATACATGATGCTCCGGTTATAGTTTTTCCATAAATTTATATCATATGTAGTCTTGTTTGAATTTATGTTTTCTGATCATATGATTTAAATTAGAAATAAATCTCCGAAGTGTTTGTAAGTTGTCTTCGAACACAACAATTAAATTCAATTTCTTATCGTTATCTTCTCCTCTCTCTGTATTTGTAATTGGATATTGTCTAGTATCTATGTTTTTCCTTCATATTGTTTTGGTCTCATTTTTCTAGGGGAAATTTCACTTTTGTTATCATAAGTTATTATACTTTAAGGCTACGATACCCAACTTCAAGAATTATATATTTCTTATCAATGTTTAGCGACCATATTTGTCATTAATCATATATAGGGGTTGCAAATGGACGAATTGGTTGCGGGCTGGGAAAAAATGGGTCAGGTCTATAAGTGGTCAATATTAACGGGTCGAGTCGGGTCATTGGTTGGGCAAATAAAAAATTATTTTGCAAATATTATTCATTTGCCTTCTCTAAGTAACTGAATTAAGTATCAGACAAATATTGTTTTGCAAATAAAAAATTATATCAACATGTTTATAGTTTTTTTTTTCTCATTGTTTTGGCCTACCATATGGTGCAATTAATTTCTAAGCAATTTACATAATATTAGGAAAAATAAACAGGCCAACCCGTGACCTGACCCGACTTGACATGTTATCCGACTGATGGAGGTAAATTGCTTTACTAATTTTTTTACTTTATGTTTGTACCCAAAAAATCACCCTCGATTAATCGAGGAATGACGGCTCGATGATCGCCAAGAATGGCAATGGGCCGAACCGAGCCAAGTGAATTGGATCAGGATCGGACCCACTTTGATCCGGAAATCAATCCGACCGAAATTAAACGGGTCACGAGCCCAATTTTAGATACGGCCCAATGTTTTATAATTAATTAATTTTGGCCACGATAAGTTAGTTAAATTAATTAATTAAGTCAATTAATTAATTAATTGGGCCGACCCATATAATAATTAAGGCCAATAAACCAAGTAATTAATTGGATAATTAATTACAATTAGTGAACTAAGAAATGGCCCATTAGGAGAGATTATTATTTCGGCTTCATTAATGGGTTGATTAATTAACGGGCCAAGCTAATTAATTAATGGCCCAAATATGCAGACCCAATTGGCTGTTAATGTTGGCTCAACCATATCTTGAATAGATTAAAGAGATAAGGCCACGTGATTAATTAGTTTAATTAATCATAACTAAGAGATAATCACAAATGAAAGTCCACGTGATGTAGAGATTGGGAATAACTACTTCCTTGTATATCTCAAATTGGTTACACCAAGTAATTGCAGCACACGTTTTCTTCCTCACAAGGCCAAATCTGAAAATTAAAGAAGAGGGAAGAAGTAACCACCATTAGTGGAGAAAATGGAGATAGTGGGGAAATCTAAAAATAGTGGAAGTAGTGGGATAGTGGCTATCAAGGGAGCAGTTTTTTCCAGCCATCAGCCCACCGATCAGCCACTATAAATACCTCGAGACTGCCATTCGCGCAGGACACACACAACTCAATCAACAACTTTTCAGTCTAACACTGATCGGCTCAACGCCTCTCCGGAAGTCCAGCGCTCCGCTGCTTCTTTTTCAGCAAACACCCTGTAGAACCCCTGATATCAACCGTCACTCCTCAGCCACCAGCCACCCTCGACAGCCTGAAGTCTTGCCGCCGCCGCCGCCCAAGGTCCGCCGCCGCCGCCACTAAAAATAGTCTGCCGCCGCCGCCGACATTAAGCCGCCGCCGCCGCTGCTTCCGCTGTCCAGGCGCTGTCTCGAGCGAAACCCCTTGATAGCAGGCAGTTAACAGCTGTTTTCTGTCAAGTTATCAGTCTGTCAACTCGTTGATATCAGTCTGTCCCTCCTCAGCCACCAGTGATCCCTGACCGCCTGAAGTCTTGCCGCCGCCGCCGCTCACAGTAAGCCGCCGCCGCTCTCTTCCGCCGTCAGCTGACACTGACTCGAGCGAAACCACTCGTATCAACCAAGTAGCACGCTGGTAACTGTCATGTAAGTGCCCACGTATTTATATGACAAACTCATCAAGTAGCCATCTGCCTGATGAGCTCGTCGTCAAGTAGCCATCTGCTTGACGGCTATCGGCTGAGTAGCCATCTGCTCTGTCGATGCCTTGGTCAGTGGCCACCCGCTGATCAGGAGCCCGATTGATGGCCACCCATCAAGGTTGGGCGAACCATTGACGGTGGGTCTCCCGTCGTCAATGTTACTTTCTGTCAACAAGTCGTTTTTCATGCATTATCAGCTCATCGGCGGGTTTACCTGCCGATCAAGGAGCCAATTTTCAGAACTTAAAAGATTTATCAACTCATCTGGCAGATTATGCCGAAACAGGAGACTTATCGTTTTGTATATTTTTGTAATGTTTGTACATCGGGGAACTTGCCAATACTCTTTTGTTATTAATGGAAGTCGTTTGGCTCGTACGTCTTGACTCTTTTACATAAATATACTTTACGTCAATTGATTTCCATTGATATGTTGTTTCTGTCAAGGTCATGTTTTCTGTCAAGGTATTTAAATTGATTGATTGTCAAGGCACTTGCTGATTTTCAAATCCGCTGATATGTTAAGCAGGCCATCGATTGGTCATAAGTTTTTGGCACTTAAAGAGAGATTTTCATAAATTGTTTAAGTCCTGCGGCCAGGCAGGCATAGAAAAGAACTAGGGGTAGTGTTTGCCTACTCTGTCGCAATCGTTTAGAAGTCAGCCTTATCAGGACAACTTATTTTGATATCAACGTGTCTTTATCAGGACACTTACATTATCAATTTACCGATATCAACATGTCTATTTTCAAATCGTTATGTTTGCACGCACAAACATTGGCACGCCCGCATTCATTTTATACCATATCGAGGTATTTCACGTCGAGCTATTGGCTCGTCGAGGGATTCACTGACAGGTTTACAGCAAACAATATTTTGGCACACCTTGATGCCAAGCATACCTCGATGTCAATCCCTCGATGCCAAGCACCCCTTGATGTCAGTTTTATTGTAAACAATATTTTGGCACTTCTTGATGCCAAGGGTTGCTCGATGTCGTCGAGGCGTTCCTCGATACCAAATTTATACGCAAACAGTTCCTTGATGCCATGTATTGTCCGATGCAAAATTTATAGCAAACAATATTTTGGCACGCCCGGTGGGACCTGAAAATCTTTTTGTCAAAACCCCAGCCATCCACACATTTTTATGGCTCGGGGGGCATGAAAGTTTTTATGATTTAATTGAGTTGCCAATAAAACGATTATCAGCCAAGTACTATTTTGGCTAGCTGACTTTTGATAATCTCTCTGCCAAACTGTCAATCAGTTGATGTTAAACGATTAATCTTTTGCTGTTGTCAAATGATACCACCGATAACGCGAAAGACTCGATCTACCTTGACGAGGACACGTTCTGACTTAACATATACCTTGGAAAATCTATCAACGGTTCCACTAACTATGGAAGGAGCCGACAGAATCGAGGAGCTGACTGCAGAGGTCCGTAACTTCACCAGGGACCTTGAGACTAAACAGGAGGAATGGTCTAACGTTGTCAGCAAGTTTGAAAACATGCTAGGCTCGGCCACTGCTGCTAGTCAGGCCAATACAGAAGCCAGCCACACTGTAAATAACGCCTTGATACACCTGGAGGCAAAGTTGACGTCGCTCACTGAAAGCATCAACATGCTCGCCAATGGCATCCAAACGCAGGCCTGGACTGGGCCGCAGAGAACTGCTGTTGACAAGGGCAAAGGCCCTACAATCCATATCGGGGGAAGCTCATCGAGAGACGAGACGCCTTTCAAGCAAGGCAATGGACAATCTAATGTCCCGGATAAGAGAGGAAGTACCTCTAAAACAAGGAATCGCCCAGACTCGGGGGGCAGGTCCGAGGAGGACCGATCGGAGGCCGTCGGATACGGCCAAGAAGGACATCAGGCCAACTCATTGGCCTATGACAGGACTGTTCATCGAGCTGCAGAGGGTCCAGAGGACCTCTTGACGGTGAATCAGGCCGAAGAAATGTTCGTCAGGAGACAGGGAAACAGGGCAGCGAGGTATAATAAGCCTCACCCGGAATATATCGATCAGATCCCGTTCCCATTAAACTACAGGCCGCCGAATTTTACTCTGTTTTTTGGCGAGG
>CM064883.1:88157316-88280150 GCA_003313485.2 Penstemon barbatus | reverse complement strand
TTATTCAACATCATTTGCTCTAGAGAATCAAATAGTTCATTATTTTGAGGAGTTACCTCATCCTCAGAGTCATCAGATTCCTTAGCCATCAGGCAGAGGAGAGCAGGTTTCTCTTCATCAGAAGATTCTTCATCAGACGTGTCTGAATCTGAATCAGATGAGTAGACAGCAGCAAGCTTTTCTGCTTCAGCTACCATTGCTTTCCCTCTTTGATGCTTTCTTTCCTTTCTGATTCTCTTCTCTTCCTCAGTGTATTTTTCTGCTTTTGGATATGGACAGTCCCTGATGAAATGTCCCAATTTCCTGCAGTTATAACACATTAGTTTTGCTTTATAATCATCTTTCTCTTGAGAAGAAGAGTTGGGTTTAGAAGTAGAAGCAGCATGATTGTATTTGTTTTTCATCTTTCTCTTATAGAACTTCTTGAAGTTGTTCATCAATAATGCTACATCTCCAGCAGTGTACTCCTTCTTGTTGAGTAGTGATGCTTCATCAGATGAGTCCACATCTT
Source organism: Penstemon barbatus (assembly GCA_003313485.2). Classification (NCBI taxonomy): domain Eukaryota; kingdom Viridiplantae; phylum Streptophyta; class Magnoliopsida; order Lamiales; family Plantaginaceae; genus Penstemon; species Penstemon barbatus. The sequence continues at coordinate 88,279,639 of CM064883.1, read as the reverse complement.
TGCTTTTGTGAGCTGGTCTTCTTGGGTTTTCAGCAGCAACAAGTGCAGCTGTGGGACTTGAAGTTGAGGTTTCTTCAACACCCATTCTAGGCAGTTTATACTCATACGCCTTGAGTACTGAGAACAGCTCTGTAAGAGAAATCTTCCCCAAATCTTTTGATTCTTCCATAGCTGTCACCTTCATGTTGAACTTGGGGGGCAGGGCCTTCAGAACTCTGACGGTGATCTCCTTGTCAGTAAAGGTCTTTCCCAGCTTAAGAACTTCATTCAATGTTCTGGTAAACCTGGTATCCATCTGATCAATGGTCTCTCCAGATTTCATTTTGAAGTTGTCCAGCTTCTCCAAGGCAACACTGAGCTGATGCTCTTTGATGGCGTCGTTTCCTTCACTCATGTCACGAACCTTGTCCCACATCTCCTTTGCAGTTTTGCAATGTTTGACCTTGTCAAACCGATCATTATCCAGGGCTTTGGTCATGATGAAACGGCCAACTTTATCCAGATTGAACAGCTTTATTTCTTCGGCTGTCATCTCTGTCAGATCTTTTTCCACCACCAGTTCAGCTTCATCAACTATAATGGTCTTGGTGAATTTGAATGGACCTTTAATGATACATGTGTACATGTTGTCATTATAGGCTGCTAGAAAGATTTCCATTCTAATCTTCCAGTCCTCAAAGGACATACCAGCAATGTGGGGAACATGACTGATACAATCCATTTTTCAAAAAGTTTTGATTTTTCAAAAATATGCTCTTTTGAAAAAGTTTGAAAACCTTTGAAAAACACTTGGATCAAGCTCGTTGATCAGGCAGCTGATTCTAATGAACCACCCGCTCTGATACCATTTGTTGGTCCCAAGTGGTCAGAAGAGGTTTAGAGGGGGGGGGGTGAATAAACCTATTTAAAAATTTTCTTCAAATTTAACTTTAAAACTTTTACTTTAAACTGAACAGACTAAGCTGATCAGATTAGTTAGTTACAATTCTGCTCGCGAACAAATCTTTGAACAGCTTTGTTGACCACTCGTCTGATGGTTACTTAGCTGATTTTGTTAAAATCAGTTTTAATACTTAGAGTACTTGCAGCGGATTTTCAAAGTGTTTTTCACAAGTAATCTCAGCAGTTTGAAAAATGTTTCCCCAGTTTTATAAACTCCTTTAAATCCTTTTTCAAACAGTTAAGTTAAAGTGTTTTATGCAAACAGAAAATATGCAAGTAAAATGCAAACAAAAACACAGGCAATTTTTATAGTGGTTATATGGATTTGAATATCCTTTAGTCCACTCTTCCAAGTCACACAGATCTTGGGTTATACTATAATCACAAAGTTTACAGTATACTCTGCTTGCGTCGAACAACAAATGAAACGACCACAAGTTCGCAATAGGAAATCACACAGAAGACCTATTCTCTGAAGTAGAATCACTCACAAAGATGGATTCTCACTTCGCACAACACTCTCGATTACAAAATCACTCAGAAGATGTATTTTTCTTGATTCTTCAACTCTGCTTTCGTCAACAAATGACTCAGCTGATGAGTGAGCTGTTCTTGAGACTTAAAGAATTTTGCTTCGAAAATTTCTCTCAGAAAGTGTGTTGCTTCCTTCTTCTTCGTCTCTTTCAGCTATTTATACTTGAGAATTGAAAAATGTCCGTTGAAGAGAGACAAGATTCAAATTCCTCGAGTACTGGTCCTTAAAATCCGCGAACGGCTCTTTTGCAGTCTGTCCGTACTGTGAACAGTACTATTCTGCAGGCAGCATTAAATGCAGCATTAAATGCACCCAGCTGATGCGAAGCATTTCTTCAATCATTTGTCTTTAATAACCTTGTACTTCAGCATTTATTACTCCAAGGGGCATTTATTACCGTTGGGAACACTTCATGATCTTCTTCACTTGGCTGACGAAAGTACACGTCTGATGGCGAACTCGGCTGATCTCAAACTTGAACAAATCTGATTTGAGTCGGCTGATCTTCATCAGTCTGATAACTTTACTTCAGCAGATTAGAAGTCTTGGACCTTGAAATTTTGACTCTTCTGATATCTTCTTTACTTAGTCAAAATTTCTTCAAAAGGGATCATCAGCTAAGTTACTCCATACTTAGCCAATCTTGAAGTTTTGGAATCCTTCAAAACCTCCCTTTACAAATTGTCTTCAGTGCCTTCATCTTCATCCTTATCCAACACAATGTGAGACATTTAGTCTCAATAGGAGGATATAAATTAACCTCAAACAAAGATGTTTTTTATTTTTTGAAATAAAATTTTCATCACTCAATTTTCTTAAACTACTCTCTCAAAAGCCAAACAAACAACAATTTTCTTATCTTTAAACAAAACTTATTGTAAATATGTAATCTTGATCAATGTATAGCTATTTTGTATATGAATGAATATTTGAGAGGAAACTAAATTAAACTTGCGAATTTCATATATCTTAATTGTGTACAAATACATAACAGTAGTCAGCTTAAATAGCTAGCAACAGAGGGGCAAAAAAGTAAAATCAATCTAACCGCTTGTAACAAACTAAGTTGACTAAACTAACCAATTAGCTGACTAAATATATATTAATTAAATATAAACTAAATTACAAATAATCAAATAATCCTAAATTAGAACCTAAATCAATTTCTTCCCGTTGGTTTCATTATCCGCCATTTCTTCTTCTCTAATCTTCAATTATGAGCTTGAATTCATCCCTTCTGAAACCCCCCACAAGATGGCGCGTATATGTTGTGTACGCCCATCTTGCTGAGGAATGAAATTAGGCTTGCTAGCAAGATACCCTGTATCCTCTAGAATTTGAAGTGTGTATTGTCTTTGTGAGAGGATAAGACCAGTAGAAGAGTAAGCAAGCTCTATCCCTAAAAAATATTTTAGCCTTCCTGAGTCCCTCAACTTAAAAACAGAAGCAAGTTTAAGCTTTATATCATTAATAAATTGAGTATTAGGGCCAACAATGAGGATATCATCTACATAGACTAAAATAGCCACAAAATTTGAATTTTCACCATAAGTAAATAATGAGTAGTCTGACCTTGATTGCTGAAAATCAAGAGTTTTTAGAACCTCTGTAAGTTTGTAATTCCATTGTTTACTGGCCTGTTTGAGGCCATATATTGACTTGTGCAACTTAGCCACAAAATTTGAATTTTCACCATAAGTAAATAATGAGTAGTCTGACCTTGATTGCTGAAAATCAAGAGTTTTTAGAACCTCTGTAAGTTTGTAATTCCATTGTTTACTGGCCTGTTTGAGGCCATATATTGACTTGTGCAACTTACAGACCAATGGAGTAGATATACCTGTTTGTGTAGGAGTTGGAGGATTGTATCCCTTAGGTAGAGTCATGTATACCTCTTCCTCAAGATTCCCATTGAGGAATGCATTGGTAATGTCCAGCTGATGTAAATCCCATTGCTTAGCCATTGCTAAGGCTAGTAGTACTCTGACCGAAACTAATTTTGCAACTGGAGAAAAAGTTGCAGTGTAATCCACCCCTTCTTGTTGGGTGAATCCTTGAGCCACTAACCTGACCTTAAATCTTTCAATAGTACCATCTGAATGCCTTTTAATTTTAAAAATCCATTTACAACCAATAGGAATCTTGTTAGATGGTAAATGTTGAACAAACCAAGTATTATTTGATTCCATTGCTTGTAATTATTCTGAAATAGCTTTAACCCATGAAGGGTTCTTAATTGCTTGTTTATATGTATGTGGTTATGTAATGTTTGAGATATTTGCTATGAATGCTTGATGTGTGGTAGATGTAGAAGAATAATCTAAAACAGAATCTAAAGGATACTTAGGGTGTTTGGTTGAAGATAAGTTGCAGTGATAATCTTGTAGATATGAAGGAGGTCTAATGGTTCTGGAAGTTCTTCTGACTTCTGGTAGATGAGTAGGGGTAGGGATAGGAGATGAGGGAGTGTTAGAAGAAAAAAGGGTAGAAGGGTCAGGATTAGGATTTAAAGGTTCAAGAGTGTAAAAGTCTTGAGTAAGAGTAGGGTTGTGAGGATGGTTGATGGTAAACAGATCATGTAAGGTGGGGTCTTTGAAAGGAAAGGTGTTTTCATAAAAAACTACATTTCTGGAAAAAAAATATGGTGTGAGTGAGTAATTTAAGAGCTTATAACCTTTTATACCAGGTGAATAACCTAGAAAAACACACTTAACAACTCTAGGATCAAATTTTGATCTATGTTCTTTCAAGGTTGAAGCAAAAGCAAGGTAACCAAATACTTTAAAAAAATGAATAATTAACTGATTTTTGGAATAATTTGAAAAAATGACTAACATTATTTAAAAGAGGGGTGGGTGTTCTGTTCATAAGGTAGACATAGGTGAGAATACTTTTATTCTAGTATTGAATAGGGAGATTGGACTGAAACATAAGAGCCCTAGCTATATTTAGGATGTGTTGATGTTTTCTCTCAACTTTAGCATTCTGTTGAGGGGTCTCAACACATGAGAATTGGTGCAAAATGCCTAATTCAGAAAACAATTTGGAAAAAACTAATTCTTTGGTATTATCACTTCTAAACATTTTAATAGTAGAATTAAATTGATTAGAAATCATCTTTATGAATCTAGGAATAAGAAAATGAACATCAGATTTATATTGCATTAAGAAAATCCATGTAAATCTAGAAAAATCATCAACAAGAGTAAGAAAATATCTGAATCAATTATGAGAAGTATGTTTAAAGGGGCCCCAAACATCACAATGAATTATGTCAAAACAATTTGAAGAAACAGTAGAGCTAATAGGAAAAAAGGAGAGACTTTTGTTTAGCTAAAGGACAGATATCACATATGTGTTTAGGTAAAATATTAAGAGATGGTAAATTTATTACAGAATGTAGTAAGTGTAATCTGTCCATGGCAGGGTGTCCTAACCTACTATGCCATGTTTCTATTGAAATTTTATTACAATCAAAGTTCCTAGGAGGGGGCAGGTGCTGCAATATGTATAAGCCATTGTGTAAGTCACCCTTGCCAATCCTCTTTAAAGATATCTTGTCCTGGATGGTAAAATGATTGAGTTCAAAGACTATACTAAGATTAGAACAATTTAAAAGAGCACTGACTGAAAGTAAATTAAACTGGAAATGAGGAACAAATAATGTTGGGATTCGGTAAGATAAACAGCCCTAGGCACAACGGAATATAAAAATTTATAGTACCTCTTACGGAATCTTGTCAGGATACTGATCTAGGTGTATATATATAAATATTAATTAAAACGATAGTATAAGTTTACACGTTATACTTATCTCCTTGCAAATCCAAGTTGGCAGTCAGTAGAAACGAACTCTGATTTCTGCTCCAGCAAAATCGATCCAAGCTCTGCACTAGCACCCCACGTGTTGCGCCTCTACGAGTTGATACACCACAATTACACGCAAATAATAAATCTTGATCAGCTAGAACACAAGATATATTATGATCTAGGATTTAGGAACGATCTAGGAACATAATCGAAAACGAAAAATTCTTCCACAGGGAAGAAGTGGTTCGACCGATTGCACAGGGAGAGGGAGAGAGAATTTTGCTCTTGCTCAATTTTTGCTTATTGAGTTGTGTGAAAAATAACTATAAGATAGCTACTTATAGTTATCTCCCTAACCTAGTCCTAATAGGACAAGGTTTCCTCTCTCCTACATGGGCCATGGCCCTCTTTAATTAGAAGACCAAGTCTTCTAATTAATTTATGGCCCAGTTAATTAATTTGACCAGGCTTTATTTAATCTCCCAATTAAATAGCCCAATTAATTAACTTATCTCCCATTTAAATAAATCAGACTCTAAGTCCATTTAATTAAAATCCCTTCTAATTAATTAAATTCAACTTAATTAATTAATCCACAAATTAAATTCCAATTTAATTTATGATCCTGATCAATTTCCAATTGGATCCCATTTTGTTCTAATTGGGTCGACCCAGTCGACCCACCCATAATAATCGACCCAGTCGATTATTCACCCAGTCGACCCAGTCGACTCGGTCGTTCTTATTTCCTCGCTTTCGCTTCATGTGTATTGTGTATGCCCCCGTAGGTTCACCACATAATTGGCCGTGGGTTATAATTAAATATTATTTAATTATTCGAGCAACATATACTCTAAATCAATCGAACACTCTGTCGACTGATCATTCCAAAATTAGCACCCCTGCCAATTTTGGGAATTCTCCCACACTCCACGGTCGATGTCCAGCCACAAGCCCATGGAGCCCAATAACTGGTGAATTAATTCAGTGAACCTTTTATCTCATTTACAATTTCCGTATACGCCATAATCTCTCCATCGATCAATCTCCCAGTCGAGACTTAAGGGTATGGTCTTTTATTGGTTTCCCTTTTCTTTTGTCTTGACCTTATGCATTCTGGTCTCGAAATAATTCTCTTTGACTTAACCTTTATGAGCTACTTACATAAAGCCGTCAGATACCTCGGCCGAGGATTTTACCAGAATTAATTTCTCACAGAAATCCATAGGAGAATTTCCCAACCTATCAAGTCGGGTCAATGGATCCTTTGTTGATGATATGAATCTGCATACGAGTTCCTCTATACCCAATATGAGTCCACAGAGACTTTCTGGCGATCTCCAGTCAGTCGGGACTCATATCAAAGCATAGACGTTCTCGCACCAGATAAACCCTATCATCTCAAGTAGTTAGGGATCGTTCCTCGTATACTATTGTAAATTGGAATAACTTCAACCCCGATATGCGACTACCGCTTCCATGGTGAGTTATTTCCTAATTGGGGTATTCAGTGCGCTTGCCATCCCAGCAAGCCACCCACTTATGTGTATCGACTATCCCAGTCACGCTCGTGGACCCCAACGTTCTCCAGTTCATCGGAGTATACACAATAGTGAGAGTCTAACCGAATCCAATGATGTCCTATATCGATTGGATTCTACGAATCTTGAATATATTCTAGATCACGGTCTTGGAGATCAGTCCACGGGTTGTCCCATAGCCCTGTGATCTAAGGACTTCTATCCTTATGCGTAGATAATTATTACATAAGATAAAGATGACCATATAATAATAAAATGCATTTATTAATCCAATTGAATGGTCCTTTCAATTAAATGCAGCCAAAATAGTTGGCTTGCAGGACACTATTCTATCAATCTCCCATTTGTACTAAAGCCAACTTTTCATACTTCTGATTCCCATCTTAGACAGATGTCTTTCGGATGCCTTTGAGGCAATGGCTTAGATAGCGGGTCCGTCGTATTATCCCTTGAGGTGACACGTTCCATCTTTATGTCTCATCTACCAATGATATAACATATCAAATGGTATCGTCTTAGTTCGTGCTTGGATTCTGATGAGATCTCGACTCCTTCGCTTGCGAGATAGCTCCATTATTATCATAGAAGATAGTAATGGCTCGACAATGCTAGGTATCACATCCAATTACTGGATGAAGTTTTTCATCCAAACACCTTCCTTTGCCGCTTCACTCGCGGCAATGTATTCTGTCTCGGTGGTTGAATATGCGGTAGTGTTTTGGTTGGAGCTCTTCCAGCTTACCGCACCACTATTGAGGCAGAACACGTATCCAGATGTCGACTTGAAGTTGTCTACATTACATTGGAAGCTAGAATCAGTATAGCCTTCCAATTTCAATTCTCTTCCACCGTATACCAAGAACAATTCCTTAGTCCTTCTCAGGTACTTCAGAATTGTCTTTACGGCTATCCAGTACTGCTCACCTGGATCAGACTGGTAGCGACTTGTAACGCTTAAAGCGTATGCTACGTCTGGTCTCGTACATAACATACCACACATTATGCTTCCTATTGCGGATGCATATGGTATTCGAGACATATTTCTTCTCTCTTCAGGCGTCTTTGGGGCCATAGACTTAGAGAGTGCAATTACATGTCTCATTGGAAGCAATCCTCTCTTGGATTCTTCCATATCAAATCTCTTCAAGATTTTATCTATGTACTGCGATTGGGAGAGGCCCAGCAGTCCTTTTGATCTATATCGGTAGATCCTTATACCCAGTACAAAGGATGCTTCTCCCAAATCCTTCATTGAGAATTGTGTAGATAACCATGCTTTAGTTTCGGACAACACTTTCACATTATTTCCAATGAGAAGAATGTCATCAACATAAAGCACCAAAAATTCAACTGTACTCCCACTGACCTTCTTGTACACGCATGGTTCGAACACGTTTTTTATGAATCCATAAGTTTGGATTGTTTCATCGAAACGGATGTTCCAACTTCGGGAAACTTGCTTCAGTCCATAAATGGACCTCTGGAGTTTGCATACCTTGTGTTCACCTCCTTTGGATGCATATCCTTTTGGTTGCTTCATGTAGATCTCCTTGTCAATGTCCCCATTGAGAAAGGCAGTCTTTACATCCATCCGCCATATCTCGTAGTTATACCACGCAGCTATGGCCAGCAAGATTTGAACGGATTTAGGCATTGCTACGGGCGAGAAGGTCTCCTCAAAGTTGATGCTTGGCCTTTGAGTGTATCCTTTTGCCACTAGTCGCGCCTTGTAGGTTATTACCTCTCCGTTCACTCCAAGCTTTCGCTTATAGATCCACTTGCAACCCATGGGAGCTACTCCCACTGGTGGATCTACCAAGGCCCAGACCTTGTTCGAGTGCATGGAGTCCAATTCGAATTCCATGGCTTCACGCCACTTTCCCGAGTCTATGCCTAGCATAGCCTCTTCGTAAGTCCTTGGGTCGGTTAGAGACTGTCTAGTCTCACGTAACAGACCGTGGTACCTTTCGGGTTCTCTGCGTTGTCTTTCTGACTTACGAAGTACCGGTGTACTTTCTGGTGCACTTTCATGCTCATGTTCTCCCACTGCCTGTGGTGATGGGTCGGCTTGATTGACCTCTTCGGCCTTTTCAGCTTCAGTGACCTCATCTAGTTCTACGTTGTGTTCCTTCTTGCCTAGCAAGAAATCCTTCTCCAAGAAGTGTGCGTTCCTTGAGACAAACGTAGTTTATCTTGTAGGATCGTAGAACTTGTATCCTATAGAGTTTTCTGGATACCCCAACGAATTGCATAAGATGGACTTTACGTCCAACTTATCTCCCACCAGCTTATTCACATAAGCGGGAGACCCCATATGCGCATGAAAGCATATGAAGGTACAATACCAAAACTCATATCACGTGATATGTTTTGGATCTGGCTTCAGAGATACTTAGCTCCGTATCTTCGATTTTCTCGATCAAGTTTCATTTGTTTGAACAAGGAACTTCATGTAAGATTTCTTAATGGACATTTACATGTCCAGAATGCTCAATAACTGACAATGTTTTGAGTGAGTCTTACATTTTGAGAATCTAATTCTCTATTAAATAATCAATTGCGTGCATGATCGATTTTGAATTGGTCCAAATCTCTTACATGCTTTCATTGATTAGGCTCTCTTCTTTATTCCAAAAGTAATTTGGAATTGTACATCACAACGTACTTTTACCCATGAGGGTACTAGAGACGCCTTATCTCCCACTAATGATTTAGTGTTTCTACACACTTATAAATGGATTAAATCCATTGCAATTGTTTATGCCTCTTGGTTGCCTAGCAACCAACTACTAAATCTAATTTCCATTAAGCAAGATTCGAAAGTCGGTTACTATGTACAACATCCCAGTCAAGCTCGACCCAGTCGAGCTTAGTCTTTGAATCTTTTAATTCGGAAATATGTTTTAGTATTCGTGTATCGCCTTTCAGTTTTTACAACGACTCAAGTGTGTGAAATCTTGATTATTTTTATTTTATTGACTATGCATATTATATTTAGTCGATATATGAGTATCCATACTCATTTGCTTATGTACACCTTTTGTGTATAAATCTTATAGCGCAATCAGTTCCAACCATTATGGAACTATCACATCCCTTAAGACAAGGGATGGTATAAGCAAATTCTAATAATCTAAATAATTCATGGCTTTAGATGCATTGAATGCATCAATGAGTGCTTCATCGGGCATCCAACACCCTTATGCATTACTTTAACCATAAGGTTAAGTTCAATAAAATTTGATCATCCCTTATGGGATGAATAGGTGCAATTTCCTCTTTCCCTTGATCTTAATCCATGGAAGAACAATTTTGATTGACTTTACAACTTATCATCCTTACAGAAAAACCTCCAAGGTTATTTCCCTTCAGAGAGGATTCATTCCTCTTCTTTCATCTCTTAAGTCTTTTGAGTGTTTCCACGAGATGTTACTTCCCATTTATGGGAGATTTCATGTTTGCCTTCAAGAAAATTTGGGCTTGAGAACCATCCTCAACCCTTCGGTGAAACTTATCACCTTTCTTAATTGAAGAGTAACTTCAAAAAGGCAGCTTGGTGAAACCTATCACAATTCCAGTCGAAGTGTAACTTCGAAAGAAAACTAATGAAATCTTTGTAAGGAGATGAGTCATTGCTTGGACTCGAGAATAATTTCTCAAGTTTTGAAGTCATTCAAAATTCATTTGGGTTCAGTCAATTTATTTGATTCAAGTATGATGGTAAATATTCAAGGATACATCACTTATGAAAAACTATCATAAACATGACGATAAATACGCGACAGATTAATATCAATGCATAATTTACAAACATGGTTTTCGTTTGTAAATTACTCGCACTATTTTTATCGAATACTTATGCCTCCACATAAGGTTCGGGAAATAAAAATTTCCTAATGGGCTCAAGGCCCAAATGCAATCGCTCAGTACCCACGACTCGTTGGCCATACCAATTGATCCACTTGGTGGGCGATTATGTCGCCGGTTAACCATCCCAGCTAACCCTTGAGTTCATTCAGCCTCGGTTTTCGTTATGGACCCACGACTCGTGAGACATCCATACTTACTCGCGTTTAAATCATGTCCAATACTCGTGAAGAGAAATAGTTCAATCCTAGACGCCCCACGACTCGTGAGACAGCGCCTAGAACCTTGCTATCCCCTCCCTTGGCACTAAACTGTGCATCGAGGCAATAGACATATCATCTTCCTATAGCTCGACCCACGACTCGTGAGACATCCAGATATATTTGTACAATATGCCTAAGACCTAGTAATTGGATAGGCTCGGACCATAGACACCATTCATATGCGCCCGTTATTCGATTTAATATTCTAATTGATTTTAGATTCAATTGGAGGTTTTAAGTTTTCTTTGTGCGAGGTCTCATCAGATTATGCTTTATCTTGTTTACGTTTTTCTATCCTAAGCATGCATCTCATACATCAAAGAATAATTACGAAAAAGTAAACATTCATCACCTAGCATGATATGATTGATCGATTGCCCATCCTATGCGATCCATCACGAGCTATGTGATGGATCATTTGGTCAGTCTAGGGTGAAAATTAAATGTTCTAACTATTACAATTTACAAACCCATACATCATGGGCCTTCTTGTAATATCCACCTTGATTGGGCCTCCATGTAATGAATTGGGCCTCCATGTCCTCCAAGGTTATGGGCCTCCATGTGGATCTCCAAGTCTTCATGAGGTCTTTTCGGCTCCAAGCCTAATCTAAGCCTAGCTTATAAAAATAAAGGCCATATTCTATTACATTCGTGTGCGTAAGCAAGGGCACCAATCAGGCCCATTTAATTACAACCCATAAAATAAATAAACCAAAACTACATAGAGCTTAAGGGCAAAATCGACCAATCCACATATTCACTCAAGAACATGCATAAATTCACATAAGGGCATAAATGTAAATTTACCGGCTCCTTTAATTTTAATTCTCAAAAATTATCCAAGTTAATTTAATTATGAATTAACAATTAATCTCTAAGATTAATTAACTCTTACTTAAGTTCTAAGTAATCCACAATTCTTATCTTGATAAAGTTGGTTAATTAAGATAGTTACAAATATTCCAAGATTACTATCTTATCCAAAACTCTAAGTTTCCCAATTTTACAAATCTCCAAGACTCTCAAGATAATCCTATTTTGACTAGATTAGTTAACTAAGATAGTGTCCAAATCCACCAAGATTTCTACCTTATCCAAAACTCCAAGTTTCCTAATTTAATAAGATCTCTAAGATCTTTAATCTTGATAACTTACTATAAGAGATTAACTTTAATTAAATCTCTTATCACTATTGAAACTCTAAGTTTCCTTGATTAATAAGATCTCTAAGATCTTTAATCTTGGTAATTAACTATAAGACATTAATTCTAATTAAATGTCCTATCACAAATGAAACTCTAAGTTTCCTTGCTAATTAGATCTCTAAGATCAATCCAAGATTCACCAAGATTCCATAACAATCAAATCTCCAAGATTTTCAGATTTATCAAAATAGGCAGAATTAGAGTACAATCGAAAATCAGCCAATATGTGACCAATCGAGCACTGCCACGTGGCCAACACACGCGACCACAAAGTCCGCGCGTGGGCTGTCTGTGGCAGCCGCGGCTGTGCGTAGCAGCGCAAGGCAGCGTGCGGCTGTGCGTGACAGCACGCGGCAGACAGCCTGTAGGCTGCTGCCGCGTGCCGCACGCGCAGCCAGCGTGCTGCTTGCACGCTGCCGTGGGCAGCAGCCCACGGTGGCCGCCTAGCCGCGGTGCGTTGCCGCGCACCGCCGCGTGCCACCGCGGTTGGATCCAAATTTTTTTTTTGTTTGTGTTTCGATTACTTTTGATTTAATTAAACAGATCCAATTAATTAAATACCAATCCAAAATAAAAAATTAACATGATAAAATTTCGAATCAAAATTTTACATTAACTCTAAGTTAACAGATCTATGTTCTAAAACATGCAAAGTTAAAGAACTAGCCACATAAATCAAACATATGATTTAAAAACACAGAATTTGCAAATTCATATATATACAAAGCCTAGAGTTGGCTCTGATACCACTGTTGGGATTCGGTAAGATAAACAGCCCTTGGCACAGCGGAATATAAAAATTTATAGGACCTCTTACGGAATCTGGCCAGGATACTACTCTAGGTGTATATATATAAATATTAATTAAAACGATAGTATAAGTTTACACGTTATACCTATCTCCTTGCAAATCCAAGTTGGCAGTCAGCAAAAACGAACTCTGATTTCTGCTCCAGCAAAATCGATCCAAGCTCTGCACTAGCGCCCCACGTGTTGCGCCTCTACGAGTTGATACACCACAATTACACGAAAATAATAAATCTTGATCAGCTAGAACACAAGATATATTATGATCTAGGATTTAGGAACGATCTTGGAACATAATCGAAAACGAAAAATTCTTCCACAGGGAAGAAGTGGTTCGGCCGATTGCACAGGGAGAGGGAGAGAGAATTTTGCTCTTGCTCAATTTTTGCTTATTGAGTTATGTGAAAAATAACTATAAAATAGCTACTTATAGTTATCTCCCTAACCTAGTCCTAATAGGACTAGGTTTCCTCTCTCCTACATGGGCCATGACCCTCTTTAATTAGAAGATCAAGTCTCTAATTAATTCATGGCCTAGTTAATTAATTTGACCAGACTTTATTTAATCTCCCAATTAAATAGCCCAATTAATTAACTTAATCTCCCATTTAATTAAATCAGACTCTAAGTCCATTTAATTAAAATCCCTTCTAATTAATTAAATCCAACTTAATTAATTAATCCACAAATTAAATTCCAATTTAATTTATGATCCTGATCCAATTCCAATTGGATCCCATTTTGTTCCAATTGGGTCGACCCACCCATAATAATCGACCCAGTCGATTATTCACCCAGTCGACCCAGTCGACTCGGTCGTTCTTATTTCCTCGCTTTCGCTTCATGTGTATTGTGTATGCCCCCGTAGGTTCACCACATAATTGGCCGTGGGTTATAATTAAATATTATTTAATTATTCGAGCAACATATACTCTAAATCAATCGAACACTCTGTCGACTGATCATTCCAAAATTAGCACCCCTGCCAATTTTGGGAATTCTCCCACACTCCACGGTCGATGTCCAGCCACAAGCCCATGGAGCCCAATCACTGGTGAATTAATTCAGTGAACCTTTTATCTCATTTACAATTTCCGTATACGCCATAATCTCTCCATCGATCAATCTCCCAGTCGAGACTTAAGGGTATGGTCTTTCATCGGTTTCCCTTTTCTTTTGTCTTGACCTTATGCATTCTGGTCTCGAAATAATTCTCTTTGACTTAACCTTTATGAGCTACTTACATAAAGCCGTCAGATACCTCGGCCGAGAATTTTACCAGAATTAATTTCTCACAGAAATCCATAGGAGAATTTCCCAACCTATCAAGTCGAGTCAATGGATCCTTTGTTGATGATATGAATCTGCATACGAGTTCCTCTATACCCAATATGAGTCCACAGAGACTTTCTGGCGATCTCCAGTCAGTCGGGACTCATATCAAAGCATAGACGTTCTCGCACCAGATAAACCCTATCATCTCAAGTAGTTAGGGATTTCCTCGTATACTATTGTAAATTGGAATAACTTCAACCCCGATATGCGACTACCGCTTCCATGGTGAGTTATTTCCTAATTGGGGTATTCAGTGCGCTTGCCATCCCAGCAAGCCACCCACTTATGTGTATCGACTATCCCAGTCACGCTCGTGGACCCCAGCGTTCTCCAGTTCATCGGAGTATACACAATAGTGAGAGTCTAACCGAATCCAATGATATCCTATATCGATTGGATTCTACGACTCTTGAATATATTCTAGATCACGGCCTTGGAGATCAGTCCACGGGTTGTCCCATAGCCCTGTGATCTAAGGACTTCTATCCTTATGCGTAGATAATTATTACATAAGATAAAGATGACCATATAATAATAAAATGCATTTATTAATCCAATTGAATGGTCCTTTCAATTAAATGCAGCCAAAATAGTTGGCTTGCAGGACACTATTCTATCAAATAAAACATCATGTAAAATAATATGGTGATTGAGTACTATAGAACCTTTAAAGAAAACAGGAACAATGATTTTATTTGGTAATGTGATAGTAGTGTTAGAGGTAGGCAACAATTTAGTGAAGAAATCATTATTATACAAATATGGTTAGAAGCCCCTGAGTCAATAATCCAAGAATCTTTGAAAGAGAAAGTAGGATTTAAAGTTTTAAAACACTTACCTGTTGGAGTATTAAGAGTGCAGGTGTTGGTAGATGCAGTGTTGTCCTGATTCGATGAAGGTTCTGAAGTGGTAGTGAGTTGAGCAGTGAACAATTTAGATAATTCAGTGTACTGTTCTGGAGAGTTTGTGTATAAAAATCTGGAAAGAGAATGAGGAATCTGAGGGAGCAAAGTCAGTTGTGATGTTGTTTAGTTGAGGAGTAGGTGGGGTTAAATTTCTGGGATTTGGGGATCTGTAGCCTGGGGGTAACCATGTAATTTGAAACATGTAGTGATTGTATGTCCAGGCATCTGACAGTTGGTGCAATATGGTCTTCCTGGTCTGGGAAAGGTGGGGTTGAAGGGTGGTCTAAATGGAGGTCTAAAAGTGTTTGGTGATGAGTTTTTGTAAGTGGATTGACCAGGTTGGGAAGGGTAGTAGTTAGGTGAGTTTCTGGGTTGAGTTGGAGTAGATTTCTGGGTGGAAAATGCCATGGTGTTTAAAGAGTCAGTATTTGAGGATTGAGAGTTGACAGCCCTTTGTGTCTCTTCTTGAGAGACAAGGGAATAGGCCTTAGTAACCTCAGGTAAAGGGTCCATTAGGAGTAATTGACTCCTTGTATGTGAAAGTGAATCTTGGAGTCCCATGAGGAAAATCATTAGGTATTGGTGTTCAAAGAATTGGTCCAGTTTACCACACAAACATTTGGGTCTGAAATTGCAAATTTCATCCCAGATTATCTTTAGTTTGGAATAATAATCATTGACACTTAAAGATTGTTGTTGTAAATTTAACAAATCACGATATAAAGAAAACATTCTAGGGACATTGGCCTGTTGAAATCTAGTTTGAAGTTCAGTCCATAATAGGGTGGTAACAGTGTGATATTAGACAGTATGGTTAATAATGGGGGAGAGAGAGTTTAGGATCCAAGCAACAACTATAGTGTTGTTTCTGTCCCAATAGTTGGATAGGGTTGGATTGTCCTAGGGTTGAGGGATAGATCCATCTATAAAACCCAGTTTGTTTTTTACTGTGAGGGAACGGGTCATGGCTTTAGACCATGTTTGGTAATTTGTGGGGGTGAGTTTTTCAGAAACAAGAATGGAGTCAGGGCCATCTGCTGGGTGTAAATAATAGGGGCTAGATGGATCCTTTATTTCAGGCCTAGTTCGCGAAGTAGATGATGAAGATGGGACAAACTCTGAATGGGAAGAGGAAGAAGACATATTGGATTTGTAAAAGAGAGATAAATTTGTAAAGAAAAGTACCTGTTGATGTTTAAATGAAAGTAATTACGTATACTGACTGTAAAGAAGAAAATCTGGTGCTGATTGATGATCTGATGAATGAATGATAGAGAATCTTGAAGGATGATGGCTGATTGCAGGCTGAGTTCTTTGGAGAAGATGAGATATGTTTCTGAACGGAAGTTCTGATGCTGAGTGATGATTCTGATGATTTGATGATGAATAATCTTGAATTCTGATGCTGATGGAATGCAGAAACCGTCTGAATTAATGTGAAATCTTGATGAAAAAGTGCAGTGATAGGGTGATGAATTGGATCGTGGAAAACAGAATTGGAAGGACTTGAGATGAAGAAGATGATGGAAGTAATGAAGAACAGGAAGAAAAACAAAATGAATTGCAGTGGAAGTTTAATATAGATATTAAAGTACTGATACCATGTAAATATGTATTCTTGATCAATGTATATCTATTTTGTATATGAATGAATATTTGAGAGGAAACTAAATTAAACTTGTGAATTTCATATATCTGAATTGTGTACAAATACATAACAGTAGTCAGCTTAAATAGCTAGCAACAGAGGGGCAAAAAAGTAAAATCACTCTAACCGCTTGTAACAAACTAAGTTGACTAAACTAACCAATTAGCTGACTAAATATATATTAATTAAATATAAACTAAATTACAAATAATCAAATAATCCTAAATTAGAACCTAAATCAATTTCTTCCCGTTGGTTTCATTATCCGCCATTTCTTCTTCTCTAATCTTCAATTCTGAGCTTGAATTCATCCCTTCTGATACTTATACAAACTCTACTATGATTTGACATAAAGTAACATATCTCTTACACAATTTATCTCACATAACAAATATGATTTGTCATAAAGTCTTACACATCTTACACATGCAATTTAACTTTTTCAAAAATAACTCACACCTATTTTATTTCTCATACCATTATCTCAAAACTCAAACAAACAATATTACGCAAATCGAGATTATTTCAGAACTTCCCATACTCTCTCAAAGTACTTTCCCAAACACCAAACAAAAAGACCTTAATGCGAATTTACTCCCCTTGTGAAATACATATTGTTTATTTTATTCTCCTATGATTTGAAAAAGAACATTTTACCCATGTTAATATTTTAGTGAAGCAATTTACCTCCTTCAGTTGGAGAGTGTAACTCACTTGTCGAAAGTGAGAGTGGACATGAAAAGTATTTTTTAATATAGGGGATAAATTACCACATCTATAATCATAATACGAGGGTGTAAAGTACAACATTATCATAACACATGGAGGGTAAAGTGCCATATACAAAACTATCATAGAGACGGTGTGAAACTTTCATAGATTACAGGAAGTAAAATGCTCTTTTTCAAATCACGTAGAGATAAATTGAACATTATAAATATAGGGATAAATTGTTATTAATTTTAAATATAAATAACATCATATTATTAGCGTGAATACTTTGTGCTCTGTGGTTTGCACTTCACCTCATGTCAGCAAAAGTATTTAGTTACTTAATAATTGATTATCCTTGAAGTTAACATTTGTTGAAAAGCCAAGAAATTGGCCATTGTTATAATTCAAAGGAAATTTTACACATGTAAGTAATCCATTCTTGTTAACAATTTTTAAAATCCCGTCGTATCCTTGTCCGGCGCTTCTGTACATGATACTGACACTCATAATATGTGTTGAAGAAGAGCAGTGTGCTTTTTTTTTTTAGGGAAAAACACTTTTGGTCCCAAACTTTACCTCAAAAAACACTTTTGGTACCATGCTTCGCAGAAAAACAGATTTGGTACCACAATTTTCATGATCTTGACACATTTAATCATTCCGTCAATTTTTGGACGGATTTCTCGCGTGTGAATGATACTCGCCCGTTAAGTTTAAAAATGTCACGAGATTTGCACGTGTAAATCATTCAGGGGGTGAAATGTAATTTTGGAGGGGTGAAATGCAATTTTGGAGAGATAGAGAATGAAGTTCAGGGGTGAAATGCAATTTAAAAATACGAACACCATTGATTCTCCAGCTTCTTTGAAGCCCTTCTGCCATTGTTTTTTCCGTTTGATTATTCTAAGGGAAAGTGGGATTTCAACGCTATTTGCTCTCCTCTCAATATTCACCGGAATTATCTCATCTCTCATCGGGAATTTCTCAAATGGGCTAGAATTTTGAGCATCGTCATGGGGATTTCGATTTTCGATTTCGTCTTCAGAAAGTTGGAATTTAAGTGCCAACTCTTTTATTTGTTTTGAGAACTCTTCGTCTGAAAATGAAGAAAGGCTAGAAGTCGTTAAGGCTCTTCGAAGGGTGGTACGAACAGGGGATCTGGGATTATCGCAAGATCGTGATCTGAGTAAATGCGATTTGTGAGTGTATCGACAGAACAAAGCTCCATCAAAACTGTGTCGTTTTGAAGAAGGGGAAGAAATTGCAGAAGCTAAAGCTTGTGAACAAGATGGTGAGTGAGGAACTGAAGGCTGTGGTGATAAATGTAAAGAAGAAGTTGTGGGTGCAGCTACTTTCAGCACCATTCTCAAAAGATTGAAGCTTTTTTTCTGAATGAAACAAGATTCGGATCCAATCAAAAAGTGACCTTTTTTTTCTTCCTTTAATCTGAAGCTGCAAAAATTAAACAAAGAAACCGACCATCATTAAAATGAAATAAGATAGACAAGACTCCCCAAAAATTAAAGATGTTATAATCATTACATTTTACATTACAATTTACACCTCCCACCCCCATTGAAATCGGATCAGAAAACGAAAATCTCGATGAAATTGAATGTCTGGAAAATTTAGGTTTTTTATACCCAAATTGCATTTTCACCCCCTGGCCGATTATCTCATGGGATTTCTGAAACTCACGCGCGAGTGTCGTTCACGCGCAAAGATTCTGTCCAAAAATTGACGGAATGATTAAATGTGTCAAGATATTGAAAATTGTGGTACCAAATCTGTTTTTCTACGAAGCATGGTACCAAAAGTGTTTTTTGAGGTAAAGTTTGGGACCAAAAGTGTTTTTCCCTCCTTTTTTTTTTTAAGAAAATGCTATATTGTCTTCTCTGAATGTAAATGATAAAGAAAATTGGCTAAGTGAAATCTGATGTGTATTACATAAAAGTTGACGACTTCTTGTTTAATTATAGGGTGAAATACAGTTTTCCCCCTTAAAGTATGGGGTGGTATCAGTTACCCCCTAAAGCATCATTTGTAACACTTACCCCCCTATGTTATATTTTTAAAGTTTTTATTCCACAAATACCCCCACCCCTTTTATTAAAATAAATATTTTTATTAATTTATTAACAAAAGGTTGTTTCTTTATTAATTATGAATCCATTCATCCACCAAACTTTTCTTCATTTTTTTTGTTACCTTCCGTTTTTCAATCTCAATTTTTTTCTTAATTTTCATCGCATTTTTTTCTTTCTTTATGTTCAATTTGTTTTCCTTATTTTCTATTTCAGTTTTTTCTATCTCAATTTTTTTTCTTTATATTTTTCTCAATTTTTATTTAGGGTTAGTTATCTCATTTATTTTTTGTACGAATTTTTTTGAGTAAAATCTTGAAGGAGAATTACTCAAAAATTTGAATTGTAATCTGTAACAAAAACAAAGGAGATAATTATCACCAAATAAATTTTGAGCCAAATTGTAAAGAAAAAATCGACATATAAATGAAGAAAAAAATTGAAATAAAAAATAAAGAAAACCAATTGAAACGGGAACAAAAAAAATTAGAAAATGAAGATAAAATTAAGACAAGAAAAGCCAAGGAACTAATTATACATGAAGAAATTGAAACATAATATTGTTTTGTAGATTGATGGATTCATAATTAATAAAGAGACACTTTTTGTTGATAAATTAATAAAAATATTTATTTTTATAAAAGGGGTGTGATATTTTTGGAATAAAAACTCTAAAACTATAATAGAGGGGGGTAAGTTTTACAAGTGTTACTTTAGGGGGTAATTGATACCACCCTCATACTTTAAGGGGGTAAACTGTATTTCACCCTTAATTATATTTCTTGTATTTTTTTCTTTTACCATTTTTTGCCATTAAATTAAATATAACAATTCAAAATTCAATTCAAATAGATTGGCGATATTGTCAAAGCAAAAAATGTTGCTGCCTAAAATTTTTCAAACTTCGTAATATACCCCTCTTACTCAAAGACTATGAATCCCAAATTCCTTAATTCACTTTTAATTATACTTCTTAATTATAGTAACTGAATATTTACTCCATTTACATTATTGTTTGCATATAATTTTGGCCCTGTTACGCCTTGATGTCGAGGGATTGGCAGCGAGTCCCACTGGGCATCGAGAGTCCCACTGGGCGTGCCAAAATATTGTTTGCTATAAATTTTGCATCGGACAATACATGGCATCAAGGAACTGTTTGCGTATGAATTTGGTATCGAGGAACGCCTCGACGACATCGAGCGACCCTTGGCATCAAGAAGTGCCAAAATATTGTTTGCGATAAAACTGACATCAAGGGGTGCTTGTCATCGAGGGGTTGACATCGAGGGGTGTTTGGCATCGAGGAGTTGCAGAACACTGTTTTTGCAAACCAGTCAGCAGACACCTCGACGAGCCAATAGCTCGATGTAAAATGCCTCGATATGATATAAAATGAATGCGGGCGTGCCAATGTTTGTGCGTGCAAACATAACGATTTGAAAATAGACATGTTGATATCGGTAAATTGATAAAGTAGATGTCCTGAAAATAGACATGTTGATATCAAATAAGTTGTCCTGATAAGGCTGACTTCTAAACGATTGTGACAGAGTAGGCAAACACTACCCCTAGTTCTTTTCTATGCCTGCCTGGCCGCAGGACTTAAATAATTTCCGAAAATCTCTTTTGAGTGCCAAAAACTTATGACCAATCGATGGCCTGCTTAACATATCAGCGGATTTGAAAATCAGCAAGTGCCTTGACAATCAATCAATTTAAATAAAAACCTTGACAGAAAACATGATCTTGATAGAAAACAGCATATCAATGGAAATCAATTGACGTAAAGTATATTTATGTAAAAGAGTCAAGACGTACGAGCCAAACGACTTCCATTGATAACAAAAGAGTATTGGCAAGTCCCCCGATGTACAAACATTACAAAAATATACAAAACGATGAGTCTCCTGTTTCGGCATAATCTGCCAGATGAGTTGATAAATCTTTTAAGTTCTGAAAATTGACTCCTTGATCGGCAGGTAAACCCGTCGATGAGCTGATATTGCATGAAAAACGACTTGTTGACAGAAAGTAACATTGACGACGGGAGACCCACCGTCAATGGTTCGCCCAACCTTGATGGGTGGCCATCAATCGGGCTCCTGATCAGCGGGTGGCCACTGACCAAGGCATCGACGGAGCAGATGGCTACTCAGCCGATAGCCGTCAAGCAGATGGCTACTTGACGACGAGCTCATCAAGCAGATGGCTACTCGATGAGTCTGTCATATAAATACGTGGGCACTTACATGACAATTACCAGCGTGCTACTTGGTTGATACGAGTGGTTTCGCTCGAGTCAGTGTCAGCTGACGGCGGAAGAGAGCGGCGGCGGCGACGGCGGCTTACTGTGAGCGACGGCGGCGGCGGCGGCAAGACTTCAGGCGGTCAGGGATCACTGGTGGCTGAGGAGGGACAGACTGATATCAACGAGTTGACAGACTGATAACTTGACAGAAAACAGCTGTTAACTGCCTGCTATCAAGGGGTTTCGCTCGAGACAGCGTCTGGACAGTGGAAGTAGCGGCGGCGGCGGCTTAATGTCGGCGGCGGTGGCAGACTATTTTTAGCGGCGGCGGTGGCGGACCTTGGGCGGCGGCGGCGGCAAGACTTCAGGCTGTCGAGGGTGGCTGGTGGCTGAGGAGTGACGGTTGATATCAGGGGTTCTACAGGGTGTTTGCTGAAAAAGAAGCAGCGGAGCGCTGGACTTCCGGAGAGGCGTTGAGCCGATCAGTGTTAGACTGAAAAGTTGTTGATTGAGTTGTGTGTGTGTGCGAGTAGCAGCCTCCTGTTATATTTATAGCTGCTGGAAAATAAGCTGATGGCTGTCAAGTAACCTCCTGATGGCCGAAAATCAAGGGGCTGATGGCCACTATCCCACTTCTCCCACTACCTTGTTATTTGCCCACTACCTCCACTATGTTAATGGTGGTTTTCTCTCTATTTTTGCTGCTGAAATTAATGTTTAATGGAAGTTGGAGAAGAACGTGTGTTTGTTTAATTTTGAATTTGAATTAAAGATAACTAACTAGAGATATTCAAGGAATTTGTTATTTAAACCAACTAATATGGTTTGTCCTTATCCTTTATTAATTATCTCTAATTAATATTAATCTTTAACCAAAAATCAGATTTAGACAACACAAGAGAGCTGGCCGATTTTTAGGGCTGGGCCCAGGTCGAGTTCGGGCTGATCGGGCCATTTTGGCTTCGGGTCGAGCCATTTTGGTCTTATTTTGTAATTATAATTTGCCCATTTATATAATTGCCCAATTAATTAATTAATGGCCTTACTTATCAAGTGGGCCACTTAATTAATCTTGGCCCAATTAATTAATTAACTTAATTAATTAGTCCAAAAATACTTATTGAGTTCAATTGGGCCTAATTAACCATAATTTGGTCTTTAGTTTGTAATTAATTAACTTAGCCCATAAACTAATTAACTTTATTAATTAATTAATTCATGTTTGGCCCAAAATTAATTAATTGCGAAAATTGGGTCGAGCTTTGAAATTGGGCTCATAGCCAACTCATTGGTTCGATTGGACCCATTTTCGGTCCCAATTGGATCCGATTTGGTCTGATCTGTTTTGGGGTGACTTAGTTCGGCCTAGATGCCATTTTTGGCTTGTCGTCGAGCCGTTATACCTCGATTTATCGATTGCGATTTTTTGGGTACAAACAATGCCCCCCGTAAGTCGTATCTGATAAATTTTATTTGATAATAAAATTTTATCGGATAGACTTAGTTTTTAAAATTTCCCCCTTCATTCTTAGATCGGCATTTAATTTGATCATGCTTTAATATTTAAATTAGCCATTTTTAGCCAATTTAAACACAACAGCATTTTTTTTTTTTTTTAGCCAATTTAAACACAACAGCATTTTTGGGACTAAAAAATGTCTCCCAATCAGTTAATTTTATGCCAGATGTCAACTCCCCAACTTGTTCCCAACTTCCCGGGAGAATTCAATTGGAATCTATTTCTAGTTCCCAATTTAATTGGTAGTCTATTTAACACACTTTTCCCAAAAAAGACAAAACTCTTATACTACCTCTGGGCCCCACATCACTTTTCCTACTCACCTTTTCACCTTCCTCTTCTCTTTCTCTCACTCACTTCGGCCGACTTCAACTCTCACAAGACTCCATAGCCGAAAATTCTCCTCCTCCAATCAAGCTCTCTTCTTCGAATTTCATTCCCATTTTCACGAAATTGGATTCTCCATCCCTTAAAGAACTCCTGTTCGCACTCAAACCTCCCAAGAAACCCCCAAATCCGAAAACCCACTTGAAGAAATCCACCATAGCCAAAAGCTTATAAGCTTCGAAATCAGGCCACTTGGTTCGGTTTTCTCGTGTTCTCACCATATTCGGATTCCTCTCGCTCCAAAGAACCCAAAACCCAACACCAAACCTCCCAACAACCCCCAAATCCGAAAACCCATTTTCGAAACTCAAGAAACTCCATAGCCGAGAAAAGCTTCGAAGTTGGGTCTTTTGCTTCGGTTTTCTCGTTTTCTGACTAGATTCGGGTTCTCCTTGCCCTAGTAGGGCAACAATCGAATCCTATTTCTCGAGAATCCTCACAACCGAAAATACCCCCATCCAAACAACTGCCATTACCGAATACCTGGGCTTTTCTCGATTATAAATGGCTACTGGGAGTATCACTCAACGTGATGTTCAAATTCCTACCCAAATATTGCAAGAAACAACACAGGGCGTTACAATCGGCCCGTTCCACACCCCGGTCGATTTGCCACCAATAGCCGAGCATCCAATTCGATACCCGAGCGAGGCTCTCCCTTTTTCTCTCGGCGAGGTGAGTTTCAAATCATCTACGAGGGGATGGCCGTGGGCAGGTTCTGTTGTCCATTCGGATTGGCTCATTTGGTGTGGCAGGGTCGAGAGGACTTTTGCTCCCGTTTGGCGGATATGTGGCATTTTTTATGCCATCCAGTTTTGTAAAACAGGGCTGTCATTGAATCTCCCTCTCATACGTGCCGCGGCTCAATTTTGGTGCCGGGTCGACAATACTTTTCATTTTGCGCACGGCCCGATGACTCCGACACTCTTGGATATTTTAGCTATTTGTGGTCTTGGGCCCGTCGGAGGTTATATCGACCCGTTGCCTTCCGCTAGCGACGAGGCATTTCTTTTTCCTTCGGCTTTTGGTTCCGGTGAGAACGCACTGTCATACGGACCTGTCATCGGTCGCTACAAAGCCTTGCCGGATTCGATCGAGGTATCTCATGCTGAACATGTGCATTTTCTAACTCTTTGGTTGTCTCGTTATATCTTTTGCAACCCTGCTTTATCGGTGACTAAAGAGTATAATGCTATTGCCTTGAGTCTTGCTAGGGGTGAGAAGATAGCTTTAGGTCCTCTCGTATTTTCGAGCTTTTGTGTGGGTATGGAGGGATTTTTGGATTCTGGGTGTTGTTTTCTGCAGGGGCCTATTTGGCTTTTACAGATTTGGTTGTATGTTTATTTTCCGGGTTTTTGTATGTTCAGCGAGGCTCCTATTGGTACTGAGGTGTATGCGGCCTTCGTGGCTCGTCAAAAGGTTCCCCCATGCAACTTCTACTATTTTTTCAGTCGACTATATGATTCTGTCAAGGGGCTTGAGCCACATTTTGCGGCATTCTATCCCTCGATTCTGTCAACTTACAGCTCTTCCATGTCAACCGATGAATTCAAAGAGTATCAGAAATTGTGGGCCAACTTCCTTACTCCGAGAGATATCCCGTCGGGTTTGAAAGTTACGGGAGCCAAGACTGCAGCGAGGCGAAAGCCTCTCAAATGTACTGTTCGATTTTATCCGGCGCATTACGTGGCCCGGCAGTTTGGTTTGGTACAGTCGGTCCCTCGATGTGGTTTTTCTCTTCATGTTAGGGATAGGGAGTTTGACGTACCTGACATGGATAGCTTTGACGAGCTGCGTCGTTGTTGGCGTACGGCCCGTGATTCTTTTGTGTTTCGGCCTTTTGCTCCTACTCCCGTTGCCTCGCCTGATTTCATCAAATGGTGGGGAGACTATATTGCACTGACTCGTAAAGAGCCTTTCCACGTTGCTGTGACGAGGTTCGAGGTCCCCAACCACCCCGAGGTCATTTCCACTGATGGTCCCTTTCTTGAGCATACGGCTGCTGCCTCTGTCAAGGCGTCCAAAAAAGGTACATTGTATGTTGTTTCTTGTTTTGAAAAATTTTACAATGTCGTTTGGGATCCTGATCATAGAGATAGGGTGTATGAGCAAGCTGCCATGAATTTTGAGTCGATAAAAAACATTAGGATAGGTAAAGCCATGTTGGCTCATGCTAAGTTAGCCAAAAAACGGGGAGGTCCCGGCGAAGTTCCTCCTTGGTATACATTTTATAAACCTTTTGGCCTGTCTTTACCATTGCTTCCTGATTTTATCGAGTCACCGGGGTATGTGCCTTCCCCCGTCGAGTCTGGTACAAGTAGTGGTTCGCAGCCTCGTAGTCATCAAGCTAACTCCCAAGTTACCTTTACGGGATATCGGGCTGATGACCCACAGGCTATGTCGAAGATTTATATCTTGTGTGAATACAAGGATGGGGGTATCATTGCCCTCGATTTATCAGGTAGCTTCCTTTGTTTCTTTCCCTTGATTATCGTTATATATTAATGAGCTTGTCTGATTTGCAGGGAAAACACAATCAGTCCCTCCGTCTGATAAGAAGAAGAAGGCTCCCAAGGAACCGGTCATTCCTATGGTCATTCCTTTACAGATGATCAGTCCGTCAGGGCCATCACCGGCTGTTTCACAATCACTGCAGACGTCTGAGGCTCAGTCCTCCGTTGACAAGGTAACCGATCATCCCGTCGTATATATCCGACGCTCCCGTCGGCTCTTCTATCAGCGAGGTGGCACGAGTGCCATAGTTGTGAGCAGTTCCGACGAGGAGGTAGTCTTTACTTGATTTATTTTATCGCGTTTTTTGGACTTATTGTGATCTCTCGTTTCCTGTCAGGAGGTGAGCTCGAAAGGTAAACGGCGAGCTGTCAAGGTCGATCCCCTGCCCAGAAAGAAGGTCCGACGGATAGTGGATAGCTCGACGGACAGTGATAATGATGTTGAAGAGATTGGGGAGGTAAACCTTCCCCCTCGTCCGCCTTCCCCGATCGAGGCTGCGGACACTCCTGCCGATAGCGCTGTGATCGAGGTTTGAAGGATTGGGCTACCACTCATTGCCCCGTCGAGGCCTCTGCTGATCAGAGTGATCCTGTCAAGGAGTCCCCTGTTTTGGCTTCCCCTGTTGTACAAGAGGTTTGTTTTGTCACTTAACCATTTTCAGGTTCCCTCGTTTCACTTTGCTAACCTTGTTTTACTCTTCGTCTTGCAGGGTCAGCCCATGAACATCTCTCAACGGCTTGCTCAAGCACTGGCTCGATTTGCCAATGTCCGGGCCCTGTCAGCGAGTTCATCCTCTCATTCCCCTTCGACGACGTCTGAGAAATCAAGCCATACCACTTTCACCCCTGATAAGATTACTCATTTCAAGGAACTGCTGTCAGGCTATCGGGATCAACCCTTGGACGTCCTGATGATTAATATGGGTCCGTCCCTTGATGAGCTGATGCGCAAGCTATCATCTGCAATCCTTCCGAGCGACAAGGTGTCCTTCTATTCTGGGTATGCAGACAGGTTTGGCCAACTGAGGAGTCAATTCAAGGCCAATGATCGAGCTATCAAGGTTGAAGCCTCGTTTTCGTCTTCTGCCAATGACCTTCTGGCGAAGTTCGATGCCTTATTCACCCGAGGTTCTACACTTAGTGACTCCCTGAAGAATCTTAAGGACACAGAGGCCGAGGTGGTTGCGGCCATTGCTAAGTTGCAGGGAGAGTTGGCCACGCTTCGGAGCCAGATACAGGTTGCCACGACGGAAGCAGAATTGATTACTGATCAGCTGTCTGACACCAACGACCTGCTCGTTGCGGCGAAAGCTGAAGAGGATCGGGTGGCGACTCAGGCAGCAGCTGCTCGAGCTGATCAAGCCAAGATAGAAGCGGACCTAAAGGACTTCTTGGACCGATTCACTCAGGATTTTCTTGCTTAGTTTTCTGGCCTGCGAGCCATTGATGTTTGGCGCATGTGCCTTGATATATGACTTTCCAGACTTAGTTTACTTTCTAGTTTGTTCATGCCATGGCCTGATGGCCACAGACTGATTTGTTTTTCATTTGTGTAATGGCTTGACAGCCACCGCCTGATTCTCTTTTCCTTGTCAAAACTTGTTTTGACCTTATATTTTGCTTCTTGCTTGAACCACAAAACTAAAAATCCAACCCAACATATCAACCTGAACTATCACCCCGACCCCTTGACGGAACAATTTTGCAAACAAAAATTCAACTTTTTGCCAACACAACTCAACTAAAATTGTATCAACTCAAAAGAATTTCAAATCAAAATGCCTTGATGTAAAAATTTGAAAATCGGGGAATGAAAACTTGAATTAAAAATGGAAGTATTCCGACAAAAACGAAAACGTAAATGCGACTACTACTATAAATTTAAAAATCCTAACTTAAACAAACGAAAATGGAAATAAAAACAAGACCAAAAATAAATCCTACTTATATTTACAGAGGGATCGGCGCATTGAAGTACTCTTGGCGCCGCTCGATCTCAAGCTCTAAGGCTCGCTGATGTTCCAGACACATCGATTCCCAAAGGGTGGGCCTAAACTTTTTCAAATATCTTCCATTGATGGGGTCTCGACAGAGATTCCCATCTGGCTTTTTCAAAATGTAACCCCCCCCTCGGGTTATTGAGTAGACTTCATATGGTCCTTGCCATGTCGCGCTCCATTTACCATACTTTTTCTCGCGCTGATGAAGTGGCAAAACGACTCTCCAGACCATATCCCCGACGTCAAAGTGTTTCCTGCGTATCTTTTTATCGTAGCATCGGGCAACTAGCCTTTTTTGTGCCTCGATCTTGTCTAACGCGGCAACCCTGATCTCGTCGAGCTCATCGAGCTGTTGGAACATACTTTCAGTATACTCTTCGGGCGTCAGCTCGTTTTGCTGCATCACCCGCAGAGATCGGACGTTGATCTCCATCGGTAGAACGGCTTCCTGTCCGTACGTTAGCTTATACGGGGTGGTTCCTGTACTTGTCCGTTTGCTCGTCCGATATGCCCATAGTGCCTCTGACAACATCAAGTGCCAAGCTCTTGGGTTCTCTTCGATCATTTTCGAGATAATGTCCTTGAGGACTCGATTCGAAGCTTCCGCTTGGCCATTCCCTTGTGCATAGTATGGTGTTGAATGGACCAATTCAAAACCCATTGATCTGGCAAACTCCTTGATTTCTTGACCGACGAACATCAGTCCCCTGTCAGTGACAATGGTCTGTGGCAGACCAAACCTGTGAATGATTAAGTCCTTGATGAACTTCATCACCTCGGCCTGATTGGCCTGTTTGAGTGGTTTGGCCTCTACCCACTTAGTAAAGTAATATGTGGCCACAATAATGTACCGATGGTGTTTGGAAGACGAGGGATGGATCTCCCCGATGATATCGATGGCCCAGCATCTGAAGGGCCATGGCTTGATTATCATGTTCATTTCCTCGACGGGCATTCTTTGGAATGTCCCGAAGCGTTGGCATTTCTCACAACCCCTTGCCAATTGGATACAATCTCCCACCATATTTGGCCAGTAATAGCCATATCGGCGCAGCAGCCATGCTAGCTTGTGACCATTTTGATGGGCCCCACAAATTCCCTCATGAGCCTCCATCATAATTCTCATGGCCTCTTGCTGAACAACGCATAACAGGAGCACGCCGTCATGGCTTTTTCTGAACAGTTGATCACCTATCAAGACATAGTTGACTGCCCTGAGCCTCGTTTGTCGAGATGCTCGGTCCGACGGATCAGCCAGATACTTTCTGATCGGCTCTCTCCAGTCATCAGGGTCCTGAAACACACTCAACACAGTCAGGACGTTGTCTCGATACATAAATGAAGGACAGTGTCGTCTCCTGACGACGTAGAGGGATTCCTCGATGTCATCAGGGAGATCGACACCAGTCGCTAGTTGGGCCAAACTGTTGGCCTCGCTGTTGTTTCCCCTTGTTACATGGTAACATGTAACATCAACAAACTCCGACAACAAGGACATCGCATTTAAATAATATTTGTCAAGTGTTGGGTTTCGGCATTTGTAAGTACCTTGTATTTGCCTGATAACCAACTGCGAGTCCCCGACGATGACGACAGACTTACTGTCGAGCTCTCTAAGCATTTCCAATCCAATGATCAAGGCTTCGTATTCGGCCTGATTGTTAGTACATTCAAAATCAAATTGAATTGATAGCTTAGTTTTTATATTTGATGGAGAAATCAAGACTATACCTGCTCCAGACAGCCTGTCGGTTCTAGACCCATCGAAGGCCAGTGTCCATGGCCTGATCTCTACTGTCATCGAGTCCAGTTCCTTGAGAACGGCTTGATCGATATCGAGACATGGATGGTCAACCAGAAAATCAGCCAATACTTGGCCTTTGACTGCTTTTTGCGGTACGTACTGTAATTGATACTCCATCAGTTGGATGGCCCATCGACCGATCCTTCCCCTCATTACAGGCTTAGCTATCATGTACTTTATCACATCAATACCAGAAATAACCAATACTTTTACAGGCAACATATAATGACGTAATTTCTTGCAAGAGAAAAACAAAGCAAGGCATACCTTTTCTATCGGGGAGTACCTCTGTTCTGTTTCTGTCAAGTGCCTGCTCAAGTAGTAGATTGCTCGCTCAAATCCATCCTCGTCGTCCTGTGCCAGAAATCCGCCGACGGTGTCATCCGTGGCAGATATATATAGTTTCAAGGGTTTCCCCTTGACAGGCGGCATCATTACAGGCGGCGTTGTTAGTTTATCCTTGATTTCCTGAAACGCCTGCTCGTGCTCCGTTTGCCAGCAAAACTCTTCTTTGTCCTTCAATTTCAACAAAGGCGAGAAGACCTTCATTTTTCCAGCCAAGTTAGAAATGAACCTCCGTAAAAAGTTAACCTTGCCAAGGAATTGTTGTAATTCCTTCTTCGTCGACGGAGGTCTGGCCGTCAAGATAGCTTTGGACTTGTTTTTGTCAATCTCAATCCCCTTGCGATGCACTAAGAAGCCAAGAAAATTGGCTGACGCAACAGCAAACACACATTTCAAGGGGTTAAGCTTTAACTTATGTTTCCTCATTTTGGCAAATGACTTCGCCAAATGTGTTAGATGTTCGTCGTAACTAGCCGATTTAATAATGATATCATCGATGTACTCACTGAAGATGCAGTTCATGGCTCGTTGATAAGTTGCTCCGGCGTTTTTGAGTCCGAATGGCATCACTTTCCATTGGAAGGTGCCTATTCCGCCGGGACATTGAAAGGCCAGTTTTGGCACATCGTCAACAGCCACAAAAATCTGATTGTAACCTGCACTTCCGTCGACGGCTGTCAGGAACATATTGCCAGCGGCAGCATCGATTAACATGTCCGCCATCGACATCGGGTATTCGTCTTTGGGAGATGCAAGATTTAGGTCCCTGAAATCAATGCATATCCTGATTTTCCCGTTCTTCTTCATCACGGGAACAACATTTGCTACCCACTCCGGATATCGGGCCACCTCGATAAAACTGGCCTTTAACAGCTTCTCGATCTCCTCCCTGATCAGTCTGCAGACCTCGACAGACATCCTTCGCAGGGGCTGTTTACGGGGTAGGTACCCTTCAAGTATCGGAATACGATGTTCTACCAACTCCCTGCTTAGCCCAGGCATCTCGTCGTAATTCCAGGCAAAACAGTCCTTGTACTCCGTCAATACTTGGATCAATCGATCCTTCTGGCCTTCATCAAGCAATGCGCTGATGTAAGTTGGCCTATGATCATCTTCGCTGCCTAACTCAACCTCGATAACAGGATCCTGTACTTGGATCTTGATGTCGTCAAGCTTGGTTGGCGCCGTTGCTAACTCCTCTAATTGAATTTCATCGCCGACCGACGGTGGCGTTTCCTCCTCGAAAATGAGATCGCCTGTATAGCATTCGGCCACATAGGCCCGAAACCTCTTGATCAAATCGGCACATGCTTCCTGCTGCGGCCCGATAACTACAATCTCATCAATTTCCAGTCTGTCGGCCTTACAGGTCGATGGTCTTTCGTCATCAGGACACTTCATTGACCCTGACAGTGTTCTTCTTGCGGCCCTGATTCCTTGATGTGGCAGGGCCGACTTAGCTCCTTGGCTAAACAAGCCATTTCCAGTTGTGTCAACTTCTTGCTCGAAGTGACCTCCTTCGGTCGTCCGTATTTGTCCTGTCCGATAAATCGATAAGGCCCTACATCATCTCGATAATACGCTGCCTCGACAGCGTTGATTTTGGCGGTGAATGGCCTGTTGTCGGCCATAATGATTTCAGGTTCGGGGGCGTCTCTCCAAATTAATAAGCACTGATGCAGGGAGGACGGTACACAAAGGGCTGAGTGAATCCAGTCTCTTCCCAGCAAGGCGTTGTATGATGTGGCAGCATCTACCACAAAGAAAGCGATTTTCAAGCTGGTTTTTCCAATCTTTACCTCGACGGGTAAAATTCCTAGCGTATCAGCTTTTCCTCCTGTGAAGTTGCTGACGATCACCTTCGTCTCCATCAGGTCCTCGCTGACTTTACCCAGCTTGTACATCGTCGACGCAGGCATTACGTTGACGGCTGCCCCATTGTCGACCAGCATTCTGTTGATGGGTTTTCCGTCGATATGGCCTGATACGTAAAGTGGCCTGATGTGTCGAGCCATGAAAGATGGTGGCTTCTGGAATATAGTTTCAACCCTCTGATTCCAATCGGTCTCTTTCTCGTCGTCGACCGATAACAGCTCTAAGTCCTCTGCCATTTGTACTACTGGCATACCCTCATCCCAAAAACCAGCAGTGGAGTACTCCAGTTCCTCGTTGACGAATTCAACAAGTTCAGAGTCAACGGCGTTGCACTCCATCGTCGTCGAGCCGTCTGTCGGCTGACTGGTGGCAGCATCTTCCACTGTCTTTGTTTCTATTTTCTTGTCGGTCGCTTGCTTATCGACCACCTGCTTCTCGATTCCTTGCTGCTCAGTAGGTCGATCGACCTGTTTCTCGATTTCCTGTCCAGTTTTGGCCTCGACGGTCTGACCAGGTTTGGTCTCATTTTCCTTGTTGCCTCTGTCATCATTGTAGATCTCGGCAAACTTTGCCTTGAGATCATTTCCATCCTCGTCATCAGACATCAAGTCATCTTCTGCTATTATTTTTTCTATATCGATTGTACCAAATTGGGCTTTCCCCGGAGTCCACTTGGAAGTGTCGATTTTCATCGAGGTCTTGCCCTCGATATTGATCCCCTGGCCAGATTTGGCCTCTATCGCTTCCTGTTTCTGTTTCTGTTCCACTGACGGTGGTTTCCTTGTTGACTCTTTCATCGGGGCTTTCCCCTTAGCAATTTCCAGTTCTTTCCGTTGGCGTAAGAAACGCCTATATTGAGTTCTGGTCATCTGGTCAACCCTTCGATCGCCAGGGAACTTCGGGTGTCTGACGGATACCCATCGGTCCACCTGTGTATCGGCAGGGGTGTGGACAGTTCGCGGCCTTGATGAGCCTGGCGGAGTAGTTTTTGGTGACGGACCATGGGTCCTGTCTCTACGGCTGGCGGTCGATCAGACCTGCCTGACTGGTGTCTTGTCAGGAGATCTCTCCCTGATTCTACTGTTTCGGCTGGTACCTTCCTGATGCTGTCGAGGCATCCTGGTTTTAGCCTGTTCCCGGCGTTGTTCCGCCGTTGGTGTTGCATGTTCAGTGTTTTTCAACGGAGCTGGGGCCTGATACGACCCCGTGGGTCGAGTTGGTGGTGGTGGTGGTATCACCTGCGGCTGTGGGGCTGTCTGAGGTGTTGCCTGCGGTTGCGGCATCGTCTGATAAGGATACCCTGTTGGCACTGTGTTTAGCCAAGGCATATATGGGCTGTATAATGCTGGATTGAGGAACAATGGAATGGTTGCCAACTCAGTTTGGCATCTTGCGCATAGACCCATCTCCCTGATCGTCGGTGAGCGTTCTGGCTCCTCGTCGACGTACAAATGTTCCCCGGTTGCTGGATCCGTGACCATCAGCACATTAATCCCCACTTCATTTTGTTGGAAAGGGTTGGTGTCAACCGTCATCGGTTTCGTGATCTTCCAATCCGGAGCAAACCTTAGGATGCCCTTGTCAAGGTGATCCTGCACCATCCACCTGAACACTAGACACTCGTTCGTCGTGTGAGTCCAAACATCATGATATTTACAATACGTCTTACCTGCTATCTTCACTGATGATGGAATCACCTGATCTCCTTTGAGCCTCAGGATCTTGTCGGCCAACAATTGATCGAATATGGCCTCTGTTTTCGAGACGTCGAAAGAATAACGTCTCTCTCTGTCAGTCTTATATTCAGCGTCTCGACGCACCAAATTATTTGGCACCTTGATAGTAGGTTGAGGCTCTTTCGGCTTGGCGAGAGCCGGACAGACGGTGTTCTTAGGGCAGACCACTTCTGCCAGTCCGATCTCGATACCCTGTTGATCAATCGGTCGATTGACCTGATTGATTTGCTCCTCGTTAGCATCGGCCATGCCCACTTGATAATAACTCCCTCTTGGCTGCCGGCTGTTTTCGTCTCTTAGCACTCGCTCGTAACGGACCGCGTTATCGGTCAACTCAAAGAGGTCTTCGTGGTATTGCGCCATCATAATCTTTCTCAACTCGAAATGCATGCCATGGATGGCAATTTTGATGCATTCCTTCTCTGGCAACGGGATGGCGCAGAACCCTCTGGCCCTAATGAATTTTTTCATGTATTCTTCGACAGTCTGTCCTGTCAGCTGCCTCATATTCGACAGCTCGATGACAGACACCTCGAGTGGGGCCTGATAGTGGTTCATCACGAATATTTTTTCCATAGATGGCCAGTCGGGGACCGATCCAGGCTTCAAATTGGCGTACCAGTGGAACGCCATTCCCGTCAGGGAGTTAGGGAACAGTTTCAATTTCAGATCGTTAGTCATGTTGCCACATTCCAAAGAAAATCGAGCAAGATGCTCCGTGGCAGACTGTGATCCCTCGCCAGAAAACAGAGTAAAATTCGGCGGTCTGTAGTTCAATGGGAACGGGATCTGATCGATATATTCCGGGTGAGGCTTATTATACCTCGCTGCCCTGTTTCCTTGCCTCCTGACAAACATCTCTTCGGCCTGATTCACCGTCAAGAGGTCTTCTGGACCCTCTGCAGCGCGGTGAACTGTCCTGTCATAGGCCGATAGATTGGCCTGATGTACTTCATGGCCGTACCCGACGGCCTCTGATCTATCTTCCTCGAACCTGCCCCCCGAGTCTGGGCGGGCGTTCCTTGCCTTAGATGTGCTTCCTCTCTTATCCTGGACATTAGATTGTCCATTGCCTTGCTTGAAAGGCGTCTCGTCTCTCGATGAGCTTCCCCCGATATGGATTGCAGGGCCTTTGCCCTTGTCAACAGCAGTCCTCTGCGGCCCAGTCCAGGCCTGCGTTTGGATGCCATTGGCGAGCATGTTGATGCTTTCAGTGAGCGACGTCAATTTTGCCTCCAAGTGTATCAAGGCGTTATTTACAGTGTGGCTGGCTTCTGTACTGGCCTGACTAGCAGCAGTGGCCGAGCCCAGCATGTTCTCAAACTTACTGACAATGTTAGACCAATCCTCCTGTTTGGTCTCGAGGTCCCTGGTGAAATTTCGGACCTCTGCAGTCAGCTCCTCGATCCTGTCGGTTCCTTCCATAGTCAGTGGAACCGTTGGTAGATTTTCCAAGGTATGCGTTAAATCAGACTGTGTTCTCGTCAAGGTTGATCGGGTCCTTCGTGGTACCTGTGATGTCATCTGACGACAACAAGACAATAACCACTTAGTATCAATTGATTGACTTGTTGGCAAAGAGATCATCATAAGTCAGCTAGCCAAACTTGGCTGAAATCGTTTTATATGGCAAATCAATTAAAACACAGAATCATTTTCATGCCCCCGAGCCATAAAAATGTGTGGATGGCTGGGGTTTTGACAAACAGATTTTCATGTCCCACTGGGCGTGCCAAAATATTGTTTGCATATAATTTTGGCCCTGTTACGCCTTGATGTCGAGGGATTGGCAGCGAGTCCCACTGGGCATCGAGAGTCCCACTGGGCGTGCCAAAATATTATTTGCTATAAATTTTGCATCGGACAATACATGGCATCAAGGAACTGTTTGCGTATGAATTTGGTATCG
This sequence comes from Penstemon barbatus, assembly GCA_003313485.2. Lineage (NCBI taxonomy): Eukaryota > Viridiplantae > Streptophyta > Magnoliopsida > Lamiales > Plantaginaceae > Penstemon > Penstemon barbatus. The sequence goes on along the minus strand of CM064883.1, from coordinate 88,243,641 downwards.
AGGAACGCCTCGACGACATCGAGCGACCCTTGGCATCAAGAAGTGCCAAAATATTGTTTGCGATAAAACTGACATCAAGGGGTGCTTGTCATCGAGGGGTTGACATCGAGGGGTGTTTGGCATCGAGGAGTTGCAGAACACTGTTTTTGCAAACCAGTCAGCAGACACCTCGACGAGCCAATAGCTCGATGTAAAATGCCTCGATATGATATAAAATGAATGCGGGCGTGCCAATGTTTGTGCGTGCAAACATAACGATTTGAAAATAGACATGTTGATATCGGTAAATTGATAAAGTAGATGTCCTGAAAATAGACATGTTGATATCAAATAAGTTGTCCTGAAAAGGCTGACTTCTAAACGATTGTGACAGAGTAGGCAAACACTACCCCTAGTTCTTTTCTATGCCTGCCTGGCCGCAGGACTTAAATAATTTCCGAAAATCTCTTTTGAGTGCCAAAAACTTATGACCAATCGATGGCCTGCTTAACATATCAGCGGATTTGAAAATCAGCAAGTGCCTTGACAATCAATCAATTTAAATAAAAACCTTGACAGAAAACATGATCTTGATAGAAAACAGCATATCAATGGAAATCAATTGACGTAAAGTATATTTATGTAAAAGAGTCAAGACGTACGAGCCAAACGAATTCCATTGATAACAAAAGAGTATTGGCAAGTCCCCCGATGTACAAACATTACAAAAATATACAAAACGATGAGTCTCCTGTTTCGGCATAATCTGCCAGATGAGTTGATAAATCTTTTAAGTTCTGAAAATTGACTCCTTGATCAGCAGGTAAACCCGCCGATGAGCTGATATTGCATGAAAAACGACTTGTTGACAGAAAGTAACATTGACGACGGGAGACCCACCGTCAATGGTTCGCCCAACCTTGATGGGTGGCCATCAATCGGGCTCCTGATCAGCGGGTGGCCACTGACCAAGGCATCGACGGAGCAGATGGCTACTCAGCCGATAGCCGTCAAGCAGATGGCTACTTGACGACGAGCTCATCAAGCAGATGGCTACTCGATGAGTTTGTCATATAAATACGTGGGCACTTACATGACAGTTACCAGCGTGCTACTTGGTTGATACGAGTGGTTTCGCTCGAGTCAGTGTCAGCTGACGGCGGAAGAGAGCGGCGGCAGCGGCGGCAAGACTTCAGGCGGTCAGGGATCACTGGTGGCTGAAGAGGGACAGACTGATATCAACGAGTTGACAGACTGATAACTTGACAGAAAACAGCTGTTAACTGCCTGCTATCAAGGGGTTTCGCTCGAGACAGCGTCTGAACAGCGGAAGTAGCGGCGGCGGCGGCTTAATGTCGGCGGCGGCGGCAGACTATTTTTAGTGGCGGCGGCGACGGACCTTGGGCGGCGGCGGCGGCAAGACTTCAGGCTGTCGAGGGTGGCTGGTGGCTGAGGAGTGACGGTTGATATCAGGGGTTCTACAGGGTGTTTGCTGAAAAAGAAGCAGCGGAGCGCTGGACTTCCGGAGAGGCGTTGAGCCGATCAGTGTTAGACTGAAAAGTTGTTGATTGAGTTGTGTGTGTGTGCGAGTAGCAGCCTCCTGTTGTATTTATAGCTGCTGGAAAATAAGCTGATGGCTGTCAAGTAACCTCCTGATGGCCGAAAATCAAGGGGCTGATGGCCACTATCCCACTTCTCCCACTACCTTGTTATTTGCCCACTACCTCCACTATGTTAATGGTGGTTTTCTCTCTATTTTTGCTGCTGAAAATTAATGTTTAATGGAAGTTGGAGAAGAACGTGTGTTTGTTTAATTTTGAATTTGAATTAAAGATAACTAACTAGAGATATTCAAGGAATTTGTTATTTAAACCAACTAATATGGTTTGTCCTTATCCTTTATTAATTATCTCTAATTAATATTAATCTTTAACCAAAAATCAGATTTAGACAACACAAGAGAGCTGGCCGATTTTTAGGGCTGGGCCCAGGTCGAGTTCGGGCTGATCGGGCCATTTTGGCTTCGGGTCGAGCCATTTTGGTCTTATTTTGTAATTATAATTTGCCCATTTATATAATTGCCCAATTAATTAATTAATGGCCTTACTTATCAAGTGGGCCACTTAATTAATCTTGGCCCAATTAATTAATTAACTTAATTAATTAGTCCAAAAATACTTATTGAGTTCAATTGGGCCTAATTAACCATAATTTGGTCTTTAGTTTGTAATTAATTAACTTAACCCATAAACTAATTAACTTTATTAATTAATTAATTCATGTTTGGCCCAAAATTAATTAATTGCGAAAATTGGGTCGAGCTTTGAAATTGGGCTCATAGCCAACTCATTGGTTCGATTGGACCCATTTTCGGTCCCAATTGGATCCGATTTGGTCTGATCTGTTTTGGGGTGACTTAGTTCGGCCTAGATGCCATTTTTGGCTTGTCGTCGAGCCGTTATACCTCGATTTATCGATTGCGATTTTTTGGGTACAAACAATTATTAATTTAATAATTTGTCAATTTCATTTTGCCAAAATCTTTTATCTTGGAAATATAATAATTCATCATCGATGTTTGAACTGTACTTATAATTGAAGTCATACCACAAAATAATTCTACTTCCATCATTATAGGTTGATTGATGCTTTACAAGGTTTATCGAAAAGCTGCAAATAGAGTTGAATATCAGATAAAGTTATTCGAATAATTCTACTTCCATCATTGTATGTAGTCATCAGGATGACTTATTAAAGAAACAAAATTAATAACTTTGAGATTATCTCTCGCTTCCCAGTTCATATTGAATTCTCCAGAATGATAAACTTCAACTTGAATGCCATCATTACCTTGACTTTCTTGCTCATCTAATATATCAATTGTTGAAATCACGGCTGAATCTTCGCACCCAAGTAATTGAATGTATCGAAGAGTTGGTATTTCTCCGATACCTAATGGAATCTTTTCCAAATTATGCATCCAAATGAGAAAAAGTTGCTCAAGTTTTGGGAAATTGATGCTATCTGCATCCCAGAACTTTAGCTCATCACAAGATTCAATTGACAAATATTTCAGAGAAAGGAATTGTTCCTCAATTGGCTTCCACTCCTCTCCAATGAAGGCATCGTGTCTTAATTTGAGCACTTCCAGATTGTGCAAGCGACCTATTATCGTCATACATTCCCATGGTATGCAAGTATTGTCTAAATCCAACTTCTTGAATGAAGGTGGGAAACTAAGGCTATCCCCCAAATGAGTTGTGCATAAACCCTCGCTGCAATTAAAGCCAATATAAAGTGATACGAGTATATGTAAATGTTGAAGATTGCTGAGACAATAGTCTTTCCCTCTATACAAATCCTCCCAAAAATCATCATAATGAATTTTTAATTTCTTGATATTGGGGATTCTTGTAATGACCCATTCACTAAGGGTTAGGTTGCTTATTCTTGAGAGAGTCTGTAGTTTCAAATTGGAGTGCTCTTCTACTGCAACAATTGGAGGAGGAGGTTCATGCAGATAAACTCGATCCATGCAGAGATCTCGAAGTTGTTTCATCTCCCAAATTTCAAGTGTTACCTGACCAATTCTTCCGATAATTATGGTATGTAGATTCCATAGAAGATTTACATTAGATGGAAAGGTAAAAGGCATCCAAAATCTCATACCCATATAAGAACTTAGGTGCCTTAAGTTGACTTGATTGAAAGCAATATCGCGTATATCAATATCAGGTCGTTCAACGCCATTCAATGCCTTTATCAATCTACAACCAGATGTTTTTGATCTAAGATCATTAAATGTGATCGAGCGGCAGAGATACACTTGAACTTCTCTGTGATTTTTTAAATGGACTTTTTTACTACTGTCAAAAACAATGCGACGTTGATTGTATATGTCTTCTAAAATTTCATTACCACTTACGATACAAAGAAACTTTTCTTTTTGAGCTTCCCTTGAGCATAGGTCGCCCAAAAGATCGTGAATTTTGCAGGTTTTCGTGTTCCCTCTAGACCCTCGCTTGTGAACCATAATGAGATTTCTGTCAATAAGATCGTCCACATACTCCTTTGCAACCTCTTCAAGGCTTTTGGCATTATCTGATTTTAGAAATCCCTCAGCAACCCATAATTTGATGAGCAGTGATACATTGATGTCATGGTCTTCAGGAAAAACTCCCATGTAGAGAAACATGGTTTTAGATGAACAGGCAAGTTTGTATAACTCAATGATAATATTTTCAAGCACTGTTCATCATCCACTAGACTTACAATAGAGTTTACTTCTTCTGCGACATGATCCCAATATTCTCGTGTCATGTTGGACTTTGCAAGAAGTCCCGCAATCGCCACGATTGATAAAGGGAGTCCTTTACAATTTTTCGCAATCTTCTTCCCAATTTCCTCAAATTCAAGACTACATTTTTGTAGGCCAAAAACCTTTTTGCAAAGTAGGTTCCAACTTTGATCTTCATCTAGAAAATTCATCTCAAAACCACAAGATCCCAAATGAGTAGCCATGTTTGTTAGTCTAGTTGTTATCATAATTCTGCTTCCGTTGCCGTTGTCTGGAAAGAACAAGTTTACCTTGTCCCATTCATCGATACTCCACATATCATCCATTACGATCAAATATTTCCTACGAAATAAAAATTTATGTAATTGTACTCCTAATTGGCTATCATTCATGCCTTGTGCTGCTTCTTTATTGAGAACTCCAAATTCACATAAAAGGTTTGAAAGAATTTCTTTTATCTCATATTCTTGAGAGATTGTAACTCAAGCACGAATGTCAAAATGTTGGACAATATAAGGATTTTCATAAACATTTCTAGTAAGTGTGGTCTTACCAATACCTCCCATTCCATAAATTGGGACGACGAGGCGATTGGATTGTTGTCTGGTGAGTTTATCCATGATTTGATTCAAGACATCATCAAATCCCACCATTTTGTCTTTGCCAACAGGTACAGTTCTTGAAGAACTAAAAGGTATTGAATCTTTAGGTAGTAGATATTTAACCTCCCCTTTCTCTTTAATCTCCATAGCCTTTTTCCTTATCAAATCTATTACTTCTATGATTTCTTGCAGTTGTTGACATAAGGGATTGGACCTTTTTTCGTCAACACTTGTGGATTGATTTTCATAAATATAATCCACAACTCTGGTTTCAATTATATCTTCAGCTACTTGAGATGCATCTGCGATTTGACTCTCCAAATCTTCAACTTCTCTGTTGTCTCCATGGGAATATTGTTCTAGAAAATCTACTAGAAATACAACCATTTCTTGAAGAGATTCAATTTGTTCTTGATTAAGTGAAAATAAATTGCGACCATGATCCATGATCTGATTGATTGTGTTCATCAGAGAAACAAGAGATGCGTATGCAGCTGCCATTTGGTATCTTTATCTTTTTAAAAGGCAATCACAATTAACCAAAATTTATCAACGTTCGAACAAAAATACTTGTATGCATCAAAACCCCCAGGTTCAGCGGGGTTTGCATATGAAAGAGTAGACGAAGAGATTGGAGTCTTGAAACTTTTTTGGTTATTTTTTTGATAGATTTCTGACCAATGAGATTGCAAGTTCATGCAAAGCTATCTATAATACTCCAATTGACGTGGTTCACTTTGGATCTCTACTTATGGGATAATTCTTACATAGACCAGGTCTATAAGCTTACTTATAGACCTTGTGGTCTAGCTTTTGCCACCTCATTTATGATTTAAAAAAAAACTTAAAATTATTAAATTTAACTAAAGCAACCTAACCATACTAAACTAGAGTTAAGGAAAAATAAAAAATTACTCTGTGGGTCCCATCAAAACCTTGGCAGTATTTTTAAGCAAATTTTCATGATTCTCTTTCTTTACAAGTTAAATTAACATTAAAATTTTAAAAATTTAACATTTTAAAATTTGTGATTAAAGTATATAACCTAATGCATTGACTTTTATAGAGAAACCTCTTAATAAAAATTCATAAAAATAATTTAAAAGGATTATATACTGAAGAGATGCTTATAGAGAAACAAATTAATAAAAATCCCAAAATAATTTAAGATAATTAGATAAGTACTGAAGAGATGCTAATATAAATGTTGCACTGTCTTAACATTACATATCCAATTTACAATTCAAAATAACATCTCTACATTTAATTACAATAGAGATGTAACTAATCCTATTGAAAAATCAAAATCTCTGATGTTGCACCTTCATCATCACTACTTAGGTGTTCCTACACATGTCAAACACAAATTTGGATGACAATCCAAAAACACAAACAACAAAAACAAGAAACTTTAAATGGATTAAAGGGATTTATACATCAACAAAAATAAGACAGTGGAGATTAAAGTGGATACACCAATACAAAAATTGTAAGTGTTAACTTCAAGTAAACTAAAGCAAAAAAAAGAACAGGTGAGCAAGTTAATGGTGATCAGTAGGATTAAATTTTACCTCTGTTACTTTGTGTTCCATGAATATCTTATTGCGATTGAATCAAACCATGTGACATTAAATCGAACTCGTGTAAGCAAAAAAATACATGTGAATCACTTATCATGAGTTAAGAAACTTTTTATGTTTTTTGTAATATATGTATAATATTTCACCTGTTCAGTAATTCCAACTTCACATAATTGTAACAACTGATTAAAACTTGGTGCACTTGAAATTGATTGGTTCGAGTTTGGAGTCATGTCGTACAGAGTTGGAGAAAATAAATTATTCGAAGTGTGAGGATTCTCCTGTTTTTATGGGGACGAAAATAAAAAAAAAAAAAAAAAAAAAGAGAATCATGAAAATTTGTTTAAAAAAACTGTCAAGGTTTTGATGGAACCCACAAAGTGATTTTTTATTTTTCCTTAACTCTAGTTTAGTATGGTTAGGTTGCTTTAGTTAAATTTAATAATTTTAAGTTTTTTTTTAAATCATAAATGAGGTGGCAAAAGCTAGACCACAAGGTCTATAAGTAAGCTTATAGACCTGGTCTATGTAAGAATTATAATGGTTTTTTATGATGAATTAAAGGGGGTGTAAATCCTCAGTACCACTTTTGGTGTACTACTTAAGTGTATCACCATTAATTAATTGATACTTGCACATATGATAATTATAATAATTCTCACATATGCATGTGTCAATCAATTAGTGGTGATACACTTAAGTGGTACATCAAAAGTGGTACAGAGGATCTTGAGCCAATTAAAGGGTATATTTTTGTCAGCTTCAAATATCGGCTCAAGATCCTCTGTATCACTTTTGGTATACCACTTAAGTGTATCACCACTAAGAATGCACATGTGAGAATTATTATAATTGTCATATGTTCCTCTGGTTTTGCTGTTCGAACTCGCTGCCGGTTAGCGATCGGCTTCGACAGAGACGAGTAGCTAATAATGGCAGCTGTCCTCGATGCGGATTCGAGTCCGAATCAATTATCCACTGTCTTCTTAAATGCACATACGCTAGGCAGATTTGGGCCCTTTCAGGCATCCCATTTGCTTCGTATAATAGTGATCTCAATGACACCGAACTTTGGTTCAATTTTGTTCGTTCGAAAACTGACGCGAAAGAGTTCGGTCGCTTCTCAATGTTTTGTTGGTGGATCTGGTATAGTCGCAATAAATGGTTTTGGGAGAATACGGACTTACAACCCCATCTGCTTTGTGTGCTCGCTTCTAATTTTGTTGCCAGGTTTCTGGACTCAAGGTCCCAACTTTCCATTCTGTCCCCTAGTCCCTCTTCTTGCAGCTGGTCCCCACCACCTAATGGTTGCTTCAAGATCAACATGGATGCCGCTTTTAGTGCTAATGGAGGAACTATCGGAATCGGTCTTCTTGCGAGGAATTCAGCAGGTGTTTGCATCGGTTGGAGTACTAGAACGCTTCGATTACCCCTTAACCCGGAATCAGCGGAGGCTCTTGCGGCCCTTAGTGCGATTGAGTTCGGACTTGCACATGGTTGGGATAACCTTATCATTGAAGGAGACTGTCTAGCTGTTATCCACGGTATCCGAAATACCTCATCTTCATTATGCGCTCTTGGCCCAATTTTTGATGACATTAGAAGACTTGGTACTGGATTACATTCTTTCCAAGCTTCTCATGTTGCTAGGAATCTCAATAGTACTGCTCATGGATTAGCTAAACTAGCTGCTAGTGAATTTTGTTTCTCTTCTGCTCTTCCTGATTCCATTGCCTCCATTGTAGCTCTTGAACAATCTCATTGAATGAATTCAGTTGTTCTTCTCAAAAAAAAAAAAATGTGGGTTTTTTGCACTTTGCACCCCCGAAATATAGGAAATAGGCACTTTGCACCCCCGAAACTTAGATTTAGCACTTTGCACCCTCGAAATATGAAAAATGCAGCACTTTGCACCCTCTTTTATTTTTAAGCAAAAACTCAAGGGCAAAATAGGTAATTCTATTGTAAATCTTTGGCACTTTGCACCCCCAAAATAAAATTATCACTTAACACTCCCTAATTAAAAACAAATCAACAACTTGCACCCCTAAAACACAATAAATGAACACTTTGCACCCCAAAACACAAAATTAACACTTAACACCCTCAACTTAAAAAAAAAAAAAAAATCCTCAAACCCCTCATTTTTTCCGGCAAAGATGACCATTAAGGTGAAAAAAATTTAATAGGTAATAATTTATGGGTCTTTGATATTTTGAAGTAGACAATGAGTCTTCGAGAAGTTTACTTGTATTTTATTTAGTTATTTATGGTTATATTGTTGAAAAGAAAGATGGAGAGAGAAATGAGTATTCGAGTATTTATAATTGTATTTTGCAAAATTTAAGGAAAAAAAATGAAATACCTATTTTGCCTTAGATTTTTTTCACTCCAACGGTCAACTTTGGCGAAAAAAATGAGGGGTTTGAGTTTTTTTAATTTGAGAGTGTTAAGTGTTAATTTTGTATTTTGGGGTGGAAATTGCCCATTTATTGTGTTTCGGGGGTGGAAATTACTTATTTGTTCTTAATTAGAGGGTGTTAAGTGATAATTTTATTTTGGGGGGTACAAAGTGCGAAATTCTCAAGTTTTGAGGGTGCAAAGTGCCAATACTATTGAATTACCTATTTTGCCCTTGAATTTTTGCTTGAAAATAAAAGAGGGTGCAAAGTGCTATATTTTTCATATTTTGAGGGTGCAAAGTGCTAAATCTAAGTTTCGAGGGTGCAAAGTGTCTATTTCTCATGTTTTGGGGGTGCAAAGTGCAAAAAATCCTGCAAATGTCAATTAATTAATGGTGGTACACCAAAAGTGGTACAGAGGATCTACACCCTCAAATATCAGTTCAATTATTTCGAGAGAAATTCCAATTTAGTTCATACCTTGTTATAATAAATTGATTTTGAAACTATCTAATAATGTTATTATAAAAGAAGATAAAAGAATTTAGTTAGATATGTTCGTCTTCTATATACAATAAAAATGGGAAAATGCAAGATACCTCCCTGTATTATGTTAAATCTGTAAGAAACTATTCTGTGAAATTTTTATTACGTCAAATTTCTTTGTGTTTTCAAAAATCCTGAAAAAAACCCCAAATTTGTAAAATAGGTCGTTTTAAATCGATATATTTCAAGAAATTTATTTTATAAATTGGGTGTTTTTTTCAGAATTTTTGAAAATACAAAAAAATTTTACGCAATAAAATTAAGCCGAAAAGAATGAATATATAGATTAATAGCATAGAGTTAGACAGAGAGGAACTTATTGGAGAGGGGAGTTGGTTCAGGCTGTCAGGCTCAAGTAAGGTGGTGTTTGCAAAAAATTATGATTGTGCTTAATTATTATAATTTAAAAAAAAAAGTTAAAAGTTGTAGAGAAGTAAAAGTAGGTGGTGTCTGCAAATTATGCCAAGAAGTTAAAAAAAAAGCACTTTTGGATGTTTGCAAAAAAATCACTTTTGTCCACTTTTTTCTCTCAAAATGTCAAACTAGATGATAAAAGCACCTCCTCACCAACTTCAGCTTAATTGTATTTTTTAGCTTTTTTTAAGAGAAGTAGAAGTAGAATTTCAGTTTGAAAACACCATCTAAGTGCTTATTTTTTCTTACAAACTGAAAACTACTTATTTTAAGTTTTTGCAAACACCACCTAAGTCATTTTCTTACGCTTAATACTCTACCAGGTACATGTAACCGTACAAAATTTGAAAAATTAGCTAAACATTCCAGGAAGCTTCTTTTGCTACAACCCTGCCTCTTTTTTAAAAGTTTTAGCAAGTGGGTAAACTAAAGGTTGAAGTTCCAATTTTCATAGAAAACGTTTCAAATCAATTAGTGATTAAATTTTCATCTCGAACTATATCACTTCACTGAATTTCATTCCGTAAATTAAATTTTTTTGGAATTATTGTCCCAAACTAATTGTTAATTTTGGTTTTCATCCCAAACTATATTAAATCATCGAATTTCGTCCCGTAATTTATCATTTTGCATGAATTTAGTCTCAATATTGAATTACTAATTTAATGAAAATGACGGTTCAATCTTGTAATTAGTTTAAGAAGAATTCTATAATATTGTATAATTTTTCATACTAAAATTTGCTAAGTCAAGACACGTAAGCAACTACGTGGCAATTTAACATACACATGCACAATTTTCATCTCATAATTAATGGTGAGACGATATTCTAAAAAAATATAAAATTACGGAATATAATTCGGTAAAATAATATGGCTTGTGACAAAAATTCAAAATCCATAATTAGTTTGAGACATTTTCTGTAATTTTTCCATAAAACAATATGTTTCAACTTTCAACTCTTTCTCCTTACAGACAGGAAGATATTTAGCATTATTCATCAGTGTGGATTGTAAACAAATTCAAATTTACCTTTGAAATATCATTATTCTTCATAATTATGGACCGTGGTTTGATGTTGAAGAATCTTTTTTCCTTGCAGTGGGCCTGTCCACATGTGAAAGAAGAGTATCGAGACTAAATGGTATACTTTGATTGAAAAATATAGTTAAGTCCACTTTATAAGGTTTTGGGTAATCATCACCTCATAAGTTATTTAGGCCCAAACCATATAAGTGGACTTAGCCCAGTCCATATGGACCATATGGTGAATTCTAATACTTACTAAAATTTGATAAATGAGAACATTGAAATTAGTCCAAACACTAATACCAACTAGCATTCGGTCCATTGCAGTATGCTACACTTGTTCCATTGTGGAATCATTTTGTTAATCAGTTTACTTTCTCTTACAGTTCTTTTACATGTTCCGGAATTTTTAAGAGTTAAAATAGGAAAGAATTCTTCTCTAATTTTCTTGAATTTTTTTCTTTTACTTTTTTTATTATCGTTGAATTAAATATAACAATTCAATTCAAATGAGATTATATTAATCTTCGAAAAAAATGAATTTTTTTTTCAATCAACCTGTAATTAGTGTGCATTGTACATGATATAGTAATTTTATGTTTGGTATTAAAATTATTATAAGATATAATTTTAATTTATTTCAAAATAACACGAGCAATGAAATCATAAATGATGAATATAAGTTATGATATAATGAAAATAAAAATTAAGAAATCAAATGTAATTAAAATTAAAATATTAAAGACGTACAATATTAGAAATCTTGAAATAATTGAACATTTTTTCAACAAAAAAAAATATTTAACAAGGGTTCAATACGTGTCTCTACCAATTTAATTTCTAAGCTTTTCTTTTTGACACCATCGGATACTATCAGATCCGTTTTATAGTTGTATCCGCTATATTTTTCTTGTGTATGACATGCATCATAAAAGATTTAATTTTTTATTTGCAAAATTAGGTAGACCAAAACAGCGACGACAAAGAAAACCATAAAATATACGTACGTGTTGATTTAATTTTTTATTTGCAAAACAATAGTTTGAGAAGGCAAAACAAGAAATAAAAATACTTTTCTCTGAATTTTAATTTTACTTGTGAATCTAGAAGTTTAGGTCCTTTAGGATAACCAATAGGAGAGTTTAGGATAAAAAACCTGGAAATTTCCTATTCCTGGATAAATTTCTGACCAAATGAGAATTTTGTTTGGTAAATTTCTGATTTGAAGTCGGTTTATAATTATAGTCGGAATATGACAATTTGGGCTTTTCAAAATTGTCCAGCCCAAATTGACTAACGCAATTATAGCCCAATTTAAATTAAATACAGCATTGTTTATCCATTTGACTAAGAAATTACTCGGTTTTTTAATTTTTTTTACACAACATAATGGCATATATTTAATTTAATGATTATTTTCTGATTTATTTATTAAATATACTCAAAAAAAATAATTACACAAGGATTTTCATATAATTATATTATGTAAATAATTTGTAAATAATAAAGCATGGAATTTTTGTTGACTTTCAACTTCAAAATTCCACCTAAGAAATTTAATGAATCGGTTTTGGTATGACTTCAATGAGTTTTGATTTTAGAATACTTTAACAAAGTCCTAAAAATGCGATTTTAGTTTGGTTTGAATGTTAGAATACTTTCAATATGTCTTTGCCAACATGTAAATAGCTTGAAGAATTAAAAGGTATTGAAACTTTAGGTAGATAATCTCTAACCTTCCCTTTCTCTTCATAGGCTTTTCTTTTATCCCATATCCAAAAATATATATAATTAATTTAATGCAACTATAATTCATACCTTTTTATAATATATTGATTGAAACTATAAAAGAATTCAGGTAGATATGTTTGTCTTCTATATACGATAAAAATGATAATCGACGCTTATTAACTTTTATAATCTTTTTACCTTTTAACTTTCTCAATTTCACTAAACATGAAAAAGGTGTTGATGTTTATGTTAAAGTAAAATCCCTCAATTCTTTTCAATTGTTATCCTTGTACTAAGTTTCTTCAAGAGACCGTACAAAAATTGATTCTCTATTAATAATTAATAATAACACAAATCATTTGCAAATTGTACAAATGTTGAATTTTATTGGAAATAGTTGTACTCAATTGCAAATTGGAAGATGTTGATTATAAGTGTCTAATTTATGTAGGAAAACTAGTTGTTTATGCTGAATTATGTATATAATTTTTCAAGTATTAATGTTTGTGTAGAACTACGTTTATTTCAAATTTTTCATATTTTATTATTTAGATAGTAGAATTTAAGTAGAAGTAAATTAGTCTACACAAAAAATTCAAGAAATCCTATATAGTGAACTCATACTTTTGTATGTGTAAAATAAAAAAATAAGAAGAGAAAATAATCGAATAGATATAGATGATTGTAACCGGAGGATATATATATAAAGAGTTAATGCCAATTTGCCTCCTGTGAAATGCCTAATGTTCAAATTATTTCTCTGTGATTTAAAAAAGAGCAATATAAAGTAAAAAAATTAGTAAAGCAATTTACCTCCATCAGTCGGATAACATGTCAAGTCGGGTCGGGTCACGGGTTGGCCTGTTTATTTTTCATAATATTATGTAAATTGCTTAGAAATTAATTGCACCATATGGTAGGCCAAAACAATGAGAAAAAAAAAAAAAAAAACGAGAGAATTGCATTTTTGGTACACAGCTATAGGTCAATTCCCACTTTTGGTACACAGCTTTGTGTATCCAACACATTTGGTACACCTCTTTAACAAAGTTCGACACATTTGGTACAACCGTTAAATAAATTGCAAAACCACCGTTAATTCCGTTAGTTCGACACATTTGGTACACATCTTTTACAAAATTGACATGTGCGCGGCACATGACTGCCCAAAAAAAAATTAAACGTGATAAACTTTTATAAAAATTATCATATGTATTTATTATATTTATCATATCATATTTATATAATGATAAAAAAAATATGTATTTATTATTTATATGACATGTAAAATATAATAAACTATATAATGTCATTTATAGTTTAATACTGGAAGAAGAATAAAATATAATAAACAAGTTTATCAAGTTTCAATTTTTAAAAATTATTTATAAAAATAGTTTATTATTTTTATAGTTTATTATTTATAAAAATTATTAAAAAATATGTCTTTATTATTTATATGACATGTAAAATATAATAAAGTATATAATGTCATTTATAGTTTAATATTGGAAGAAGAATAAAATATAATAAAAAGGTTTATCAAGTTTCAATTTTTAAAAATTATTTATAAAAATAGTTTATTATTTTTATAGTTTATTATTTATAAAAATTATTAAAAAATATGTATTTATTATTTATATGACATGTAAAATATAATAAAATATAATGTCATTTATAGTTTAATATTGGAAGAAGAATAAAATATAATAAAAAAGTTTATCAAGTTTCAATTTTTTTTTCTGGGCAACCATGTGCCGCGCGCATGCCAATTTTGTAAAAGAGGTGTACCAAATGTGTCGAACTAATGGAATTAACGGTGATTTTGCAATTTATTTAACGGTTGTACCAAATGTGTCGAACTAATGGAATTAACGGTGATTTTGCAATTTATTTAACGGTTGTACCAAATGTGTCGAACTTTGTTAAAGAGGTGTACCAAATGTGTTGGACACATAAAGCTGTGCACCAAAAGTGGGAATTGACCTATAGCTGTGTACCAAAAATGCAATTCTCTCAAAAAAAAGCTATAAACATGTTGATATAATTTTTTATTTGCAAAACAATATTTGTCTGATACTGAATTCAGTTATTTAGAGAAGGCAAAATTCCTTCAACAGTGCGTTCCTAATGCTGCAAACAAAAGAGACAAAGATAAAAATCAATAAAATTAGATTTTAAAGAAAGAGAATTTTGAAATTTCAAGGAGTGTTGTATAATTTCACAAGTTGAAAAAAGGGGCATACAAACAATTCCAATAGTCATGAAATTTGATAGTTAAAACATGGAGCAATCACTAAAAATGATAGCTAAAACTAACTACTGATTAAAAATAAAAATAAAAAATAAGGACAAGGCTGACCATTTTGTTTGTTAAAAATTTTTAACTCTCTGTAATCATCCTTAGTAAAAAGATCATCCAACATAAAAAGTAAAAAAAAAAGGACGAGGTTGAACTTTGTCTTTGTTAATTTCGTAACTATCTTTTATAATAGTAAACTTTGAAATTATCTCTTGCTTCCATTTTCTTCAGTTGTGTTCTGTAACATAAATAAGCTTCAACTTTAATTCCGTCGTTACCTTGACTTTCTTGCTCATCTAGTATATCAGTTGCCGAAATCACAGCTGAATCTTTGCAATTTACTAATGAAATGAATCGAAGAGTTGGTATTTCTCCTATACCAAATGGGATCTTTTCCAAATAATACAAACAACCGAGAAAAAGTTGCTCAAGTTTTGGGAAATGGATGCTATCTGCGTCCCATAACTTTAGCTCACAAGAAGAATAAATTGACAAATATTTCAAAGAAAGGAATTGTTCCTCAATTGGCTTCCACTCCTCTCCAATGAAGGCATTGTCTCCTGTTTTGAGCACTTCAAGATTGGGCAAACAACCTATTATCGTTATACGTTCCCAAGGTATGTAAGTTCTCTCTAAATCCAACTTCTTGAGTGAAAGCGGAAGAATTAGGTTTTCCCCAAAATGACTTGTGCATACACCCCCATTGTCTAGAATGCTAATATTAAGTGATTCGAGTTTATGTAAATGTTGAAGATCGCTGAGACAATAGTCTTTCCCTCTATCCAAATCTTCCCAAAAATCACGATATTGAATTTTTAATTTCTTGATATTGAGGATTCTTGTGACAACCCATTCACTAAGGGTTAGGTTCATTAATGTTAAGATAAACTCGATCCATGCAAAGATGTCGAAGTTGTTTCATCTCCAAAATTCCAAGTGTTGACGGAGCAAGTCTTCCTATAATTAAAGTATGTAGGTTCCATGTTAGATTTACTTTAGATGGAAAGGTAAAAGGCATGCGAACTGCCGAACTAGTATAACTTAGGTGCCTTAAGTTGACTTGATTGAAGCAATATCGGTTAAATCAAGTTGTTGATGACCATTCAATACCTTTATCAATCTACAACCAAGTAAGGATGGATATGAACTAGTATTAAATGTGATTGAGAGGCAGAGAGACACTTGAACTTCTCTGTGATTTCTGAAATGGACTTTTTTGTTTCTGTCAAAAACAATGCGACGTTGATTGTATAAGTCTTTTGAAATTTCATAACCACTTCCGACATAAATAAACCTTTCGTTTTTAGCTTCCCTTAAGCATAGGTCTCCCAAAAGATCGTGAATTTTGCAAGTTTTCGTGAACCATAATGAGATTTCTGTCAATAAGATCGTCCACATACTCCTTTGCAACCTCTTCAAGGCTTTTGGCTTTATCTGATTTTAGAAATCCCTCAGTCACCCATAATTTGATGAGCAGTGATACATTGATCTCATGGTCTTCGGGAAAAACTCCCATGTAGAGAAAACATGGTTTTAGATGAACAGAATTTTTTTTGTAACTCAGTGATAATATTTTCGAGCATTGTCCATCATCAGCTAGAGTTACGATAGAGTTTACTTCTTCTGCGACATGATCCCAATATTCCCATGTCATGTTGGACTTTGCAAGAAGTCCCGCAATCACCACGATTGACAAAGGGAGTCCTTTACAATTTTTCGCAATCTTCTTCCCAATTTCCTCCAATTCAAGACAAAATTTTTAATTTGTAGGCCAAACACCTTTTCGCGAAGTAGATTCCAACTTTGATCTTCATCAAGAAAATTCATCTCAAGGCCAAAAGATCCCAAATGAGTAGCCATATTTGTTAGTCTAGTTGTTATCATAATTCCGCTTCCGTTGCCGTTGTCTGGAAATAAAAAGTTTACCTTGTCCCAAACATTGATACTCCACATATCATCCATTACGATCAAATATTTTCTACCAAATAAATATTTATGTAATTCTTTTCCTAATTGGCTCTCATTCGCCTCTTGTTCTTCTTCTTTGATGAGAACTCCAAACCCGCATAAAAGGTTTGAAAGAATTTGTTTTATTTCATATACTTGGGAGATTGTAACCCAAGCACAAATGTCAAAATGTTGCACAATATAAGGATTTTCATAAACATTTCTAGTAAGTGTGGTCTTACCAATACCTCCCATTCCGTAAATTGGGATGACGAGAAGACTGGATTGTTGTCTGGTAAGTCTATCCATGATCTGAATCAAGACATCATCAAATCCCACCATTACGTCTTTGCCAGCTGGTGAAGAGCTTGAAGAAATGGAAGGTAATGAATCTTTAGGTAGTAGTTGATCTTTAACCGTCCCTTTCATTAATTTTCATAGCCTTTTCTTTCATCAAATCCATGACTTCTATCATTTCTTGAAGTTGTTGACATAATGGATTAGACCTTGTTTCGTCAGAACTTGTGGATTGATTTTCATGAATATAATCCATAACTCTGGTTTCGATTATATCTTCTGCTTCATATGATGCATCTGCAATTTGACTCTCCAAACCTTCAACTTCTTTGTTGTCTCCATGAGAATATTGTTCTAGAAAATCTACTAGAAATGCGGCCCTTTCTTGAAGAGATTCAATTTGTTCTTGATTAAGTGAAAATGAATTCCGACCATGATCCATGATCTGATCGCACTACAAAAATCTGCTAAAATAGCGACGGAATTAGCGACGGATTTTACTCCAAAATCCGTCGCTAATCGACTTAGCTACGGTATTAGCGACGGAAAAAAGCCCCTCGCTAAAACCTTCGTCGCTAAATATTAGCGAGGGATTTAGCCTGAGACTCCTACCTCTACTGAGGGCATGGCCTTAGATAAAGAACGGAAAATTTCCTCATTTCGCACACCGTCTGGGTAAATGGATCTTTGGCTACGGTTCATTCTAAACGGGTTACAACGTATTAACCGCTAATGCACCTTTCTTTTATCAAATCTCAGGGACATGGTCTAATCATGAGGGTAGTATTTTATCATGGTGTCGGATCCTAAGTTTTTATGGATTCCTTCTTTGTTACCGGGGTCGACCCAAAAGCCATAATGTCTCAAAACGAGGAGGCCATAGAGAAACTCTTTTTTATTCCATCATTTGAAATGCTTGGTATCCTTTGAAAGCTCAGACGGAGAGAATAAACGGACTCCTCGAAGAAGAGGGTCAGCCAAACTGCAGTCTAACCTGGGGAAAGTTGTCTTCCTACATAACCTACCGGAGGCCGGCCGGCTTCGGACCGAAAAGACCTAACGGAGTAATCCCTTGATCTCGGGGAGAAGAATATGAATTTGAAGGCTTAAATGCCGCTCCAGCCCCAGGTGGCGAAGAGCCGACATCGAGGTGCCAAACCTTCCTTCACGCCCTCCCATCTCATGTCTTTTTCTGAACTAGATATGCCCCTGGGGGGATCGCGCGCGCGCGAGATTAATTAAGGGTTCCTCTCCTTCGTCTCTCTCCTTGTCAGGAAAAAATAAGGTTTCAAACAAGCTAATTTCCGGTATGGAGCCACCGTCGAGTGTAAGTATAGCAGCCCAAACAGAATGTTCGATGGAAATTTCAGCAACAGAATTAGAGACGAATTTTGTCCGTCGCTGAATATTTAGCGACGGAAAATAAAATCCGTCGCTAAATGTTCTCCTAGCGACGGAAAACGTATCCGTCGCTAAAACATCATAACAGCGACGGAATACATATCCGTCGCTAGTGTAGACAGTAGACGGAAAAATTTCCGTCGCTGTAAGTACTATCAGCGATGGATTTTCAGTCCGTCGCTAATAGTATGTTTAGCGACGGATCCGTCGCTGATTTATTTCAATTTTTTTGAAATAATAATTTTTTTTAAATAATAAATTTTTTTTGTTTTTTTTATAATTTTTTTTCATTAATAAATTGTTTTACCGCAATTAATCCAACAATTCACTAGCACAAACATTCCAAAAATTCAATACCACACAATTAATCCAACAATTCAATACCACAATCACATACATAAATTAATTAGTACTCCATAAAAGCCAAAGATTCAGTTCAAAATTATCATAAAACTATAGTAAAATTATTCCCAACTACCTTCACATCGAAAACAAAGGTAAAATTATTCCTAAACAATGTAATTATTCATATAGAATCTTGATCATTTGGCTCCTGAGAAAGTGGTCAGATAACATCTTGTGGCTGAGAGTGGGCATGAGATGAAGATTGAGCTTGAGGCGAAGATTGAGCATGTGCCGGAGTATGGGCCGATTGATGTGGAAGGGGTGCCATATTCCCCATATACCCAAACATTGGGGATGACATATAATATGAAGATTGAGAACCGGCAACTGATGTCTGAAATGGGCCCGTTAGAGATAGATTAAACCGCCTGGGTCTACCCAAGATCGCGAGAAGTTAACACGTCCAAAATTCCACCTTTCCGCCTTTAATCAGTTTCTGAAAAACAATAAGAGAAGTAAACATTTGTTTTGATTAAATTATACATTTACAATTATTTCTAGCACTAACATCGAGTCCATCAAAGCAAGAGAAACATACTATAGCAAACACCTAATCTTGCTAATACAAGACCTCATTAGGAGATATATTCACCTTATCAATCATGTTCCATTGTCCTACTCTTGGCTCTATTAGAGACTCACGTCCAGTCTCATGATATTTCAGCTGGCAATTCAAAATGGAAGTAGAGGTCAAAATCCATCCATAAAGTAAATATGACAACTCTTAGTTAATGAATTTACCAAGGGAGGAGGCAAAACCCGCTGCCCTTTTCTTTATGCATCTCTGTTCTCCCAAAAAACGTGAGCATTTGAATTTACAGTATGTGCCAAAAAAGATCAACAACAAAATCACATGAATAAAAAACCCACCCCTGCAATAGCCATTATATATTTGTCAGCTCCATCATGGAAATGGGTTCCACCACCAGGAAACTTCATCTTATCCCCATCCACACTCATCCAATTCTGGTCCGATTTCTCCTTAGCAAGATGAGTATGGGTATGTTCACCTTCCATACTTGGTCCCTACTTGCTGGCCATCTAATTGGGATCTGGACTTCTAACAGAAAATTCCATTGGAATCAAAACTTGCAAAACTAAAATAATAGCATATACCACCACAACAGGACCCATAAAAAATGTAAAGGTAATTAAATCTTATAGTCCAATTAAGACAAAAATCATAATCATACAAAATATCCTTATAATCAAATATATGGTAAATAATCCAAAACTTCAACCACCCAAATTAGATTTCCTAAATCCGAAGACAAATAACAAAATTTCCATAACAAGGAGTATAAAATTAATGAACCTTGCATCCAATTGGGGGAGGTATAAGACAATTGTAGCGGCGATCCTGATGTGGACAATGCCTTTCATAATGCTCCATTAAACTCAAATTAAGCTTCAACTTCGTCTGATATATCAAATTCCTATCCAAACACGGAATTAACTCCGAGTATCTCAAATCACAAACCTGCACAACAGAAAAAATACAACCCTGACTTAAACACAACATACTCAACAGAACCAATAAACCTTGCCATTAATACTCAATCAACATACCGGAATACTCTTCGGAACTTCATGATTGTGCTCTTCATCATCAAACAAGTCATCGAAATCCTTCTTCAAAACATATCTTCCGGTGACGGGGTCAACGCCATCGTCAAATGATTCATCGGCGCTCGGCAAACCAGAGGACAACAGTGGTGGGCAGGGGCGGAACGGTAAGCCTCGGCGTGGAGCAGTGATTTGAGTGAAAGATTTTGATTTTGAGTGAGGAGAGAAAAAACAAGACTTAAGCGGCTGGAGGAGGGAAAGGAGAAAGAATGAGGAGATATTTTGACTATTAGTAGGGTTTTTGACTCAATTTTTTTTTTTTTTTTTTAGGTAAGATTTATATCAATTAATTAATATGTATAATTTAGTCATAATACTACTTTAATTTATTCATATTATACTACTTTAATTAATCATAATTTAAAACTCTAACAACTGTACCAATATTGATCAATTCAAATAATTCAAGTAATGTGTTTGTGTTCATATTTAATTAATTGGTTATAACTTGATATATAAACGGGTGACTAACTTAATTGTATATAGCCACTCCGTAAATCAAATTTTAGGGGAAATTATTTCGAAATTTTGTCGATCAAAGATCCAAACGAAAAATTAATTTGGCTCGAAAATTCGAAATTGTTGACTATATATGCCCTAAACTTATTGCTTATATATTGAATATCAACCTCAATTATATTAGAAACAAATAAAAGTAATTTTTTAATTTATTGAATGTTAAATGACGAAATTTTTCAGATATAGGACTAAAACTAAAATAGAGTGAAAGTTAATGGACTAAATTTGTTAGATATAGTATATGTGACTAAAATAGAGTAAAAGGTATTCATATTTTTGTTGTGCCAAATTTATCTAGTTATCTAGTTAAATAACAAAACCTGATAATAGGTTTGAATTTATAATCCTAATAAATTTATCTAGTTAGCGAATTCATAATCTAATTAATGATAGTTATGTGTATACTTTTGTACATGGCCACTAATCCTTCCGTAAATCAAAGTTTAAAGGAAATTATTTCAAGATTTCATCAATTGAAGATCAAAACGGTAGACTAATTAACTTGTACATGAACACTATAACCCTCCGTAAATCAAAGTTTAAGGGAAATTATTTCAAAATTTCATCAATCGAAGATCAAAACGAGAGACTAACTTGTTCAGGATCACTAACCCATTCATAAATCAAAGTTTTGGGGAAATTATTTCGAAATTTTGTCAATTAAAGATCCAAATGCGAAGCTTATAACTTGGCTCGAAAATTCGAAATTATTTACTATATATGCACTAAAATTGTTGCTTATATATTGAATATGTATATCGAGGTTGTTCGAAACAAATTAAAGACATTTTTAAAAAAAAAAAATTTATTCATCTTAGCGACGGATTTAGTTTCCGTCGCTAAATGTATGGAAATTCAGCGATGGAAAATAAATTCCGTCGCTAAACCATTAGTTCAGCGACGGAATATGATTTTCCGTCGCTAAATATTTCAAACTAGCGACAGAATTTTATTTTCCGTCGCTACATTTTTATCAAATCAGCGAACTAAAGTTCAATGTCAGCGACGGAAATACATTTCCGTCGCTAACTTTTTTTTCTTTTTTTTAGTTAGAATTTCCAATTCCGTCGCTAAACCTTTAACCAGCGACGGAAAATTATTTCCGTCGCTGACATATAAATTGTCTAATTTAAAAAATAAAAATAAAAGATTAATTCAGCGACGGAATAATCTTTTTATTTTATTTTTTAAATTAGACATTTTTCCGTCGCTGAATTAATCTTTTTATTTTTATTTTTTTAATTAGACATTTTCATAGCGACGGAAATAGATAAATGACCCGTCGCTGATTTGGTCCGATTTAGCGACGGAATTAGCGACGGAATTTAGCGACGGAATAGCATTATTCCGTCGTAAAAACAGTTTTTCTAGTAGTGTCGATTGTGTTCATCAGAGAAACAAGAGATGCATATACAGTTGCCATTTGGAATCTTTATCTTTATCAAACACAGTCACAGTTAACCAAAATTTACAGAAGAGTTTGCATATGAATAGTATACGAAGAGATTGCAGTCTTGAATTTGAGATTGTAGGAGAGTTTAGGATCTATAATACTCCAATTGACGTGGTTCACTTTTGGACCTCTACTTTTGTTATGATTTCTGTACTAGTTTATGCTTTTATGCTTTTACTAAAAGAAAAGAATTTTTCCTGCTCAAGCTAAATAACTCCCTGATAGGCTGATATTCATTTTATAAAGGACAATTTACAATTTGCCCCTCAAATTTTTTTTTTAATTTTTAATTATGAACTTAACACCCCAAAAATATAAATTTTACATTTAACCCTTAGAATTTAATAAACAGTTGCTCTTTACCATCAATTAACATTTTGTATGTTTTAAAGGAGCAAAAGCATAGTTTTGGAAGTTTTAAGCATAATTATAATTATTTATTTAAAAATTATGTAAGATTGTTGTAATTTATATTCTTTGCTTATTTTTTAGGCAAAATATGATATTTTCAGCATTCAATATTTCTGTTTGCATGGATCAAAGGTTTATTTTCAGTGTATATTTTGGACAATTAAACATTAAATATTTCGTGATATTTTACCAAAAAATAAGTATATGAGAGTACAAAGCTTTGTGAAACTGGAGTTTGTAGTTATTACATTGAAATCTTGGATTTGAAATGAAAAGGGAAGGGTGTTTTTCCTGATATTTTGGATTTGAAATGAAAGGGTGCAAATAATTTTTCCTAATATTTTGGATTTGAAATGAAAAAGGAAGGGTGTAAAAAAATTTCTGGTTCAGAGATATATGTACTAATTACCTCGCTTACTTACCTTTAGTTGGAAGGGCAAAAATGGTTTTCATTCTTGGACACGTGTCACGGATCCAATGATTGATTTTGAAACAATAATTTTATTATAAAAGAAGGGGAATTCTATGGTGACTCTTGGGTAAGGAAAGAGTAACCACAACATATCAATCCCAGCATTTGAAGGAAAAAAAGAAATTATCTTGTCCATTGATTATATACAAATGTATACAATTCTATATTTTGTGTATTAAATTCAGAAATTTAATTATTAATACATTGTAAATAGTAAATTTACATTATTATCCTAAAATAAAAACAACAAAAATACTCCACTTTTACTAGAATATCCCTCTCATTTCTTCTCTCCCAATTTCTCTTCTTACCCCAACCCCAACCCCTTTCCAAACCCTAACCCACAACACTACCATGCCGCTGCCACCTTCCTCCTCCCCTCCCTCTCTCTCTGTGCTTTTATATCGGCGGCAAAGTGCCGCCTCCATTCTTGTGAAAACAGCAGATATATTTTCTCCAAACCCTAACCCATAACCACCACCACCACCACCACTACCATTCTCCTCCTCTCTATGTACCTATTCCAACGAGGATGATGACGGCGAAGTGTCCTCTCCCATATGGTCGCACCAGTCCGGCGGTGTAAGGTCGCCGCCGTTCTGTTCGTGACCAGAACGGAGGCGGCACATCACTCGCCGTAATTCTGGGAACGACCAAAACGAAGGAGGCACACATTGCCGCCTCTCTTGTAGCGGCCAGAACGCGCAACCCTTCCCCCAGCTTTGGTCTCTGAACAAAACAATAATGCTTCACCGGTCCAGCAGTGAAGCTTCACCGATCCAGCGGTTCAACAGATCAGTAGTCTTCTGGACCTTGAATATTTGACCTATCTGATTTGTCTTCTTACTTGGTCAAAATTCTTCTAAGGGTTTTAAACTAAGTTTTCCATACTTAGCTGATCTTGATGTGTTTTGGAAATCATCAAAACCTCCCTTAACTCTTTTAACTTCAGTACACTCTATCTTCATTTTCATACAACAATATTGTTGTTTTTAAATAAGGTAGTTGAGAAATTGTCTATTTATTTGTAGACAAGGAAGAGGGCGATCAAGTGCTAGTTATATCTATTTTATGAGGGTCATTTTTTTTTTCTAAGCGTGGTCGAGGAGTAGGATACACAGCTGACCCGGGGGCAATTTTGCTGAATATTGATTTGGCGAAATTTAAGTTGCGTCATTTAGTGCATGTCATTTATAAGTTGGGGAAGTACATACCGGAGGGTTTATGGTATAAAGTGTAACGCCCCCCAAATTTTCGAACCCTTTTGATTGGATTTTTAATCCAAATTTAAGTGCTACATTTTATTTTCAAAGTTAAGCATTAATTTGAACTAAAATAAACAAATTAATTAAATCTTGTGATCTTATGAACTTTGAAATAATTAAAATTATAAAAGTTACATTAAAATAAGATCAAGACCTTTTTGAAAATTTTCGGGCTTGGATGCACAAAAAATTTGTTTTTGGGGACAAAAATATAAGTTTTCAAAACATCGGGGGGTAAAGTGTAGTTTTACCCCAAGTTGCAGATTTTTGCAGGAGAGTAATTATTTTCTCTCCTTGCACACTCCAAGGGCTGCTAAGGCATGCCCTTGGGTAGAGTAAACTCCACTACCAATGTTTACATGCATTGGTGGATAAACAAATAATTAAGTTTTATGTCTCACTCTCTTGCCAATGTGTATATACTTGTCATGTACACTTAAGATCAGATTTTTATCCACTTATAACCTCATTTACATACACATTATAGAGAATAAGAGAGAGAGAGAGAGAGAGAGAGAGAGAGAGAGAGAGAATAAGAGAGAGAGAGAGAGAGAGAGAGAGAGAGAGAGAGAATTTTCTGAATCTCACTACACAGCCTCGGTTTTCCGATCATTCCGCCTTTGTCCATTGTTGGATCATGACCAAACTTTGCGTGGAGGTTCTACACACATGGGGATACATATTGACCGTTCGGATCGTCGATTGGATATCCCAGAGTGAATCGACAGTCATTAGAAGTTGGAGGGAAGTAAGGATTTGAGGGCTTTTGTTATGAACCACCACCGGAGCTGCCACCACTGCCACCGGAGCTGCCACCACCACCTTCGGAGGTCTGGAAATGAAGAGGATTTTATCCCCTTCATTGATTTGGGTATAAAGACATCTATGCATGTGTTCTTTAATCTTTGGGATATTACTTTCTTATCTTTAAAGTATATATTGAAGAAGTTTAGCTTATCCTTTGAGCTTTTGTGATAAGTTGTTGAGTTCATATTTAATATTAGATATTTAATGTGACTTGCTTTGATTATGTTTAAATATTTCTTATATGTTTGGATCTTGATTTATTTTTCTAAAAAGGTTATTGTTCATAATTTTCGAAACTTTGGGGGGTATTTTTGAAAGATTTTAAAAGTTGAAGGGTTAGGGATGCAAAATTTTTGGAAGTATAGTGGACCGAAAATATCTATTCTTGTTTGATATTTGGTTAGGTTTATTTGAAAAGCATTTGTTTTAAAGTTTGTTTCGATCGATATTTTGCAAAAATGGGAGTTTTTGAAACATTTGGGGTTATTTTTGTAAATCTGAAAATTAGGGGGCAAATGCGCTGATTTGTCACTGTTTTTACATGGTTCTTTTATGAACTCTTGATTAATTGATTTAAAGTAGTGGTTCATTCATTTTAGTTTTAAGATTGAAAATTTGTAAATTTTTCCGATGAAAATTTATGATTAAAGAACTTTTGTTTCTCATTGTTAGTTTGGTGGAAAGTTACTAAAATTTATTATTAATCCTAGTTTTATTGTGAAAAATATGCATGATTATTTTTATATATTGCTTAGATGCTTGGATCTTAAATTATTTTTCAAGAAAGTTGATTTTGTTAAGTATTTGAAAACTATGAGGGTATTTTTGAAAAGTTTTAAACTTGTGGGAATTTTAAAGATTTGATTTTTGAAGTAACAAGATATTTAATACTTCTATTTGATTTTCGATATGAGTTTAGCTAAAAATCTTTTGACTTAAAGTTTGTTGCAATTTTTTGCAAAAATGAATGTTTTTAAAAAAGTTTAGGGGCTGTTTTGTAAATCTGGAAAATGAAGGGAAAATTTTGCTGTTTTGGCATTATTTTATCTAATTAGTATTTTGAGTTTTGAAAATAATAACTTTTAAGTGGAGTTGATGTTTTAAATTTTAAATACTTTTGTGCGATGTGTTAGTTTAGGAAATCCTTGTGTAGGATTTTCATTAATTACGCTTTAGTAAGATTGTTAGATACATTCTAAGTCGTATACGTACTTGCTCAGGTTTCGGATACGCATCATTTGTGGAATTTTAGTCGCTATACTAAGCGACAAAGGTGAGCGTTGTGTGTTTAATTTGTATGTCGGTCCGATGTGCTAGTAGATCGAGTCCAAACATGCACTTAGGCTCTTAATAATCAAAGCATGAATTTTATTCTAACTTTTCTTGCATGTCTTCACGAATAGGTTGACTTATTAGGTCAACATTACTCGCATGAAATCACTTAGCATTTCAACATGATTATCCAAATACATGCTACATCCGAATCTACTAATTGCGAATATATTTTTCGAAATTATCATGATACCCAAAAATTTCATTTGATAAGTTATTAAATGTTGATAATATGTTAATATGTTAGATATGTTATGTTTCGTTTGTTTCCGACTATATGTTTCCGTTTGTTTTCGACTTTGTGTGGCCCCCTTTTGATTGGTATATGGACCCGATGCCAACCTGGCCGGCAAGGGCCGGCAGGATTGTCACGGTTACCCGTAGGCCTGGCCTTACAATCCAAGTGGGGAGGAACACTTGGGGAGTAAGGACGAACTCCGGCAAAGACATGTCGATGCATTTCAGATAGTAAGGTCGCTCCTTACTTGGTGAGTTTGGATGGACATCATACTGAGGATGGAGGGTAAGTGGAGGACGGCATCAGCAAATTCTTGGTTATGTGAATTCCGTGTTTCTTCCGTCTTGAATATATGTTTATTTGCTTGATAACACGCTTATGTTATATAAATATGTGCATCCACACATCACCATGCAAATTCGCACAGAGCCTCACTAAGTTGGACGATTAACTTATGCGTTCCGTGTTTCCCTCTTTTCAGTTTCAGGTGTTCTGGAAATAATAGTCGGGTTGCGGTTAGGTCATCACGGTTGCGGTCCCACCCTAGTATTCGGGAGAGCAGTAATATTTTGTGGTCGATTTATGCTCTTTTTCGATTTTGATTAAAACCTCGTTTAGAATGTTTGAATCGTTAAAGTTGATTTATATTTTCAAAAAGATTTCAAGGTTTTCATAAATTACTTATTTATCTCTCTTGGCTGATTTTGTTCAAATATTTTAATATGTTGTGATTAAATGCTTCCGCTTTAAACATCTACTATGAAAAACTGATTTTTCCATTAAAACTTAGTAATTTAAATTGTTCTTATTTCGCTTTAAACAGCTTCCGCTGTTAAACTTTTAATTTATCGTACCTTTTAAAAATAAAAAAAATCGATATTTTAACGTTTTTCAAAATAACAATAATTTTTCGACTGTCATCCGACGGACCCGCGGAGCCGGGCCATCACAGATGGAATCAGAGCTTCGGCTCAAGACTAGGATAGGATCCTCGGATTTGTACTGAGTGGTCAGTATGGTGGGACTCACCATCATGACTTTAGGGTGTCTACCCACATTGGGTAGTTCACTTTTAGGACAATACCGCAACCGAAATCATATGTTTAGTACATGTCCTTGGGGTTAATGGTAATTATTGCTTGATTCTGTGTTATCTTGATTAATTGTTTTGTTGGTGGTATTCCGAATACCATAATGTTATTCGAACTTTATTGTTGATATTATTTTCTGGTTCTGATTTTATATATGTGCGCTCCATGATTTTACGTAAATTAAAATATTTGAATCAAGTGACCTTTCTTGAAGTACATATAGAATAACTAAAATAGCTCTAACCCTTTTGAATTCCATTATCGAGTTTACCTTACTCATAATTCTGATTCTAAACGAATCCATCTCCAAATTGATCTCTCTACTTCAGTAAGCTCTCTTGAGCCTATTTTCGCTATAATTAATTGTTTCGACCTTATTCTAATATTGGTACTTATTCATTTTTGAGCTTGTGATCCCTAGATGTCTTTTCTTCGCCATTTTGGTGAATCAAATTGTTATGTAAGCAATCTTTCTTTCAATACACAAAATATCATTCAAATTTCGTTGACACCAGTCTTGTGTTCTAACTCGTCTATCACATGTTCCTTGCATTCAACTTTGAATCACTTTTGATAGCGAGTAACATCATTTTCAATTCTTAAATTATTCTATGTTCATATCCAATCTCTTTATTTCCGCTCGTGTTTTTCTAAAGTTTCTAAATGCAATTGCCCGATTGTATCTTTTCCTTCATGTTGTATAATTTACCGTAAAATATTCTTCAATCATTTTAGCCTCATTCTTGATATGGCTTCTTCAAGCCGTGCTCTTAATTACCTTTAATCTGATTATTTGACTGTTTTCCTTCAGAGCTTATCGACACTCTCAATTAACATGTCTTTGTCTATTGGGGATTAACTTCTTGTATCCTATCAAGCTTTTATATTGATCCCTTATTTTTGTACTCGTTCAAAGTTTATCCCTCCCTATTTCATGAGATACTTTCTCGTATCGTCTTCGTAAACTAAAATTATTTATTTTTGTCGGATTCTATGATTGTTATTGTTCCTTGTCCTTCTTTTTTCGAGCACATTTATTTCGTTATGATCGTTTTGAAATTATCCATATGATTTCATGTTACTCTTTTTTGTTGTATTCAATTATACAATCTTCTAAATTTCCTGAAGGAATTGAATTGTCTCAATTTCTTTTGAACTTCACGTTTTCATTTGTCCATTCATAAATTGTTGTTCCTTTGTCTATTTCATTCCTTGTTGCAAGCCGCATAAATCAGATCAATTTATTCTCAATTCTTTTTGAACTTCAGACTTATCTTCTATTTGTTTTGAACTTATTTTTAATTCCCGTCTCGTTCAATTTGATCGTTTCGATGTTCTCAGATTTCACTATCGAGTTTTACTTGTTTTCTATTGCATCTTGTTGCAATCATTATGAAATGATCTTCGAATCGCGCCATTTATCTTGACTTGCTTTTCAAATGACCAAACACACTTTAATGTTTTGGTTATTATTGTCATGATCCTTGTTTCGACTTTCTGTTATCATTATCGATATCCTTGCCTTGGTCTTCTTTTTTACTTACACCATTTGAAATGGTGAGGCTCATCCCTTTCGTTATTCTTATCGGTGCACCTTAATTGTTCTCCTTGTCACTTGTATTGAACTATTCATTTGGTTATCTTTGTTATCGATATTTCAGTCCTTTTGCAAACTTCATTGATTCTTCTTTATATTTACATTGCTAATTCTTATCTTGTCGTCTTGAGCATCTTGATTCAATCATATTTTCTAATCCTTATAGTGTCTCTTCATTTGACTCATTTAGTTCCTTGTGAAAATCCCAAATCAAATGCAATTCAGTATCTTTTGAATTCTCTGGGCCAAACTGAACTATATATTGTTATGTGAGTAGTTTTTCTCCGCGGCATGGGAGTTAGAATTATCATCGTATCCCATTCTACCGCGCCATGATTACGCGTAACGTATATGGAGTACTACATCGATCATCCTCGTGAACCTGACTGCATATATTAAGATCTTCAGAAATATCTAACGTACAAACGAAGACACGTTTGCATACTCATCTAGATGAAGAAATAAGTGAATTCCATTATGGCGCGACCAGAGCATAAAAAGACAACTTGGGAGTTAGAAATAAAGATACGTCAGAATTTTGAAAGCGCCTAACGTAAGAGATAACATTTTCACGCACTCATTTTAATCAAGAAGACTGCAGATTCCACAGGTAAAAGTTTTATGACGCACATAGAGTAAGGAATAAACATTTTGGGAGCAAGAAAAGAAGCTACGTCGGCGTTAACCGTACCACACGAATCCCATGGACGAATTTGGGGACCAAATTCTTTTAAGGGGGGAGGATTGTAACACCTCCCAAATTTTCGAACCCTTTTGATTGGATTTTTAATCCAAATTTAAGTGCTACATTTTATTTTCAAAGTTAAGCATTAATTTGAACTAAAATAAACAAATTAATTAAATCTTGTGATCTTATGAACTTTGAAATAATTAAAATTATAAAAGTTACATTAAAATAAGATCAAGACCTTTTTGAAAATTTTCGGGCTTGGATGCACAAAAATTTTGTTTTTGGGGACAAAAATATAAGTTTTCAAAACATCGGGGGGTAAAGTGTAATTTTACCCCAAGTTGCAGATTTTTGCAGGAGAGTAATTATTTTCTCTCCTTGCACACTCCAAGGGCTGCTAAGGCATGCCCTTGGGTAGAGTAAACTCCACTACCAATGTTTACATGCATTGGTGGATAAAAAAATAATTAAGCTTTATGTCTCACTCTCTTGCCAATGTGTATATACTTGTCATGTACACTTAAGATCAGATTTTTATCCACTTATAACCTCATTTACATACACATTATAGAGAATAAGAGAGCGAGAGAGAGAGAGAGAGAAGAGATAACACACTAGAAAGAGAATTTTCTGAATCTCACTACACAGCCTCGGTTTTCCGATCATTCCGCCTTTGTCCACTGTTGGATCATGACCAAACTTTGCGTGGAGGTTCTACACACATGGGGATACATATTGACCGTTCGGATCGTCGATTGGATATCCCAGAGTGAATCGACAGTCATTAGAAGTTGGAGGGAAGTAAGGATTTGAGGGCTTTTGTTATGAACCACCACCGGAGCTGCCACCACTGCCACCGGAGCTGCCACCACTGCCACCGGAGCTGCCACCACCACCTTCGGAGGTCTGGAAATGAAGAGGATTTTATCCCCTTCATTGATTTGGGTATAAAGACATCTATGCATGTATTCTTTAATCTTTGGGATATTACTTTCTTATCTTTAAAGTATATATTGAAGAAGTTTAGCTTATCCTTTGAGTTTTTGTGATAAGTTGTTGAGTTCAAATTTAATATTAGATATTTAATGTGACTTGCTTTGATTATGTTTAAATATTTCTTATATGTTTGGATCTTGATTTATTTTTCTAAAAAGGTTATTGTTCATAATTTTCGAAACTTTGGGGGGTATTTTTGAAAGATTTTAAAAGTTCAAGGGTTAGGGATGCAAAAATTTTGGGAGTATAGTGGACCGAAAATATCTATTCTTGTTTGATATTTGGTTAGGTTTACTTGAAAAGCATTTGTTTTAAAGTTTGTTTCGATCGATATTTTGCAAAAATGGGAGTTTTTGAAACATTTAGGGTTATTTTTGTAAATCTGAAAATTAGGGGGCAAATGCGCTGATTTGTCACTGTTTTTACATGGTTCTTTTATGAACTCTTGATTAATTGATTTAAAGTAGTGGTTCATTCATTTTAGTTTTAAGATTGAAAATTTGTAAATTCTTCCGATGAAAATTTATAATTAAAGAACTTTTGTTTCTCATTGTTAGTTTGGTGGAAAGTTACTAAAACTTATTTTCAATCCCAGTTTTATAGTGAAAAATATGCATGATTATTTTTAAATATTGCTTAGATGCTTGGATCTTGAATTATTTTTCAAGAAAGTTGATTTTATTAAGTTTTTGAAAACTATGAGGGTATTTTTGAAAAGTTTTAAACTTGTGGGAATTTTAAAGATTTGATTTTTGAAGTAACAAGATACTTAATACTTCTATTTGATTTTCGATATGAGTTTAGCTAAAAATCTTTTGACTTAAAGTTTGTTGCAATTTTTTTGCAAAAATGGATATTTTTAAAAAAGTTTAGGGGCTGTTTTGTAAATCTGGAAAATGAAGGGAAAATTTTGCTGTTTTGGCATTATTTTATCTAATTAGTATTTTGAGTTTTGAAAATAATAACTTTTAAGTGGAGTTGATGTTGTAAATTTTAAGCACTTTTGTGCGATGTGTTAGTTTAGGAAATCCTTGTGTAGGATTTTCATTAATTACTCTTTAGTAAGATTGTTAGATACATTCTAAGTCGTATACGTACTTGCTCAGGTTTCGGATACGCATCATTTGTGGAGTTTTAGTCGCTATACTAAGTGACAAAGGTGAGCGCTGTGTGTTTAATTTGTATGTCGGTCCGATGTGCTAGTAGATCGAGTCCAAACATGCACTTAGGCTCTTAATAATCAAAGCATGAATTTTATTCTAACTTTTCTTGCATGTCGTCACGAATAGGTTGACTTATTTGGTCAACATTACTCGCATGAAATCACTTAGCATTTCAACATGATTATCCAAATACATGCTACATCCGAATCTACTAGTTGCGAATATATTTTTCGAAATTATCATGATACCCAAAAATTTCATTTGATAAGTTATTAAATGTTGATAATATGTTAATATGTTAGATATGTTATGTTTCGTTTGTTTTCGACTATATGTTTTCGTTTGTTTTTTATTTTGTGTGGCCCCCTTTTGATTGGTATATGGACCTGATGCCAACCTGGCCGGCAAGGGCCGGTGATAACGCCATGAAAATGTCGTTATTACCTATCTCTTTAAGCCCAAAACATCTTGTTTTGATTCGAGTTTTTGTGTGTCTTCTCGTGTTTTCGTTTCTTTTGTGTTTTTAGCCCATTTGTTTGGCCTTTGTTTGTCTTTTGTGTTTTTGTTCTCGTATTGATCGTTTTCTCCGTGGTTTGTAGGTATTAACATCATAGAGAGATTCGGAGTTGCGTATCAATGATGCGAGTTGATCTACCCACCCCGCAAGTCAAGCTTGAGCTTCAAAGGAATTAGAACCCGGAGCAAATTGTACAAGAATGTAGATAGCTGCTCACTAGAACATGCATAAATATTTCATGGATGATCCAAATGAGCTGAATTTTGGATATGTTATAGATGAGTGAGTTAGCTACGCTACGGACTTTACAGATCTGGATTCGGAGTTCGGAATCAAAAGATATGCTGCTCGGAATAAAGTGCGGCAGAGCAGAAAATTTGCAGGAACCTACGGCCTAAACCTCGCCGCGGCGAGGTCCCTGCTACCAGCAGATTTTTTGCTGCGGGAAAGGCAGGGGGCTTTTGGTATTATCCCCCTTTGATCCCACTTGTATTTTTAGGCATCTTGGGGGACTTTTTGGCCTTAGTTGCTTAGTTTGGAGGGTAACTTAGGCATGAGGAACTTGTTGTTCCTCTAGGTTAGAGGCTTAAAGGTGGAATCATTCAACCAACTTCAAAAAAATTCTACACTTTTACTTTCCTCTTGCCTCTTTTGAAGAAAAGAGAAGGGTTTGCACTTTGGAAAGAAGAACTCTCACTTGGACTCCTAAAGAAGATAAAAAGGCATTGAGGGAGAAGTTGTTGAAGACCTCATCACCTAAGCTTGCTCTAACTCTATCTTTCTTGTTTTGTTCATTTACATTTATGGATTTCATTAATGTAATGAATGATTTATTTAATGTTATGAGTAGCTAATCTCCTTTATTCTATGTTTTTATTGATCCTATGTTTGGTTCTTGATTCTTGATTAAATGATGAGTTAATGGTTGTTGCTATGTTTGTATACAAGTGTTTGTTAAACTAGTTTGAGCTTTTGTCAACTTGTGGTTTGATCAACCATAGGATGAAATGAATTGATCTTTAATTGCTAGGTATAGTGGATTAAAGATAAGATTGTAAAACTAGGTTGTGATTTGATTTTAGGATAGAATTATACCTAGGTCATTTCATGTTCTTATAAGGTTTGAGAATTAAAGCATCACTTAGGCTTAATCCTCCTAGACATAAATTGGATTAGTCTACTTTGGTAGGTTCGTACGATATCGAAAGATACGTATGAATATTTTATGAAATCTTGAACAACAAACATAAGTGTGGTTGCCAATTGTTGAGTTGTTTGTCTTGAATTGAACTAGGTGACGTAAAAGCCTAGAAGCCTTTACATATTGTTAAGTCAAGTGTTAGTTTCCTTAGTCACCTTAATTGAGTTGTAGTATCAAAACCACCATCACCTCACAAAACTCAACTTACAAATCTAAGTCGAAGTAACAAGACGTTAGTTGGTAATTAATTGAACAATTCCTCGTGGGTTCGACACTCCTTATCACTTTATTACTTGTAACGACCGTATACTTGCGTGTTTGCGTACTAGTATTTGGAACGCAACAGCCGACAGGATTGTCACGGTTACCCGTAGGCCTGGCCTTACAATCCAAGTGGGGAGGAACACTTGGGGAGTAAGGACGAACTCCGGCAAAGACATGTCGATGCATTTCAGATAGTAAGGTCGCTCTTTACTTGGTGAGTTTGGATAGACATCAGACTGAGGATGGAGGGTAAGTGGAGGACGGCATCAGCAAATTCTTGGTTATGTGAATTCCTTGTTTCTTCCGTCTTGAATATATGTTTATTTGCTTGATAACACGCTTATGTTATATAAATATGTTGCATCCACACATCACCATGCAAATTCGCACATAGCCTCACTAAGTTGGACGATCAACTTATGTGTTCCGTGTTTCCCTCTTTTCAGTTTCAGGTGTTATGGAAATAATAGTCGGGTTGCGGTTAGGTCATCACGGTTGCGGTCCCACCCTAGTATTCGGGAGAGCAGTAATATTTTGTTGTCAATTTATGCTCTATTTCGATTTTGATTAAAACCTCGTTTAGAATGTTTGAATCATTAAAGTTGATTTATATTTTCAAAAAGATTTCAAGGTTTTCATAAATTACTTATTTATCTCTCTTGGCTGATTTTGTTCAAATATTTTAATATGTTGTGATTAAATGCTTCCGCTTTAAACATCTACTATGGAAAACTGATTTTTCCGTTAAAACTTAGTAATTTAAATTGTTCTTATTTCGCTTTAAACAGCTTCCGCTGTTAAACTTTTAATTTATCGTTTCCTTTTTAAAAAAAAAAAAAAGTTTTGATATTTTAACGTTTTTCAAAATAAGAATAATTTTTCGACCGTCATCTGATGGACCCGCGGAGCCGGGCCGTCACATAAAGTACCCAATGCGGAGTTCTTGGATGGTTTGCGGACTATTAGTAATAACGAGAATATTCGTACTATGTTCGATCTTCTTATGGTGGCGGGGACGTACAAAATTTCTGTTTATGCACAAGAGAAGTTGATGGTCTTTGATTCGGATGGACTTTATGTTCATGGATTGCCATTTGACATGCCGAGAGTTTTTAGTAAGGTCAACAACTTGGAGCGTTGAAGATGGTTCAGTACATGTCCAAGGAAGAGGATGCATATGATCATATTTATCAGATTAGTCATAGATGCATCTTTGAGGAGGAAGAATGAGATGAAAGAAATTGATGTAGTTGCTGGAATTTAGGTTGCTTTTTTTTCCTTGCAAGGGAACTTTATGTATATGTAATTAGTGACTTAATGTTTATGAATTAATGTATGTATTTGTTATGTATGAACTGTGAATTTTTTGTAATGCTATTTTCGTGACAAACTTACGACTTATGAATGAGTAAGTGTTTCAGTTTCGTTATTGTATTATGAGATTGACTTATGAATGTGTAAGTGTTTAAGTTTCGTTATTGTATTATGAGATTTTGAGTATTTTATAATGGTTGGTATTAGTTTTTGAAGAATGGTATGTTTATATGATTTTTTGTGCAAGTAATTGTCATAATGTCTAGGAAATATAGTAAGAATATTAATTGAATTCGTATTATTTTATTCGATTTTGATTGATGAAATAGCTAAAAGAAAAGCACATGTCGTTTAAGTGTAAGACAGACAACGGGGAATGTTTTAAAGAATTTTCTTGTAATTGTTGACAATTAGAAATTGCAAACGAAAACTTGGAAAAGTTGTCCACATCAGTGACGACATTCATATATACATAATGATTCTTACCATATAGCATATTTCCTAAACACGTAAGAAATGCGTTTCATTACGATTTTATGAATACAAATAAAAAAAAATTAGAAAAAATGTTGTAAGTTTTATAAAAAAGTAGAATTATGTTTACTGTTCTAGAATATATTGTTCTACTAAGATGGATATTTATCTTAGTCTTTCATGTTTTTATTGATTATGTTGCTGATAAATTTAGATAGTATGGTATATTTTTATTTGTTTAAATATGGAATTTTTAATTTAGAAGGTTTTTTTTTTTGTTGGAAAGTTTTTATTTAAGTTGAAATTGGAGGAAGCTGTAGATATTTATGATTTAAATAATTCATGTATATAGTGGTAAAAATGATTTATTTTGGGCTTAAGGTGGAGCTGATGAGCCACCACATATTTGTGGTTTGGGATGTGGATATGGGTTGGCTTGGACAAAGTTTTATGGAGATTACATTTACATTATAGTAACTCAATAAATGGGCTGCTTTAATTTTTAATCCTATAAATGTTTTAGGTCCAAGCCCTGTTCGAAATTCATTAGATAAATTACTTCAAGTGAGCGACTTTCTGTAAAATTTAATTTATTCAAAAAAATTATGCCCCAGGAATAGAATTGAGATGTAGAAATGAAAATTCTGTTTATTGAATATTTTCGTGGGATAGTTATTTATTCTG
This sequence comes from Penstemon barbatus, assembly GCA_003313485.2. Taxonomy (NCBI): domain Eukaryota; kingdom Viridiplantae; phylum Streptophyta; class Magnoliopsida; order Lamiales; family Plantaginaceae; genus Penstemon; species Penstemon barbatus. The sequence goes on along the minus strand of CM064883.1, from coordinate 88,206,594 downwards.
TTATGGAATGGGTAATTACATTGTTGGAAATAAAATTGGTTAGACGGTGTAGTTATAGAATGTGTTGGTATGAAAAAAGAATAATTCCAAATCCAGACCTCACTATACCCTAAATTGAGTGAAAATCAAAATGTAATAATTGTTTATTTAAAATAAATAAGAAATTTAATATTTAAGCATTAGGTACTTTTTAATATCATATTGTACTAAATTTCAATATAAGCTAAAAAAAATTAGGTTAGTGAAAGATACGCGAGTCCTAGGTTTGATTGAAATAATTTCAAAGCACTATCACACATATTATGTGTGCAACATTTGTGAGATAAGTTAATTTGTAAATAATTTGAATAATATTTTCTGGAGATGAATAATTTCAAAAATCCGTTTATGCATGTGTTCTTTAATCTTTGTGATTTTACTTTCCTCTCTTTAAAGTATATATTGAAGTAGTTTAGTTTATCCTTGTAGCTTTTATGATAAGTTGTTGAGTTCTTAATCAATATTAGATTTTTAATGTGGTTTTGCTTGGGTTAAATCAGTTTTCGACTGTCATCCGATGGACCCGCGGAGCGGGGCCGTCTCAGATGGTTTATTTTTAACATATATCAGAAATAAATTCATGTATTAATTTTTTTTGTCATAATTGAAAGGGAATAAATATTATATGTAAACATGTAACACCTTCTTCTACAATATATTTTTATATATATAAAATATAATATAAGCGGAAAAAAAAATTATTATTATTGGGTGGCATAAAACTTAACAATAAAAACATCTTATAGAAAATATTTATGCTTTTTCTTAAGCTCGTAAAAATATAATTGGAAAAATTATTTGATGTCTTATTTTCATATTTTTACTTGTTCATTATGGTTTTTTCAGAAAACTTTACTGAATTATAACTGTATAGGAAATCATGGACCGACATTTTAAACAGTAGATTTTCATGGCACAATTTTGTTGGGAAATAGTATGTTCATTCTGTCATGGAACGGGTGAATAGAATGTATTAGTATAAAAAAAAATTTTGTTCAGGATCTTACCTTTAGTGGGTTTTGATTGTGTTGTAAAACAATCAATTTTTTCTTATACATACAGATGGAACTGATATATTTCTAGATTCTCATGTATAAATATATCCTTTTCCACCCGTATGTATAAGAAAAAATCATTGAGTATAAGTACTTTTTCCCAAGGTTTTCATGGATGTGTTTTGATTGTATATGTTGTGAAATGGGTTTAACTTTATGTGTGTTACTTAGGTAATATTTTTTTATAATTTAATTTCATAGAAAAAAATGTCTTAAATTTTCTGCTATGTACTAAAATATAGTGGCCTAGATTATTTGCTTACTTTGTTTGAGAATCTTACACATGCAATGACATTTGTTTTCCATGCATGAAGAAATGTTTAGTGTATTGTGTAATTAAATATTGTGTTGGTGAGTATAAGCCTTGTTGGAATTTATTAATCTATCATATATTTAATTAATTTCGGTGGTAATTTAGTTTCCATGTGGTTTTGAATATTTTTGTAAATTTTCCTTGTATGTTTTTAAATGTATATGTAAATTTTTTTTTTGCTCTTGAATATATTTATGAGTGGTATAAAAATAGTATCGTTATTTAAAATATATAGTAAGTTATATTGTTATTAAACTTAGTACTCAAATTTTATAAATTTTTTTTTTTAAATAATTGAGTTCGAGAAGAATAACCAGGTTGTTTTGATGTAGTGTATGTAAATTAAAATGTCTTAAATTACATACTTTGTGAAGTTTTGTAATTGATTTTTGTATTTTTTCTAGCTTGGCTAAGTGGACAATTGATTTGTTTGAACAATGCTATTTTTTATTTATATACTGACGGGGGTGGAAAGTGTCTATTTTTCATATTTTGAGGATACAAAGTGCAAAAAATTTTAAGCAAGTCACTTAATACAAATATATAATTACAAGTTTGGATTACCTATTTCAGATTTAATTTAGCGGATAAGGATGAAACTTTAACTCATATTGTCTATATATATATATATATATGCATGTCATGCCATATTTTATTTCATGGTTTTTTCTTGAGTACTTGTCAAAATTCTAATATTTTTCTAAAGTTCTACAAGAGATTTTCAAATAATTAACAATACTTTGAGATCAAGAGATTGCATTTTTTCGAAAGATGGATATTAATGAAGTGTACGTGAATGAAGGTACAATTGTAATATTTATTCCAAAAAATGTAAATGTTAAATATTTAATTAAGGCGTGTGACTTTGTAGAAGATGCAGATTTGTTCACTATTCCTAGTGAACTTGTAGGAATACTTGGTACTACTGTGCAGGTTTCCTTGTGCGAGAGTGATGAATATCCTGGGCATCGTTCAACATCTATTTTTTTGTGGAATGTTAATCTTGAAATACTATCAGAACATACTTTCAGCAAAAGAAAACGGATTGAAAATCACAATTTTGCAGAAGAAGGCAAAGACGAAAAGAAGAGGTGCAATTTGGAATTAGGGCGGAATTAGGGCAGAATTAGGTAAAATTGGATCGATTCTGTTTTTGTTCCTATTTAAGTTAAGGGTTTGTTTGGTTGTATTTTAATTTTATTTCCTTTTCTGATTTTCTTGTTGTAGCAGTTAGAATTAGTTGTATATATATATATATAGGTATTCTTTATATTTCCTTTGTAACACAGAATATAGAAATTCAGTTGAATACAGTTTTAGTTTTCTCTCCAAAAATCAATTGTTCAAATCATTCAATCAATACATTCAAATTCAAGTTTCAATATTCAAGTTCATGATATACATTAAACAATCTAAGATGGTATCAGCAGGAAAATACGCTTGATTCCGCTTCGTTCTTTCATTGATCCACTGTTTTTCTTCTTCTCTCTGGTATTTCGACCTCAAGATCCATTGATTTCTCTGGTTTTTCCCAGTTTTTTCATCATAATTTCTCATTCTGGTTTCAAGAAACCACAATCTCCTCTGTTTCTTGTTTCTTTCTGAACTCCAAACTGCTTAAACAATTCTTCTACACCTCCTGTTCGTCCACCAGTTGAGGATCCTACTTCTCCATACTACCTTCACCCTGCGGATGGCCCCGGGATCAGCTTTGTCAATAAACTCTTGACAGAAGACAATTATCAGTCTTGGTCTCGTGCGATGACAATCAGTCTCAAAGTGAAAAACAAACTTGGCTTCGTGGATGGTTCCATCCCCAAACCTACAACGGATGATGCATTAATCAGTTTCTGGGAACGCAAAAATACTATTGTAGTTTCTTGGTTACTAAACGCTGTTTCTCAAGACATCAACAACAACATACAATATCATACAATTGCTTCTGATATTTAGATTGAACTTCAAGAGAGATTCAAACAAGGGAATGGACCTAGGTTATATGAACTTAGGAGGGACCTATGAACTCTTACTCAAGCAAATGTTTCAGTCAGTACATATTTCACAAAATTCAAGATGATCTGGGATGAAATACAAAATTCCAGACCAATCTGTACTTGTGGCAAATTGGAAGAGTATTTTCAGCACGATTACTTATTCATATTCCTAATGGGGTTAGATCAATCTCTATCTCAAACAAGAAGCCAAATCTTGTTAATGGAACCCCTTCCTACTGTTAATAAAGCCCTTTCCTTAATCACTAATGAAGAAAAACAAAGATCTCTCACTCTCTATTCACCTAGCCTAGATCCTAAGAATTCTATGGCTTTTTCAATCAGAAATCCCACTCAGAACAATCAGTATCAAAAACCTCTACTCACCAATCCATTCCTGAAACAGAACTACAACAACACTACCAATTCTAGACAACCCTTACCAAACTCCAGTCCCTATCCCCCATCCAAGCCACCTTATAACCCCAATTTCAGAAAGAAAGAAAGACCATATTGCACTCATTGCAATATGGCTGGACACACAATGGACACTTGTTTCAAAATCCATGGGTATCCCCCTGGATACAAACCACCTTCTTACAGACAGAACAATGCTCCAACAAATCAGTTCAGTACAGCACATGATCAAGAACAGTTTCAACAATTGGAAGGGAACAGCAATCACTCACCTGGTCTCACTGAGTTTGTACAGACCTTGACTCCTGATCAATTCCAGCACCTGTCCAATCTGTTCACAAATCAGCAAAACATAAGTCAGTCTTCTCCCTCCTCTTCTGAACAAATTCAGAGTACAGTAAATGCTACTACATCCACAGGTACATGTTCCTCTACCTTTTTCTCATAATTTTTGTTTTACCACTTATCACTGGATTCTGGACTCTGGTGCATCCAACCATATCTGCATAGATATCACTTTGTTTAACAAAATTTCATGTGTGACTAATACAACTATTACTTTGCCTAATAACAACACTATCCCAGTTTATTTCTCTGGCTCTGTGACTCTACATTCCTCCCTAACTTTGCATAATGTGTTATATGTACCATCTTTTAAATTCAACCTACTTTCTGTTAGTTCTCTTCTTCATTCCCAATTACATCAGGTTATTTTTTTACACAATACTTTCTATATACAGGAAGTCACATCCTTGAAGAAGATTCGGCTGGGTAGTTTGGTTCATGGCCTTTACATATTAGACACCAGTCCCTTTCAGCAGCATTCTACTATTTTTTGTAATTATGTTTCTTTAGATATTTGGCATGCTAGGTTAGGACATCCTTCTTTTTCTAAAATTTCTCAAATGAAAGATGTACTCAATATTTCTGATTTGAATAAAAGCAATACTCATGTTTGTGACATATGTCCTCTGGCTAAACTTAAAAGATTACCTTTCCCTAAAGACAACAATATGTCTTCTCATATTTTTGACCTCATACACTGTGACATATGGGGGCCTTATCACCTACCCTCCTATAATGGCTTTAAATATTTCATTACCCTTGTTGATGACTACAGCAGATTCACATGGATTTATTTGATCACAAACAAATCTGAAAAGGCATTATGATTCCTAAGTTTATTAACATGGTTTTTAATCAATTCAACTGCAGAATTAAAAAATTTAGATCTGACAATGCAAAAGAACTTGCATTTACAAAATTGTTTTCTAACCTTGGCATACTTCACCAATTTTCTAATGTACAAACTCCACAACAAAATTCTGTGGTTGAACGCAAGCATCAACACATTCTTAATATTGCTAGGTCCCTACTTTTTCAATCTAAGGTTCCTATCAAGTACTGGTCAGAATGAATTCTTACCTCTGTTTTTCTTATGAATAGGACTCCTTCCCCTCTATTACACAACCAGTCACCCTTCTACATGTTGTACAATAAACAAGTGAATTATTCATTTCTAAGGTCATTTGGGTGTTTGGTTTTTGCATCTACCCTACATGAACATAGAACTAAATTTGAACCTAGGGGTAGAAAATGTGTTTTTCTGGGTTATGCTCCTGGTGTAAAGGGTTATAAATTACTTGATATTACCACTAATGAGGTTTTCCTTTCTAGAGATGTTGTTTTTCATGAATCTATTTTTCCCTATAAGTCTACTGTTTCTAATCCAATTCCCTCTATTCCTATTTCTCCTCCATCTAATGTCCTACCTACTGGTCCAATTTCCCTTGATCTACACCCTTCACATCCCTCTCCTGATTCTGGTTCTAACAACACTAACATTCCTACCACTAATATTACTCAAAATCTTAGAAGGTCTTCTAGGCCATCTAAAACTCCTTCTTATCTACAAGACTATCATTGTAATAATCTCCACTCCACTTCTTCCAATTACCCTCTTTCTTCTGTCTTGACTTACAATCATGTCTCTTCATCACATAAATCCTTCCTAGCTAATATTTCCCTCACCCCAGAACCCTCTACTTATAAACAAGCTATCAAACATTCACATTGGGTTTCAGCAATTCAAGAAGAGTTAGCAGCTATGGATAAAAATCATACATGGAAAATTGTAACTTTACCACCAAATAAACAACCAATAGGTTGTAAATGGATTTTTAAAACTAAAAGAAACTCTGATGGCACAATAGAAAGGTATAAGGCACGGTTGGTGGCTCAAGGATTTACACAAACAGAAGGAATTGATTATTCTGAAACTTTTTCACCAGTGGCCAAACTGGTCACTGTCAGAGTTATTTTAGCCCTGTCTGTAGCACACAATTGGTTATTGCACCAACTAGATGTAAATAATGCCTTCCTCAATGGGGATCTCACTGAGGAAGTTTACATGCATCTACCACAAGTCTACAAACCCCTTTCAACAGCTTCCCAAACATCAGGACTGCAGGTATGTAAATTACTTAAATCAATTTATGGCCTTAAACAGGCCAGCAGGCAGTGGAATCAAAAACTCGCACAGGAGCTTCTTAAACTTGGTTTTACACAATCCTTATCTGACTACTCACTCTACATAAAGGGTTCAGGTACATGTTTTATTGCTCTTTTAGTTTATGTTGATGATATAATTCTTGCTAGTCCTAATTTAGAACTCATCACTCAAACTAAAACTCAATTAGCCAAAGCATTTAAACTTAGAGATTTAGGTCTGTTAAAATATTTTCTGGGCATAGAGTTAGCTTATTCTAAATCTGGATTAGTTATTTCTCAAAAGCAATATACTTTACAATTATTAGAAGATACTGACTATTTGGGCAGTAAACATACTACTTTGCCTATGGATCCAAACATACATTTATCTATAGATGCTGACAATCTTTTACAAGATGCTTCTTCCTACAGAAGATTAGTGGGCAGGTTGATATATTTAACTATAACTCGACCTGATATTAGCTTCACAGTACATAAACTAAGTCAATTTCTAGCTAAGCCTGCTCATTCTCACATGGTGGCTGCTCACCATTTGTTAAAATATTTAAAATCAGCACCTGGGCAGGGTTTACTATATTCACAGGGATCTAATACCACTCTATCTGCATTTTGTGATGCAGATTGGGGGTCTTGCCTAGACACAAGACGTTCCACTACTGGTTTTTGCACTTTTTTGGGGGCAATCCTTAATTTCATGGAAATCTGAACGACAACATACAGTTTCACGAAGTTCAGCAGAAGCTGAATATAGGTCAATTGCAGCAGTAACAAGTGAAGTTTTGTGGCTTACCCAGTTATTGCGTGATTTACGGGTTCCCTCCAGCAATCCTCCTCTGATTTTCTGTGATAATGCTTCGGCTTTGCATCTGGCACACAATCCTGTGTTCCATGAGCGCACCAAACACATGGAGATTGATTGTCATTTCGTCCGTGAACATGTAGCTCGTAATCACATTCGATTACTCCCCATTCGATCCCATCTTCAACTTGCGGATGTCTTCACAAAAGCTGTTTCTGCCAATTCTTTTCGGTATATATTGTCCAAGCTGGGCATAAAAGATCTTTATGCTCCAGCTTGCGGGGGCGTATCAGAACATACTTTCAGCAAAAGAAAACGGATTGAAAATCACAATTTTGAAGAAGAAGGCAAAGACGAAAAGAAGAGGTGCAATTTGGAATTAGGGTAGAATTAGGTAAAACTGGATCGATTCTGTTTTTGTTCCTATTTAAATTAAGGGTTTGTTTGGTTGTATTTTAATTTTATTTCCTTTTCTGATTTTCTTGTTGTAGCCGGTAGAATTAGTTGTATATATATATAGGTATTCTTTATATTTAGGGGTGGGCGTTTGGGTCGGGTATTTTGGGACCCGTCCCGACCCGTTTGGGACAAAAAAATGGGTATTTTGACATTCGGGTTCGGGTACCCGAACCCGAAATATATTTTCGGGTAGGGTATTGGGTATTAATTTCACACCCGAACGGGTATTCGGGTACCTGTTCGGGTATTTTAAAAAAAAAAAAATTGACCCAATTAAATAATTGACAACCCAAAATATGTCCAATATTTATTGAATACTTGAATCTTGAAGGCTTGAGACATTTATATTGTTTTATTTTGAAGTTATTGTGTACAATTAATGTTTGAATTCATTTATTTACAATTTTAGGTATATATGTGTTGAAAAAAAATTCTTGAAAAAAAAAGTGTAAAATTTCGGGTACCCAATACCCAATACCCGAAATACCCGAAAATTTCGAGTACCCGAACTTCGGATACCCGCCAAATCAGGTAGGGTTTCGGGTATGAAAATTTACTACCCGCCAATTCGGGTACCCGACCCGAAATACCCTACCCGTGCCCACCCCTATTTATATTTCCTTTGTAACACAGAATATAGAAATTCAATTGAATACAGTTTTAGTTTTCTCTCCAAAAATCAATTGTTCAAATCATTCAATCAATACATTCAAATTCAAGTTTCAATATTCAAGTTCATGATATACATTAAACAATCTAAGAAATACCGTTGAATTTCACAGGTGTAATCATAGATGTGGTCGGGAGATATACTCCAGATATTGTGGTCATACTTGAAGTAAACGTTCAATTTAATTCAGTAAGATATTTATTTTTTAATTTGGGCTATACAGAAACTGAAATCATAGATTGTAGGGATGATTTCGGTGGGATATGAATTTTGTGGAAAACAAATTGTGTTGCACGTTCGATGGGAGATGCTGTTGGTGATGAAACTCACATAGCGATTAGTTAAATTAGTATGTGTAATTTAGAAGACAATAAGATAGTCATGTTTCTTATTAATATGATGTATTGATTTTTCGATTTTTCTATTTCTAATGTTTATGTGTAATGAATAAGACATGTATAGAATTTAGTTTATTTTTTATAAAATATATAATGTTTAGTTTATTTATTTGATAGTATTTTACGTTTTGAATTTTTTTATGACCCAACCAATGATAGCTGACAAATGTAGAAATAGAACGAACATTAAAATTGAAGAGTGGAAGTGCATTTTCTCCCACAAGAAAAGCTAAAATCAAAATAACTATTGCTAAACGATTACACATGCTAAAGCTCTAAAGCATAACATGTATGTGAAATATATCTACTTGTTATCGGAATCGGTAAAGTATTTATTATTAAGACTAATTTTTTTTGTCTTCGTGATTTCTTTTGTGAATGTTGTTGTATAAGTAATGCACTAATTGGATATTTGTTGACAACTCTGTTCCTGTTCTGAAAGTGAGAATATATATGTTAGGGCACAAATTCATTTTTGGCACCATAGAACTAGGCGTTTTTCAATTTTGGTACCATGGTGTCAATTTTGGTACCAATTCTGAATGTCATTTTCAATATTGGCACTTCCGTCAGTTGACCATTAAGTCAACTAACGGAAGTACCAAAATTGAATAGGTCAGTAAGAATTGGTGCCAAAATTGACACAATGGTACCAAAATTGAAAAACTCGTAGTTCTATTATGTCAAAAATGATTTTTTGCCAATTCCCCTCACCAATTATTTCTAATCCACAATTTATGTCACTCCCATTTTAATAATAATATAAGAATAATAATAATTTGCAAAATAGTAAAAAAAAATATATTATAAAAAATATTTGGGTACACAATAATAATAATATTTTTTTTGCTACACATGTTATAATCAAAACCACTCCTTATTACATTGACACAACTTCATCCAACAATTCCCCTTCTTTTTTATGATGACAAAACATTCAACTAAAAATGTCTTCTAAGTCTTCATTTTGATCTTCACTCAAAGATGAAAATCACTTGGCTGAATAAAAATATACAATTATCTTCAGATTTAAACTTTCGCTTTTCAGTTGTATCCTTATTTCAATTGTAAGTTGCCTTCTTCTCATATTCTTCTTTCTCTTCTTCTCTTTATTATTCCAATAATGGGGACGTTGCTTAGATGCATTACTTCTTCTCATTTTGAAGAGTTAAAAGCGATTATTTGTTGATTCCCTTTAAATCGTTCGAAATTATATAAACACCTTTTAAACCATATTTGAAAGTCGGGTTGAAATAATAAATGAACAAATCAATAAACTGCATTGATGTGCTATATAAAAAAAATATGAATAAAATAATATAAAAACTAATTTTATATACTAATAGTTAAAATAAAATACTTTAAATAAGTATGCAAACTATTATATGAGAATGTATAATATATTTATATTCTCAAATTTACATTTAGCCAAAGGAGTTGATCTTAGTTTTCTTTTTTGGCTGTATCTCAAGAGATATTCCGTAATTTAGAATTAGAAGTATTATGAAACTTATAAATAAATATATTTTTTTAATAAATTCTACATTTATGAATGATAATTCATTTTTGGCACCATAAAACTAGCCGTTTTTTAATTTTGGTACCATTGTGTCAATTTTGGCACCAATTTTGACTGGCCTTTTTAATTTTGGTACTTTTGTCAGTTGACTTAACGGTCAACTGACGGAAGTGCCAAAATTGAAAAGGGCAGTTAGAATTGGTACTAAAATTGATATTATGGTACCAAAATTGAAAAACGCCTAGTTCTATGGTGCCAAAAATGAATTTTTGCCTATATGTTAGTAATAGATTAAAAGAAAACAAAAATATAAAATGTGTAACATAAACAAGAAAAAGTAATATTAATTAATTTTACTAAATAAGAGAGAATACGTACTTATTTTTAATATCTGATATGATATCTTCAATTCCATCAAGATTTGTCTGTGAAGAACAGTTGTTCCGAATATTTAGGGTGTGTGTGAATGGGTTTTGGTCCGATCTCGCGGGTCTCGCGAGACCGAGCCAAAACCCTTCCAAATGAGTTTTCGTCAAACCCATAAAACCATCAAAAACCTATTCAAAAACTCACACTCAAACTCTTCAAACCTATAAAACATTGATTTGATACCTACCACCTATTTTTTCCCCAAAATTTCACTAAAAAAACATTGATTTGACACCTATCACCTACTTTTTCCCCTAAACCCCAACATCCAAACTCAATCCAAGTGGGGTTTCAACTTATTCAAACCACAAAATCTAAGAGTCAAAACCCATCCAAATGAAGTCTCAAAGGTTTCATCGAAACCACCCAAACCAATTTTTTTAAAACGAGACTCGCGAAACCGAGCCAAAACCCATCCAAATAGACCCTTAGGTTTTTCTCCATTATAATCTTAGGAAAAGAGGTAATGTGTACCAAAATTTTGATAATAAAAAAAATTGTGGTGGTTGATTATTTATACAAAATTAAAAGCATATTTTATTGTTGACTGAGCTTATTAAATTAATATAAAACTTGTGATTCATATCTAGATTAGCATTTCAATGTATATAGTATCACGAGCCTTACTATATTGTTTTAGTATACATTTCATATACGTAAATTGGTATATATGTATGGATTATTTACATAAGTGTAAGAAAATATTTTTAGAAAATTGTTAAAAAAAAGTAGTAGAAAATCGATTTATAATTGACCGTAAAAAATATTTAATTTAAATCTTGGATTATATAGTAGTTTTTCACATGTATTAAGTAACAAAAGAGATTTTATTTTTGAAATTATGTACATATGTGTTTTGCATGTATTACGTGTTAATTGATTCAATTTGGATACATAAACACAAAGAAAAATTAAATGCATAACAAATGGATAAGTCTGACCTTGGTCTATATGGACTCATGCTATCTTGAATTACATGATGAGTCAAATGTATATTCATGCATGAAAGACAAGGGATGGTCTATGGTGACTCACACCTCAAAGTGAGTCACCAACAACTTTATTGAAATCCAATTAAATTTGAACACGTGTCCTTATTACAACCCCAACAAATTCATGTACAACCCACTTAATTTTATAAAATTACCACTATATCCTTTATCTTTATTTTGTTAAATTCCCAACATAACCTTTTATTAAATAAAAAATCAAAAGGAAAAAAAAAATGAAAACATGGAGATTACCCACCACCGTAACCCTAACCCCAAAGGCCCGCCACCCACACAATACCCAATCCCAGGCTGGCGAAAATGAGTTCATTTTTTTTTGGTAGAAAGTTTAATCCATTTTCAACCATTCCAAAATTAAAGAGCTATATTTCTTGCAACAATCTGGAATGATGGTTAAAAAAGGTACACCAGTTTAAGAGATGATAATATATAATTTGCACAACTCTGCGGTCATAAATCGGTAGCAAAATCCAGCAGTCCTAAATGCCTGCCCGAGGCGAAAGTCTTCTCATATGTAAATAAATAGATTAAAAAAAATTCTATTTTGTCATAAATCGGTAGCAAAATCCGTCGTCGGAACCGTCGCCGTCCTCCATCGAAATAGGAGTACAGGGAGGAGGAGGGTGGTGGTATGGGAAGGGGGTGGTGGTGGTGGTGGTGGTATGGGTTAGGGTTAAGAGAGAATTTGAGAGAGATGAAATGAGAGGTATATTTTGGTCAATTGAGTATTTCAATAAATGATAGTAATGTCAAATTGCTATTTACAATGTATTGTTTATTAATTTTTTGGGTTTAATACACAAGATATTGGAATGGTATACACTTGTATAACATGTATAAGTTTTATAGCACAAAATACAAGCAGTGAAGCATAATTAGAGTGACTCTTTTAGGAAGAGTGAGTCACAATAGAATTATATGCTTTTTCAAATAATCGGCCATTTACTTTTTAGAGGATAGAAAAAAATGAAGATTATATATTTAATAGAAAACGGAAATATGATCAATGAAATTACCTTGCATAATAATTTTCTTTATTATAATAGAATTTATAAATTGTTTATATCTTTTTGAAGGACTTTTTTATGATTAAGTACTTGTATAAAGTAGTCTAATAAAATTACGAAATATTGTTAAATTCATTTGTAAGTTGTGTTATATGACACGAATATTCGTATTATGTTCGATTTTCTTATTTTGATACATGTGCTTTGAGTATATATATTGTAATATGCAAAAGGATTTAGTTTTAATTGATAAAGAAAATGAAAAACAAATTACTAAAATATAAACAGTACATTTTACAGTGTAACTTTTTACAGTATTTGAAACATTTCTCTTCTAATTCCGTTGAGCCGCATGTTTTCTTGCATAGCATAGTTGTTAAATGGCTCTATCGGTGCTGGTATACTGGTTGGAATATTATAGACTTGATTCGCCCATGTGTTCTGAGGAGAAAAATACGCTTGTGCACCTATTAATTTATATTACCTTATTTCAGAGTGATTGAAACCTGGAGCATGTCATTGCAAAATCGAAGTTCCAAAATATCCTTGAAAGTATGAGTTCATTTGAGTTTGAAAATAGCTCTAGACTTCTTATTTTATTGTTAGAATGACACACATAAATATTGAAGCGGATGTGAAGTCATAATATTTTTATGAATAAATCGTTTCTACAAGGACGGGGTGTACTGGGTTTTGAAATTTGATGGAAGGAGTGAGTTTTGGAGGTAACTTCACGGCTAGCGAATAGGCCTTGCTCAAGAAAACTGTGTGAAATTTTTTTTTTGTCCTTTCACAGTATGACTAAAACCACGCCAAAAAAATAAGGAATTTAGTTAGACAGGAAAGAAATTGACATAGTTTCCAAAAATTTCTATCACACATGCATATGAACTTCAATAAACTTCTATCCCACATGGAAATAACGTATCAGTAAAACTCATCTTAAATACACTCATGTAAATAGAATGAAAGGTGTTGTAGTTTATTTAGTGTAACATATTGTAAAATTGCATTTGATAAATTACGCTAAATAGACATGCATCATCTTTTGCGTATACGATTATTTTTATAAATAAAAAAATAAAAAATTTAATCACATGTAAATAAATCCTTAAATTCAATAAAACAACATTCTAGATAAAATTAAAAATATGTGTACTTATAATAAAACAAACTAGAGTACGTCCCGTGCTATGCACGGGTTTTAAAAAGTATATATGTTAAGTACCATAGCACGGGTTTTAGAAAATATATATGTTAAGTACCTTGTTTAATATATTAAAAATATTTATTGTACGACATGGTTAAATATATAAAATGATTGTACCATATATATATATATATATATATATATATATATATATATAATGAGAATAACAATATTTATATACAAAGAAAAATAATATATTAAATATTAACAAAAAAGGATAGAGGACGAAGTCATATTCTTTACAAATACATCACTCTGGACATCTAAGCTACATAGGAATATTTGCACACCATCAATGTTAAGCTAATACCTGCAAAACGAATGAAAAATTAAAGTAAAATTCTATCATATTTATGCTAGTTTTATTTTTTGGTATCGACAGTATATTAGTGAAATTTTCCAATTTGAATTTGTTGAATGTTAATATAGCAATTGAAGATGTGATTATTTGGTGCCAATTTTTGCTTTGCTCACCCGCAAGTATTAAATAAAAATACAACTTAAATTTTAATACAAAGGGACAAATTTTAAGAAATATAATAATAATCAAAATGCTTCACATTAAAAGATAAAGAAAAAATGTAATCGAATTGCATAGAACCCATGTTGGGTATAGAGTCAAAAGAATTGATCTTTGAAACATTAAATATAAACAAAATCTAGTTTGTTTGAGAAATTCGAATGATTTCAAATGTATTTTACTTTATATGTTATTCTCATGTTTGTAATCAGGTATTCTATGCATTAGGAAGAAGGTTTCAAGTCCTTAAATATTTTGATTTTTTTTCCTTATGATAACAACACTTGATAAAGGGATATATATATATATATATATATATATATATATATATATATATATATATATATATATATATATATATATATATATATATATATAAACGACATAAGAATTAGTGGCATGTAATACTTACCTGTATGATTAATAAATAACACCTTCAAAATCTTCTCAACTGCCTACTTAAGATATACTTTACTCCATTGTTGTTTTCATAAGAACAGAACAAATTAAAAACATTTGAATATTTAAAATCTTGGCAAAAACAATTTAAGAGATAAAAAAAAAACTAAGCTTACCTCTCGATTACAAAAAATCCTCTAAATTTTATGTCTATCCCTTTATCAAGTGTTGTTATCATAAGAAAAAAAATCAAAACATTTAAACACTTGAAACCTTCTTCCCAATGCATAAAATACCTGATTACAAACATGAAGATAATATGTAAAGTAAAATACATTTGAAACGACTAAGAATATTAAGAACTTAACCCACGTAAAAAGAACACATATCTTAGTCAATGTAATATATATGCACTAAAGCAAATTGTTCAGCCAAATCTCATAAAAAGAAATGAAAAGTGCATAACATAATGAGTTAAACCGTCTACCATACTTCAAACACCCCTGCTTCATCTCTTGTTCCTTTACTCTAAGAAGTATGAACGCGTTGTTGCAAGTAAGGAAAATATAAAAATTTGAAAATATTCTGAAACTGAAAATTTAATTTCTTAACCAATCAAATATGGCATTATGAAAACCGAATTTTTTTTAAGAAATAAGTTGTGCAACCGCCTAGAGCAAACTATTCAGTCAAAAGAAATGGAAAGCGCATAACATAATGAGTTATTGTAAGGAATTAAAATCAGAAAGGTGAAAATATTATAAAACTGAAAAAAAATGATTAAAACATATTGAAGAGAAGATGAAAAAAACTGAAACGTAAGTGGGTTTGGGATTGTACGTAGGTTTGGAGGTAGTTATATTATTATTAAGTAAAATAAAATAAATCAAACTAAAGAGAAAAACATGGGTGTGGGTTTGGAAGTGGTTATAATATGTATGATGTAATTATTAGGTAAATAAAATAAATCAAAATAAGGAGAAATTAGTATTTTGGTCAAAACAAATTAAATGAAGTCAAAGACTGTTGTGAAATATATTATAAATAGACTATACAAAACTTTGACTACTTATAAAAAAAATTAAATATCATTTAGTACGTTTGAGAAAAAAAATTGAAGATAATTGTGTTATTGTTTTTAAAGTGCAGTATTACATTTTCATAAAATTGACAATTTTTTCCTGAAATCTAAGAAACTATATATAACGATAATTGAAATTTCAATTATAACATAGGAGATAAATACTAACAATATTTTATTCATAAAATTGGAGAACATTTTATTTTTTGAACTCGTGCATAATATAAAAGTATTTGGGTAGGGCTTAAAAACGAACTGCTGCTCCAGCACATATTTATGGTTTTGACTGTGGATATGGGTTAGCCTGGACAAGGCTTTATGGAAATTACATTATAGAAGGTTATGGAAATTTATTTGATTTTAATTTAAGAATAAATTACTAAGAATTGGAAAATTAGTTGGTCATAAACTCAGGCCCTTTAAGTTGTAAGCCTATAAAGATTTAGGTCGAAGCCTTATTCTAAATTAATCGAGTTAAAATCATTAGATCAATTTTTCCAAGTGAATAATTTCTGTAAACTATAATTAATCCAATCAAACTATGCCATAGGAATAATATTCTTAAATATAGTGTGTGTGATAAGAAATTTCTTTACTCGAATTGTTATATTTTTAAATTTGAAGTTTCGAATAAATTAATGATTTAAATGTATAAGTATAAAAAAAATTGGTTTGACGATGTAAATTATAGAATGTATAAGTATAAAAAAAAATATATATATTATTTGGGATCTTACCTTATTGGATTTTGATTATGTTGTAAAACAATCAATTTTTTCTTATACATACGGATGGAACTGGATATATTCTTAGATTCTTATGTATAAATATATCCTTTTCCACCCATATGTATAAAAAAAACCACTGAGTATGAATACTTTTTGGCAATGTGTTGATAGATGTGCTCTGAGTATATATATTGCAATATCGGTTAGGTTTCATGTATATATAGAGTATCGGAAAGTTTTTTTTTTATGGATAATAATAGCGTGTTTATATATTATATGCAAATAATATTTAGTTTTAATTGATAGAGAAAATGAAAAACAAATTACTAAAATATAAACATACTACATTTTACAGTCTAACTTTTTACGGTATTTGAAACGTTTCTCTTATAATTTCGTTGAGCCTCATGTTTTCTTGCATAGCATAGTTGTTAAATGACTCTATCGGTATTGGTATGCTGGTTGGAATATTATAGACTTCATTCCCTAATGTGTTCTGAGTAGAAAGATACGTTTGTGCATAAATTGTCGTCTTGTTTGTGAGAAGCCTTCATTAAACTGAACATTTGTTCAAATTCAGCGTTGTTTGAGAGGAGCCGTAATCCTTCTGGGGATTCTTGATTTGGGACTTCGTACCATATTCCTGCAGGTATGTAACCTGCGATGTGATTGATATCGCACATAAGATCGATGAAAGTATATCTGTTTAGATTAACTGCCGATATTACGATAAGTACTCCGTTAGAATATCGTAGTGTTTTGTTTCTTTCAGTATAAAACTTTCCTTTACTATATAAATGAAGATCAAATCTAGGGTTCATTTGAGTTTGCTTTGTCGGTCAATTTTTTTTTTTGGGTAAGTGCCTGTCTTTTCTTATGTAAAACGATGGATTTATATATATATAAGTTTATTGTAAGGATGTTTATGTAATTATACACGTGTATAGTGAATCTGTTTTTAATATTGTATTATAAATATTTTTTAATTAGGATTCTTTTTTCTAAGTGGGTAATTAGTTTTATTTTCCTATATATTTTAATTATAGCATGATGTAAAATTTATACTTACTCATGTAATATTTTTGAGTAATTTATTTTCATAAGGATAAGATCTTAGATTTTTTTCCTACGAAGCAGTGGCGGAGCTAGACCGATTTACTTGGGGGGGCGAAATTTTTTCGAGGGAAGCATTAAATAAAATAAATAATTAGGAAAAAATATATCCTTTTATAATTATTAACAAAGATTTTTTTTTGAAATGTAAATTACAATAAATAAAGAATGTTATATAAAGAAAAGTGCACTAAATAAATATAATTATAAGGAGAAAACCTTATATGTTATAAAAAAATAAAAATCTTATTTTTCTTTCAATTATTTAGATTTTTTTTTTTTGGATATACACTAAATAAAGAATATTATAAAATCTTGTATTTTAATAACAATAAAATATTATATTCCTTATATAATCATTAAGAAGAAAGAGAAAATTTAAAGAAAGGCTTAACTATTGAGAAAGAAAGAATTTTTTTTAAAAATAGCTTAAAAATTGGAAAAAAGAAAGAAAAATTCTAAAATATGGCTTAACAATTGAAATGAAAATCATTTGCACCAAGCTGGATTCTAACACGGGCTTCCAGAATGAACTTTCATATACCCAAACCATCCGGCCAACACAATCACTATGCAAAATATTACTACTAATAATACTTATTCCAAATATTTTGGGGGGGCGGTCGCCCCCCCCAGTCTACACATAGCTCCGCCCCTGCTACGAAGTACAAAATATGGCTTAGATTATTTCCCTGCATTGTTTAAGAATGTTACACGTGTGATGACTTTTGTCTTCTATGCATGATGAAATGTTTAATGTATTGGGAAAATTGCTTTTTTTGTACCATAGGATAGGCTGACTTGCATTTTTGGTACCATTGGATACGAAAATGCAAATTTGGTACCATAGGATATGTTTTCATTGCAATTTTGGTACCAAACCAAAATTTTCTACAAATTTAATGGCAATTTACCCCCTATGAAATGCATAATGTTCAAATTATCCCTCTATAATTTGAAAAAAATCAATTTACCCCCTATAAAATTTTAATGAAGCAATTTACCCCCTTCAGCCGGAGATTGTAACTCACTTGCCAAAATTGAGAGTATGCATGCAAACTATTTTATTTAACATAGGGGGATAAATTGCCACATTTATCATAACACAACGGGTAAAAAATTACATTATCATAATAAAAGTGGATTAAGTGCCGCCGATAAAAATATCATGGAGGCGATGTGAAATTTTTACAAAATTTCAAGGGGTAAAATGCTCTTTTTTAAACCACGAGGGGTTAAATTGAACATTATGCATTTATTAGGGGATAAATTGTCATTAACTTTTTAGAAAAATTTGGTTTGGTACCAAAATTGCAATGAAAACCTATCCTATGGTACCAAATTTGCATTTTCATATCCAATGGTACCAAAAGTGCAAGTCAGTCTATCCTATGGTACCAAAAAAGCAATTTTCCCTTAATGTATTATATACTTAAATATTGTGGTAGAGAATATAAGCCATGACGGAACGTACTAATACTCAAGTATACTTAATAAATTCAAGTTTAGATATATTAAATACTTCGTTTTACATGTTGAAAATAGGAAGGACAAATTTAAAGGAAAAGTAAAATCAAAATAATTATAATTAAACAGTTACACGTTATAAAGATCTGAAGCATAACATAAATGCGAAATATATCTATTTGTTATCAGAATCGGTAGAATTTTTTTTATTACAAGTTGTTTTTTCGTCTTCATGATTTATTTTGTAAATGCTGTTGTATAAGTAGCGCCCTAATTTTATGTTTGTTGAGAACTCTGTTCCTGTTCTGAAAGTGAAAGTATATGTGTTAGTAATAAATTAAGACTAAACATAGATATAAAATGTATAATATAGAAAAAAATGTAATATAAGTTAATTTTATTAAAGAGGAGAAAATACGTTTTGAAATTTTGATATGATTATAATCATTTTGAACATTTTGTTTCTTCTCCATTATAATAATCTAACGAAAATAACAAATGAGTATTAAGGTTTTTATAATAAAAAAAATTTGTGCTAGTTTATTATTTATAGAGGAATATAATAATTTTTTATTATCACTGGGCTTATTAAACTAATATTAATCTGGTGATTTCTATCTAGATAAGCATTTCAATGTGTATGGATTTGCGAGCCCAACTCTATTGTTCTAGTATATACATTTTATATATGTAAATTAGTATATACGTACGGGTTTATTTACATAAGTGTAATTAACGATTACTTAATTATTTGTTTAAAAAATTTGTTAAGAAATCTATTTATGATTTAACGTAAAAAAAATTAAATTTTAATCTTCAAATATGTAATAGTTGGTGACAATTGACATGTATAGTAACAACATAGAATTGGTGTCTCAAAATATGTACACGTGTGGTTTGCATGTACTACGTGTTGAGTGAATGATTTTTAGAAAAAGTAGAAGCATAACATAACATAGGAGTTTTTCCTCTTAAAACAATATTATAAAAGAAAATAGTGCATATATATCTGGTTTTTCTCGAAAATAATAAATTAAAATAGGAAAACATTTTTTTATAATTTTGCATAAGAAAAATGAAAATTTGGTGCAAAAAATAACCGATAAAACATTATAAAAAGCTAAATAGTATTAAAGTTTAATGAAAAGGAATTTTTTTTTTTAACACGTTAACATAAAGAAATATTTATTGCATGATAAATTGATAAGTCTGAATTTTGTTTACATACATGCATGCAATATTGAATTGCATGATGAGTCAAATATTTTTTCATGCATGAAAGACAAGTGTCAATAGTTGTCTTAGTAAGCATTATATGGTAAGACAAAATAGATGAAATTGCAAAATTTGTATTCATAAATCAAAGTAACTATAGTTTTGGTACTGTTTCATAGGAAAAATAAACTTCTGTATTAAGGGAAAATATTTTTAAACATAAGTAGGTATAAAATCTTATGGTATATAATACTTGACGAATATATTTTTTAATGAAAAATATAGTGACTTAAAAGAAAAAAAATGTAATATGATTTTTAGAAGATAAGTTTAAGTAAATTATTTGTTTTCAAAATTATTCACTATAAATATAAGCACACCCTATGTAAAAAAACTCATTTAAGAGTTGTAGTTTCTTAGAAGAAAAATAGTAAAAGGTTAATTATTTTGAGTTGGGACGTTTTATAAGGAGTTAATTAGATTCTTTAGATCCAGATATAATAGATATTGATGAACTTATTTATGCAGCCGAGGTAAATTTCCGATGTAATCTTTCTATTGAGAAATCATTCATACAAAATGTTATTCGAAGTTATAAGTTAGAACAGAGAGCTGCGGGGGAACCAGAATGTGGAATCATAAGCTATGAAAGCCAGAATAACTTGCCTCTAAGAGAAAGGGGAGTGTTTTTTCATGATAACTTACAATCCGTTAGAAGAAATTCAGGTATTATATAATTGTCTTAAATAAAAGTCGAAGGAAAGTATAACTTCAATATATTCTATAACATGTGTTAACAATATCGCAGGAAGTTCCAGTTGGAATGCAAAGAAATATTGGGATGTCACAAGTAATAGAAATTTTTATGCGAAATGGGAACATATTTTGGACTATTAAAGTTGCTGATCTTCTTTCAGGAGTGGCATGGAACGGAGTAATGATTGGAAATTCGGTGGAATATGCAGATATAATAATTTTATATCAGTCAGCAGTGAACTCATTCGAATTTAGCCTTTTCAGTGGCTACTCATCTCGGAAGTTTCAAACATTCAATGAATATGGAGGAATTGAAGATATTAATACGGAATATGAAGGGCAAAAAGAAGTTTCAAATCTTATAACTCCATTTCTATTAAAATCTTGCTATAGTTTTTCGATAATGCCTGCTTTTTTGGTGACAATGCATGGAGCTAATCAACAATTGGTAATGATTTTCTATAATTATTTTCACGATGGTTAAAAAATGTTATAACAATTTTATGTATAATTAGGACTGTCAATCGGGCCTTGTGAGCCGAGCTTTAAATAGCTCAAACCCAAATACCATCGGGCTTCATATATAGTTATAGGCTCAAGCTCGGCTCATAAATTTTTTAATTGTTTCGGCTCAAACTCAACTCATGAAACATTTCGGGCTTCGGGTTTATATCGGGCTTATGTCGGGTTTATTAATACTAGCAAATGTTACACCATAAATAAAAAAATTATGCACTAATATGAATAAACCACTCTTACTTTATACGCACGAGACAAGAATATGTAAATTTCACACATGTTCAAACATTAAATAAAATTTAAAATTAAAGATCAAGTCACAGATGTTATAATATACTCATCAAAATCTATTTTTTTTACAAGTACCCATATTATATAAAAAGTAATATCTTTTAATGAAAAGTTTTCTGATGATTGATTAAATTGTATTACTGTATTAGATAAAAACTTTTCATCTTCCTAAAAATAGAATTATTGATATGTGTTTTTTTTTACTCCAGGTAAGTAGAATTTTAGTGTTCCAAGACTTTCAAATTCCCAATCTTGATCACTTTTTTTTATCTTTTTTTTTTTTTTTTTTCCTTTATGTTTTCCATTTGGCTTGTACAATTATATGTACTTGATTTTGATATTCGGTACATAATAATTTTGATATAAATAATTAGTAGTAGTATTCGGTCGGGCTTTATTCGGACTGAGCCTTATTAGGCTCAAACTCGGCTCATAAATTGATCGAGTTTAATATAATGGCTCAAAATCGGCCCGGCTCACAATTATTCGGGTTCGGGTCATATTTAATCGGGCTGAGCCATCGGGCTTCGGGTAGGCCCAGCTCAATTGACAGTCCTATGTATAATGAAGTGGAATATTTTTTTGTAGAGAATACTGGCACAATTTATAGAAGCAGCTGCCATGCTAAGTAGCCGACGTGTGAATTTGAAGTCTGGAATACGAAAATGGGCAGTTACAATGACAGATAAAGGTTTCGGTGAAGGTTGGGATATTTTCTATCGATACTATAACTTAAGTACAGAAATTGTGGTTTTCTTTCGAACAAGTGCAATAACATATCGTTCAGTTATATTTCACCGAAATGGGGTACAACTGTTATATAGTTGGTATATTCAAACATCTATAAATTGTGTGTAAAATATTTTAGAATATGTTATGTAAAAAAAAAATTTGACAAACTAAATAGTTTACTATACATTGTATATATATGTACAGGATGAAAATTGTTTTTATGATGTACAAAATCTATTGTAAAATGTAAGAGAATTAATGTAATATTTTGAATATTTGATATGTTCATGTAATCATGGATAGCTATTTTTTATGTAATAAAATAGAAGCTTAATTACTCATTCAAGTTATGTATGTCAAGATTATAAAATATGCTAATACTTCATAATTTAGTAAATCGCTTAGAAGTTAAGAAACTAATGCAGTATGCTCCTCGATAATTTCTAATTAGTTTTTGAAAGGTAAAAACATCACTAAGGGAATTTTTTTGTAATACTAAAACAAATTTAGGGAGTTAAGTGGAAAAAAACATAAATTATGGAAATGTGGCTTATGATTTGAAAAGACAAAAAATTTAGAAATAATATCCACTTATGTTTTCTTAAATATATTCTCATTACCCTTATTTATTTATTTACAAATGAATCATATAAAAAAAATATGTTTTAATCAAATCAATAAACTTGGAAGTAAAAGAATGAAATTGAGAAATCATTATGAAGTTATGAAATTCCATGAATATATAATTTTAAATTTCAATATTTTAATATCTTAAATAAATAATCTTGATCTTCGGTCTAATTGGAAATATTTGTTAGTACTTTTATAAATTAAGATAAGTAAACTGTAGAGGAAAATAAATAACTGTCCATTTGAATCTGCTATAGAAAATTTTCCCGATATTTAAATAATCATTAAATGAAATAAAGAACATAATTTCCAAATTAAAACAGCCCTAATTTTGCTCAATTGAGGCAGAGATGATGCATACGCAATGCAAACTCATAAAAGCTGGAATTTATCTTCAATACATATCTCCCAAGATGAACGTGCGTGTACATATACAAATACCATCTTCGATAGTAACGAAAAAGAATTTTGAAGAGTTAAGGGCTCAGTAAATACATATCTTATTTGATATTCTGATTTAAATGGCATGAGTTTAATTTTGGTATTTCCTACTACTTCTGTTACGAAATGATAATCTACATCTATATGTTTAATAGTATAAGCATGGAAAATAGAATTGTTAGACTTTTGCATAGGCGATTGATTTTCAGTAAATAACAGAGCAGGAACTGTAGGAAAAATTATTGAATCTTTTAGAATATGTTGAATTTATTGCATCCTGTTAATACTTTTCTTGTGCAGATTATTTTCAGACAGGAAATTGTTTTCTAAATCTTCACGAAACAATATAATTCCCATGAAAATTGTAATACGCAGGTCCTAAGCTTCTTGTGTTGATAAGAAAATCCCAATATCCATCACCAGAAGATCGAGTTAATAGTTACTAAGTTATTTGAGAAATATAAAATTCCCTTATCTGAGCAAATCTTCAAATATTTAAAGATTTTATGAAGAGAGTGCAAGTCTTTTAGTTCAGGACCTCAAACAAACTATCTAAGCTTGTCAATAGCATAATTGATGTCTTCTCTTGCAAATCTAATATATAATAATATTCAATTAACCTTCTGTTAGAATTAAGATATCTACTTTGTTAAGGTGTTTGTTTCTTCTACAAGTCCTTCGTATCTGTAGGATGAAAAACTATTTTAGATAACGCTAGAGCGTATTTTCTTACATTGTTAGTGTTAGGACTTCGAATAGATCCCCATTGATAAAAGGTGTTAATTTTTTTACACTCAGGGTCAATATATAGATCGAGCCCATATTGCATACTTTTAACTTATCACTCTGTTCTGAACGAGAAAATACCAGAATCATAAGGCAAATGAAATTAAAAAGGGCCCAAAGAATCTTGCAAAGGCAATCTGGTGCGAGAGGGAGTATAAAAGGAAGAAACGGTATTCGTATAGAGATCAATCATGATCAGACAAGAAATCAAAGATTTGTCAGTTTTACTTCAATTTTTCAACGCAATTTCAATTTTGAACTTGAACACAGTGTTTAGCAAGCTAGATTTACTTTGCAGAATACTGCCTGTGAATATATAAGCAAAATTCTCAAGATAAGGAAAAATTGACAGAGCCATTCTTCCTAGTTACTTTACTTTTACGAGAAAGAAAATACAGTAAATACATCCTAAAATCTAATAGAAAAATGTTGCAGTCCTGTTAAACTCATCTAGAAATTAGGCAGTTATTAACAAAATAAAGACATTTCTATACACAAACATTATTTATCTCCAAAGCAAGAAAACAAGACAACAAAATAGATTTTCGTTGTTCCATATGCCTGCATACAGAAATGCTATAGAAAATGTAGTAAACAAAACGCAGCATAGTTTAATCTCATATGCCAACAAATTTGCATATAATATTACATACCATAAGTCTTAAACATCTTCAAACAAGAGTATCATAGACATCACACTCTGCATCTTCTTTTGAAGTACCTATATCTCCTGTGAACAGAAAAAACTGAATTAAATTAAAAAAAATAAAATAATATTATTTCTATTACATTGAAATTAGAAATATGTTACCTGGGAAGAGGCTTTTCACAACTATATGCTTGAAATTATTCTCAGGAACACTATCTTGGTCTTACGGAACCGATGCCACTTTATTGTCCTCGCAAACATCAGGAGTTTCCTTAAGGCACAAATTCGTGACAGTGTACTATTGTTGTATATGTACACCAACAGTGTTCTCCCTTTTCCTTATCTTCATATAAAAGATTTTCCCCGCTAACTTATTGTTTACCCATTCAGCCGTAACTGGTTCGCCCTGCGCAAAATCTTTTGTTTAGATTCAGTAAAACATAATGATTTTAAAAAAGCAGAAGATATAACAATAAAGTTTACCTTATCAGATAGGACACTACTAGCTTAACAGTCCTTTATCACAGTCCACTTGTACAGCCAATAAAATATGAGAAAAATTATTTGAAGAAGTAACATGTTAAGCAGGTAATAGGTAAAACAACTAAGTTTGAAAGCATTAAATAAAACTGTACAAAAGACTGTGAAGAATTGAGCTGTTATATAATCATTTTCCTATCAGATAAACTCATACACATCTCATAATCCATCTGCATCAGAAAAATTACTGGTGTGCCAAACATAGTCACACTGAGCGATCCCGTTGAATCGAATACACAAAGATAGATGCGTTCTCTATATAATTTAATATAATAATATATATGCATCAGTTCTTAAAACACAACTAAAAAGTAAAACTTTAAGAAAACGTTATGTAGATATACACAGTAAACCATGGTTTAGTTTGCGTTTTCTCTCCACACATTGCGCAAGTATACTCATAATCATAATCAACATCCACAGAAGAAAGGCATTTCTTGCAAGCCATGTAATAATATTTTTGTTCAGTGTTTATTACCATGGCTGCCACCTCACCAGTAAACTGATAGAAATAGTGTCCTGCAAGCCAGCTGTATGGCTAGTATTTATTGTAATAAATGCGGAACTATTCAATTTCGATTAATAAATGCTCTTCATTATATGGTCATCTTTATCTTATGTAATAATTATCTACGCATAATGATAGAAGTCCTTAGATCACAGGGCTATGGGACAACCCGTTGACTGATCTCCAAGGCCGTGATCTAGAACATATTCAAGAGTCGTAGAATCCAATCGAGATAGGACATCGTTGGATTCGGTTAGACTCTCACTATTGTGTATACTCCAATGAACCGGAGGACGCTGGGGTCCACGAGCGTGACTGGGACAGTCGATACACATAAGTGGGTGGCTTGCTGGGATGGCAAGCGCACTGAATACCCCAATAAGGAAATAACTCACCATGGAAGCGGTAGTCGCATATCGGGGTTGAAGTTATTCCAATTTACAATAGTATACGAGGAACGATCCCTAACAACTTGAGGTGATAGGGTTTATCTGGTGCGAGAACGTTTATGCTTTGATGTGAGTTCCGACTGAATGGGGATCACCAGAAAGTCTCTGTGGACTCACATTGGGTATAGAGGAACTCGTATGCAGATTCATATCATCAACAAAGGAT
The DNA here is from genome assembly GCA_003313485.2 of Penstemon barbatus. Lineage (NCBI taxonomy): Eukaryota > Viridiplantae > Streptophyta > Magnoliopsida > Lamiales > Plantaginaceae > Penstemon > Penstemon barbatus. The sequence continues at coordinate 88,179,777 of CM064883.1, read as the reverse complement.
CCGTTGACCCAACTTGATAGGTTGGGAAATTCTCCTATGAATTTCTGTGAGAAATTAATTCTGGTAAAATCCTTGGCCAAGGTATCTGACGACTTTATGTAAGTAGCTCATAAAGATTAAGTCAAAGAGAATTTATTTCAAGAACAGAATACATAAGGTCGAAACGAAATAAAAGGGAATCCGATGAAAGACCATACCCTTAAGTCTCGACTGGGAGATTGTTCGATGGAGAGATTGTGTCGTATATGGAAATTGTAAATGATAAAAGGTTCACTGAATTGATTCACCAGTGATTGGGCTCCATGGGCTTGTGGCTGGACATCGACCGTGGAGTGTGGGAGAATTCCCAAATTAGCAGGGGTGCTAATTTTGAAATGATTAATCGACAGAGTGTTCGATTAATTTAGAGTATTAATTGCTCGAGTAATTAAATAATATTTAATTATAACCCACGGCCAATTATGTGGTGAACCTACGGGGGCATACACAATACACATGAAGCGAAAGCGAGGAAATAAGAACGAACGAGTCGACTGGGTCGACTGAGTCAAAATCGACTGGGTCGATTAAATGGGTGGGTCGACTGGGTCGACCCATGTGGAACGAAAATGGATCCAATTGGAATTGGATCAAGATAGTAAATTAAATTGGAATTTAATTTATGAGTAAATTAATTAATTGGGAGATGATTTAATTAATTGGGCTATTTAATTGGGAAATTAAATAAAGCCCTGAAAGATTAATTAATATGGGCCATGAATTAATTATAAGACTTAGTCTTCTAATTAAAGAGGGTCATGGCCCATGTAGGAGAATTAGTATCCTAATCCTTCTAGGATTAGGATATGAGAGATATCTATAAATAAGAGACTAGGTCTCATATCTCACACACAACTCTACAAGCAAAACAAGAAAAGCAAAAATTCTCTCTCCCTCTACCTAGTGATCGGCCGAACCCTCTTCCACTTTGGAAGAATTTTTCGTTTTCGATTTTCGTTCCAAAATCATTCTAAAATCCTAGATATTAATATACCCTATGTTCTAGTCGATTAGGATATATTAATTTTCGTGATATTGTGGTGTATCAACTCGTAGAGGCGCAACACGTGGGACGCTACTCAAAAGGTGTGGGTCGATCTTGCCGGGGCAGAATTTAGAGCTCGTCTTGCTAGCCGAGGATTTGCAAGGAGATAGGTATAAACGAGAAAACTTATACTATCGTTTAATTATATTCATATATATACAACTAGAGAATATCCTGGCAAGATTCCGTAAGAGGTCCTAAAAATTTTATATTCCGCTGTGCCTAGGGCTGTTTATCTTACCGAATCCCAACATAAACCTCTCAATCTACAATATCAATAAGTAAATTTATTTTATAAGAATTTATGTACAAATAAATAAATGATATAAAACATAAGAATAATGCATAGTATACAGAAAATAGCTAAACTTACACTCGTACCTTTGGTTTAGAACTTCACTAATTAAGGAAATCTGATTAGTTGGGAAAACAGCAGAAGATTCTACTCGTCGAAAAAGTCCTTTGCACTGATTGCATCAACAATACACTTAAGATTATTGGAACACCTTTATATATATTGAAAGTAGATATTATTAGAGAATGAAAAAAATGTATTTACCTTAAAAGAATTTAAATATATTTATACCAATTTTTTAAGGCAACAACTTCAAGAATATTTGGCTCGACTTCAATTATAGTGGCTGCAGTAGAGCCAAGAGTTCCATCTGCATCAATCATACATTCCTGTTAATATTATAGAAGCTATTTAAGGGAAAATACAATTCCGCTTAAACAATTTCGTGCACATAAGTATTTTTACCACGATGTGCGGATACCAGAAGTTGTGTTGCTCTAATAATTGGCAGAGTATCTGTGGCTTTGTCAATAAGGTCACCTTCGGCCACAGCAACTGCGTTCCATAACGTAAGCACAACAACCTTTTTCCTAAATAGTTTATGAGTAATATGATTTACTTTTTAAATAAAGACTAAAAATATTAAGGCAAAAAAAAATTAGAAAGTGAAGTACACAATTAAACTTACTCATGATCCATAATAGCAAATTCACGAAGTTTTGTGTCCTTATTATTTAGAATAAAAGATCGAGTTCTCCTTTCTGGATCACAATTGCAACAACATCTATATTCAGAAACAAAAAAAACATATCGTAAAATTTGTTAAGAGTTTAACTAACAAAAAAAAAAGTATTTATTATTTAACATACCTAAGAAAGTATTCTGATGAACAAGAGCATTCAAATTCCCAATTGAGCCATACTCAGATTTTATAATAGAGCGCGAAATTCCACTTTCAGGATCTGGATTGCATGCAGTTTTTGAATTGATTCCATTGATATGGATATCCGAACTTGTCATACTTCTCCTCAATCTTTGAAACAGATGCATTAGAAACAATATAGATTTTTATACATGGTGAACATATCCTTGAAATGTTCGATATCAGGATCAAATATAGTTGCCGAAATTTTTTGTCCTTGCTGAAAATATATGGAATGTAAATATTCTCACGACAATATAAATAACTCAATAAATCATAAAATATATAAATAATAACTTTAATATAAAGAACACACCGTTTCATCCACCAACAGAATACGCTGATACAACTTTACACCTCTTGCAGGCAAGAGTGGCTGTGTTTTTGCTTCGACCATGACCCATACAACCCATGACTTAGTATCTTTTTTCACCTCCTTGATATGCACGGTTCGAGGACTCATTTCACTGCATGTAAAAAAAAAAAAAATTACCAATACATAAGTAAACATATAAAAAAGCACACTATAATTTCTATTCCATTCAAGTGTCTTATAAAAAGTCACGTACACACAAACAATGAGATCATATATTTAGTTATATAAATAAAATCAAATAAAAAAATAAGCCACCTTCTGCGAACAAGAAAACCTCTCCATATACCATAGTTTTTGTATAATCACTATACAAACTATTTTTTGAATCAGGATGTATAAGTATCTTAACGCCAGCCCCTGATTTTGCTCGAGACAAAGCAACATAAAGTTGTCCATGCGAGAATGCAGGTTCCTTCAAATAGATACCAACAAACTCTAAAGTTTGACCTTGAGATTTGTTTATTGTCATAGCAAAACACGGACGTACTGGAAACAGCATCCTCTTAATTGCTATCGGACAGTTAAGCTTATCTGACAATTCAATAGGTATTCGTGGGATAAATACATACGTTCCTTTAAAATCCCCAGTTGCAATTTCTGCACCAATAAATTTGTCACCTAATTCCTTGCAAATCAGACGCGTTCCATTACACAAACCTTGTACTGGATTAAGATTTCTCAACAACATTATAGGAGAATTGTACTTTAGCTTTAGTGAATGAGGAGGTAATCCACTGGCACAAACTCCATTTAGGAAGTCTTCATATTCTGCTTGCTGCGAAGAATCATTTGTGTGATTAAAACTTAAGTATTCTCTTATTTCACCAGGAAATCTTTCCATAAGAAGTTCATTTAACAAAGTTACACAATCATTCTTTGGAGTTAAGATAGCTCTATCAATCAGAGAATATGGATTCTCAACAGATGTATGAAACGAAGGGTAAACACTTTCAATCAACCTGTCAAGAGAACTATTGACATCAGTGAAATGAATATCATATGAGATGGTATACGAATGTTTTCATCGAATAAATATGGAACTTCACCATTCCCAACAGCTAGAATAAATGAAGTAAAAGCTGGATCTTCCTTCGCTCTCATATTCTCATGTAGTTTAAATCTAATAACCTTTCGCCAGAGCGATGAACTCACAAAACTTGCACCTATCATAGCATCTCTTGAACCATGAACAATAATTGGCAATGTCTGCCTAAAATCTCCTCCAAAAAGCACAATTTTCCCACCAAACGGTTTTGCAGATTCAAAGAAATCGACCAACAATTTATCTAAAGATTCACTGGAAAAACGATTAGCCATTGAAGCTTCATCCCATATGATAAGTTTAGCTTCAACAATAATTTTGGCAAGACTACTTTGTTAACTAATCTTCCCAACAGATTTATCCTCAGGATCAAATGGTAGGTTTGAAACGAGAATGCGCTGTTCGGCCTCCAGGAAGCAAAGATGCAGCAACACTCGATGTGGTAACAGGCAAAGCTATCAGGCCATTTGAACGCACAAATGCTAATAAAGCTCGATACAAGAACGTTTTCCCAGTACCAGCAGGTCCATCCAAGAAGAATGCACCACCTTCGTTAGCATTAAGTTTTCCAACAATAACATCTTACATCATTTTTTGTTCAACATTAAGCATATGAACCAGTAACATATCTTCCATAGAAACCTTTATCGATAATTCATTTTTCATAGTCTTTACTATATCTATCTCCATGTGCTGAACATCTACCTGTAAACTTAATACAAAAATCAGTCAAGCATTTCTCCATTGAACTCAGCACAACTTCTATAGCAGCAATTGTCATATCTAAAACCTCATCGCTTCCAAAAGCTCCATTTCTAGCAAAATCTTCTGACAATGAAGGGTAATATTTATTCCACAGTGACTGCGGATCACCAACAATACCATACACAAGAAACATAGAATACGGCATTTCATACAACATAGGCTCCGCAAGACAATTATCTACATAAACATCATATTGCAACAGTCCTCTACGAATAGCAGCCTCTCTAAAACTATCAAACTTTTTACCAAATACAGTTAGCAAAAACTCAAAAAGAAGTTGGGCATCGAACATTATTCAAAAGCAATCTCTCAAAGTATCTTTCACCCTCCATTGGACTAACTGTACAGAGTCGGCCCATGACAAGTATTTTTTTTTATGTAATTTCCATCTATGTTTAACCGACTCCCAAACAAAGTATTCTGGGAAATTTTTGTATAATAGATTGAGCTTCTTTGCTTCGAATCCGACGAATTCATGAAAAAAATTCAGTCAACATTGTCCGAGAAGATAAAGGATTAGCAAGACACTGTTGAAGAGTCTGATGTACTCCAAACCGCAGAGGTTGATGATCCGGTAGGTGAACTGGCAAAATAATAACAGGCGGGAACATTTCACTTATAGCAAATCCAAAAATTCTCCAGAAAGCTTCAGGTGCACAAATATATCGTCCTTCCTGGTATTCATTGATTTCATCTCGTTGCCCCACATGATCATCCGGAGTAACAAGATACACGAGCTTACAATGGCCCTTGTAGATATATTTGTATAAATATTTTACCAAGTACACATCCGCACATATTTCAACATTTATGTGACAGTCCAATTTAAGTAAAAGGTATGGACAATATGGCACGACCGATCTATTATCAAGTCTCATTTTCTGGTAAACAACTGAGTGACCATCATTTCTTCTACGATAAATAGGAAACAAATTTTGACCATTCATAGTACTTTCTGCAAAATCCTTAGGATAATAACTCTTACATTTACCATCACGCATACATGCATACGATTTATTGGATTCTCCACATGGCCCATGCATCATATGTTTTATTACATAAGAACGCAAAAAATGGTGTGCACAATCCGGAAGTTCAGCACTTATAATTTCATCATACACGACGGGCACAAAAGTCTTGTGATGCAATGTCAAAATAATGATCCAGTGAGCATGAGGCAGGCCACACTTCTGATATTCAACAGTGTATGCATACGCTGCAACCTCCCCAAAAAGCTGTTTTTTCACAATCTCAAACTTCAGCTCCTCAAGCTTCTCCTTGAACACACGAGCTATTTAATCAGGCCTGTCATCAGCTTTTTCAAATGGCAGTAAGTAATTGACAATCTCACTCCAAGCAGGATTGCATGTCATTGTCAAAAAAACATCAGGTTTTCCAAACCTCTCAACAAGTGACATCGCATTTACGTACCTCTTTCTCATGTCACGAGGTCCACCAATAAAAGAAAAGGGCAGAATGATTCTTCGGCCCACATTACTTGGTCTAATCTGTTCATCAATCAAAATACTTGTTGGATAGAGATGAAGATGAAGGCACTGAAGATAATTTGTAAAGGGAGGTTTTGATGATTTCCAAAACCTAAGATCAGCTAAGTATGAAAAGCTTAGTTGTAAAAATCCCTTAGAAGAATTTTGAATAAGTAAGAAGACAAATCAGACAAGTCAAAATTCAAGTTCCAAAAGACTAGTAATCTGCTGAAGGAAAGAAATCAGACTGGTGAAGATCGGCCAACTCAAATCAGATTTGTTCAAGTTTGGGATCAACTTCGTCCATCATCAAACTTGCACTTTTGTCAGCCAAGTGGAAAAGATCAAGAAGTCTTCCCAACGGTAATAAATGCCCCTTGAAGTAATAAATGCTGAAGTAAAAGGTTATTAAAGACAAATGACTGAAGAAATGCTTCGTATTAGCTTGGTGCATTTAATGCTGTCTGACAGAAAGTACAGTCGCCAGTATTGTCACTGTGCAGAGAGCCGTTCGCGGATTTTAAGGACCAAAAATCGAGAAATTTGAATTGTGTCTCTCTTCAACGGACATAATTCGAAGAGTGAGTATAAATAGCTGAGAGAGACGAAGAAAAAAATATACAACAACTTCTGAGAGATTGAATTCGAAGCAAAATATTTTCTAAGTCTCAAAAGCTCAAGAACAGCTCATCATCAGCCTTGTCATTTGTTGACTCAAGCTGAAGCTGAAGATCAAAGTTAAACACATTTTCTGAGTGAATCTGTAAGAGAGAAAAGTTGTGAGAAGTAGATATCCATCTTATTGAGTGATATTACTTCGGAGAGTAGGAGTTTCTTTGTGATTTCCTATTGCGAACTTGTGGCTGATCATTTGTTGTGAAGCACAAGCAGAGTGTACTAATTACTTTGTGTTCTTAGTATAACCCAAGATCTGTGTGACTTGGAAGAATGGATTAAAGGATATTCAAATCCATATAACCACTATAAAAATTCTTGTGTTTTTACATTGCTTTTACTTGCATATTTTCAGATCTGCATAAAACACATCATTAACTGTTTGAAAATTAATTTAAAGGAGTTTACAAAACTGGGGACAAAATTTTCAAACTACTAAGTTTACTTGTGAAAAACACTTTAAAAATTCGCTGCAAGTACTCTAGTACTAAGACTGATTTTAACAAAATCAGCTAAGTAACTATCAGATTAGTGGTCAACAAAGCTGTTCAAAGATTTGTTCGCGATCAGCCTTGTAACTTACTGTTCTGTAACAGCTTAGTCTGTTTAAGTTTAAGTAACAGTTTTGAAGTTAATAATTTGGATAAAATTTTCAGAGGTCTATTCACCCCCCTCTAGACCTCATCTGACCACTTAGGACCAACAAGTGGTATCAGAGCGGGTGGTTCATAGAATCAGCTGCCTGATCAACGAGCTTGATCCAAGTGTTTTTCAAAGGTTTTCAAACTTTTTCAAAAAGAGCATATTTTTAAAAAATCAAATTTTTTGAAAAATGGATTGCATCAGCCATGTTCCCCACATAGCTGGTGTGAGCTTCGAAGACTGGAAGATCAGAATGGAGATCTTCTTAGCAGCCTACAATGACAACATGTATACATGTATCATCAAAGGTCCATTCAAATTCACCAAGACCATCAAAGTTGATGAAGTCGATATAACGGTGGAGAAAGATTTAAATGAAATGACAGCCGAAGAAATAAAGTTGTTCGACCTGGACAAAGTTGGGCGATTCATCATGACCAAGGCCCTTAATAACGACAGATTTGACAAAGTCAAGCATTGCAAGACTGCCAAAGAAATGTGGGATAAGGTTCGTGATATGAGCAAAGGAAACGACGCTATCAAAGAGCATCAGCTGAGTGTTGCTCTGGAGGACAACTTCAAGATGAAGTCTGCGAAAACCATTGATCAGATGGATACAAGGTTTACAAGGACGCTGAATGAAGTTTTAAAGCTTGGAAACATCTTCATTGATAAGGAGATAACCGTCAGAGTGCTGAAGGCTCTACCTCCAAAGTTCAACATGAAGGTGACAGCCATGGAAGAGTCAAGAGACTTGGGAAAGATCTCACTCACCGAGCTGTTCTCAGTACTCAAGGCATACGAATATAAACTGTCAAGAATGGGTGTTGACGAAACCTCTACTTCAAGTCCCACAGCTGCCCTGGTTGCTGCTGAAAATCCCAGAAGACCAACCTATAAAAGCAAAGATGTGGACTCATCTAATGAAGCCACACTACTCAACAAAAAGGAGTACACTGCTGGAGACGTTGCATTGCTGATGAACAACTTCAAAAAAATTCTACAAAAGAAAAATGAAGAACAAATACAACAATGCTTCTACTTCTAACCCTACTTCTTTTTCTCAAGATAAAGATTCTTATAAATCTAAAATGATATGCTATAACTACAGGAAATTGGGTCATTTCATCAGAGACTGCCCATATCCTAAAGCTGAAAAGTACACTGAAGAAGAAAAGAGAATCAGAATGGAAAGAAAACATCAGAAAGGCAAGGTGCTGGTAGCAGAAGCAGAAAAGCTAGCTGCCATCTATTCATCAGATTCGGATTCAGACACGTCTGATGAAGAGTCTTCTGAAGAAGAAAGACCTGCTCTTCTCTGCCTGATGGCTAAGGAATCTGATGACTCAGAGGATGAGGTAACCCCTCTAGAAAATGAATTGTTTAATTCATTTCAGCAAATGATGCTCAATAATACTAGTATATCTGATGCATTTGCTAAGCTTAAGGAAGAGATGATATTGCTAAGAGAGCAAAATAATTCACTGAAACTTAAGGTTGAAAAACCAAAGGAATCAGCTGAATATAAATTGCTTGAGCAAGAAAATGAAACTCTGAAAGCTGAATGTGAAGTTCATAAAGGAACAATCATGGAACTTGAAAAGATCATTGAGTTTCATGAAAAATCATCTGTTGCATTAACTCATATGTCTAGTAAACAGAAGACACCTTTAGATCAGGATAAGTTAGAACTGAACCATATTGAAAAATTCATATCAGCTGACAACAGTAAGGTCATTTTGTATGTTCAGACTACTAAACCTGCTTCACCTGAGAAAGTGTTAAAGGAGACGAAAACTCCTAAGGCTTGATGGGGGATATTTCGCACCCTTTATAATATTCGGATCGACTAAGAGATATCGGATCGGTCCGACCATATAAGCTCGTTCGGGATCTTCTATCGACCCAGTTAAAGACGACTCACCTGGGCGAACAGACTACAATCCGGACTCAAGAAGGATTAATGGGTCGAGTCCTATTAGGACTATATTTCCTTGTAACGCTAGGTTTAGTATGATATAAATACCTAGTTAATCATTATATTAGACATTCAATTTGACGGAGTTTATGCTTACATAACAGCATAATCCCAAATTATACAAGAAGAATCACTTATTCGCCATATTCATACTGTCTTTTGTTTATTGATTGTCTATATTGCTAACTGCTCCCTTCGTATAAGTTCTTCCTAGGGATTGATCCATCCTGAATAAAGTAACAGAGCCCTATAAATCATATATTGAGAATCCCCAATATAATATATTCACTGATACAATTAACCCGAAGAAATCCGGTTAAATCAGTTGGCGCCCACCGTGGGGCTAGGTTAATTATTCGATCGACATATGGCTCGCCCAAGGAAGAGCGCTCGTAACGGAGCAAGAAGTAACACGACCAATCAACATGACGCGTCTGAGGAATTACAAGGCAATACCGACAATAACGCCCGTGTATCCATCGACGACCGGCCACAGAATGAGCATCATCCGAATCAGGAGGAACCACAAAGGACCCCTACTGGCGGAATACCGGAAGAGCATGTGGCTCCAACGATCCCAGTTCCCCTGACAGATGCTCAGGAGAAGTGGCGACAGATTGCTATGCTCGTTAAATCACTCTCCCCAGAGGAATTACTCGTACCTGAACAATTTCCCAGAAACAATAGGACTGCTAGGGCAAATCCCGCTCAAAGAGCGCCAAGGCAAAACGAGGAAACATCTCAACAAGCTGACAACCCGGCGAATTAGCAGCACTCGCTAAACAGTCCGCAGCAGGACAATTCAAAACCCTCTGATAAACATCCCCGAAGGAATTCAGGACAAAGAAAACCACAGCCGGGACGCAGCAGGTCGAAGGAACGCACGATAATCCCTATCGAGGATGACATAGATGATGCGATTCCAGATCGACCACGAACAAAGCGATTCTCGGAAAGAGAAATCGAAAGGATGGTTCAGGAACGACTCGAACAACGCCTACGATCCGTTCAAAACCCGTGGGCCCGAACCACAAAACTTCAGGAAAGCCTAGCGGCATGCTCTCCCTTCTGCAGAGAAATAAAAGAAGCACAGTCGACCGGACAGGTTCCGGGTAGACTACCCAGGTACGACGGAACCACCGATCCAGATGACTATATCTTTAGTTTCACCAATATTATGAATTTGTATTCTCACTCGGCGGAGTTCACCGCTAAGCTGATGGTAACTACTCTAGAAGGATTAGCTTTGGACTGGTTCGCCAAACAACCAGCCAACTCCATATTCAGTTTTCGAGAATTATGCAACAAACTAATGCAGCAATTCGCCAGTCAAAAAAGACAGAAATTGCCGATGAGCTATTTAGGGACCATCTATCAACAAGAAGGTGAATCCTTAAGGAACTGGTTGGCAAGATTTAATGTCGAATTACTCAAAATCGATTCCCCCAATATTGATTACATAATCTCGACCCTCTTCGACCTCACGAAGAATAGGCAGTTCGGAAATGCCCTCAGTCGAAAACAACCAAGAACGTTCGCCGACATCATGAGCTTGGCATCTAAATATATGACCCAAGAAGAGATCAATTCCTTTAAAGATAAAAACAAAAACAAAGTCACAACCTCAGGGTCCAAACGGCAAGATAGGATTCCTGCCCAAAGACCCGTGGAGTATGAACGATCTTTTGGAAAAAGCAACGTTTTCCAGCGGTTGGAATACAATAAAACCGACCAAGACAGACAACCTAATTTCTATCAAAGACCAAGAAATCCCGAACTAGCGATCAGAGGAAGGGTTAATCAAGTAGAACACCCAAGGCTAAATGCTCCGATAGAAGAAATATTGCAAGTACTAGAAAGAAATAATTGGATCCCTGAAGCAAGGAAACCCCAAACTTGAATGATGCTAAAGTAATTTTTGTAGAGAATACTGAGGACAGGGGGTCTTTGATATATTGTTTATGATTTCTATTCAACTTCATTGGATGGTGCAAGTGGTAGGAAGCAGATTATTATTTTCAAGACAAATTATTTTTTGTTTAATAAATTTTCGGTTTTTTTTTACCGAATCAAACCGCACCGTACCGAATCGGTAATTTACCGAACCGAAATTTTCGGTTTGGCAAACGGTACGAGATTCCAAAATACGGAACCAGTCGGTATACCGAAATTCGGTACGGTTCGGTTCGGTTTTACCGTTTGCACAGCCCTATCTATAAGTAGTGTAATTTTTATAAACCATTTTTGCGAAATAACCATATTAAGATTAGACAAGAAATTTTCTTGGATAACATTTTCATCAAACTCATTATGACCATATTCCTCATGAGTGCTGATTTGTTTAGCCATTTCTAAACGAGTAATTCTCTCTTCTAATTGTTGATTCGTATTTTTCAAATTTGAAATCTCTATTTTTAAATTTTTTATTTCTTTATTTAGATCATTTACAGAACTAGGTATTTCAATATTCTGTCTTTCTTTTAAAAGTTGATAAACTTTATTCATAGTATAAGGTTCTGACGAACTTATAGATATAGGTGGTTGGATCCTATCAGAATCTTTACTAGTCGAAGGAATGTCTTCTACTTGCATTTGATCTATTAGTTTTAATCTTAACTCGGGATCTTTAATCTGTTTTAGGAATTCTAACATATTTCCTGAAGTTAAAACATTTAAATGCATATTTTTAAATTGAGATAGGATTTTATAATAATCCTCTTTTTCTTCATGAATCTCACAAATACCTCCTTGGGCACAAGGATCACAACAATAGCTAGAATCCTGAGAAGCTATCTCTTCTTCTTCTAACATATCAATTTCTTCGGAAGAATTATTATCAGAACTATCTCTATCCTGAGATTCTTCAGGTTCTGATTCAGAATTTATTAATAATTTTTCTAAATTTTCTTTCATAGATTCATCAATTTTTAATTCATTTATCTTTCTCTTCATTTTACACCTATTAGCGTAATGGCCTATCTTACCACATTTATAACAAACAATTTTCTTTTTATTAGAAGATTTTTCTTCCTTCTGTTTATTCTTTTGTTCTAATTTCTTTTTAGAAAGATGTCTTCTTTTCTTATGGTAAGAAACATTATCTGTTCCTGGATTAGATTTATAATTCTTTCCTTTTCTTGAAGTAGTTGGAATATCCATACCAAATTGGTTACAAAACTGTCCTAATTGACTTTTTTCATTTAAGTTTTGTCTTTTAATTTGTTGATTTAGTTTTATCTCATTACATAAAGTTAATCCTTCTTGAATACAAGTACCAATTAATTTACCATAAGTATAATCTTCATAGGGTATATTAATCCTATCTTTTCTAAGATTTTTCCTAACTCTTTCAGCAAATAAGTTAGGCAATCCATCAATAAATTTTGATTTCCAATGAGAGTTATTACATTCTGGCAATTCCATAACTCTACTCAAGAAAGTATCTTTGTACCATCTAAAATCTGTAAGAGTTTTACATCTTAGATTTTGTAACATAGTTCTTATATTTTCACTATTATCAGAAATTCTTCCGGTAAAGTGTTCTAAAATTGTAACTATAAGTATATAAACAGCATTTTCAACATTTTGACCGTCTTCTTGTTTAATGGTTCTGTAAATGTCTAATTTACTTCTTTCTGTTAAATAATTATCCCACCAGCCTTTTAATTGGCCAGTAAATCCAGCAACTATCATTTTAGCTACAATACTATCACTGTTATTATTACTCTTACAAATAGTACTATACATAAGCATCCTATGGGCTAAAGTATAGATCTGTTTTTCAGTATAACCGTCTAAATTCCATTCATAAATATTTTTTCCATTATAACTGTTATTAACAGTATACTCCTGTTCTTCATGTAAGGTATCCATAGGTGAAGGTCTCCTATAGTAATATAGCCTTTGAGTAGGCCTATCGGCGAATTTTTTAATTTTATTTAATTCATCGTTTATCTTCTCTTTGTAGTTATCTTTACTAATACTTTCAGTAAACTCATAATTTAAAGTATTTAATTTTAATCCTTTAAATTTTTCTTCTAGAAATTTTTCTAGTTCTTTATGAGATTTTAATTTAAAATCTGTTATTTCAGGTGGTGGCTGAAGATGAGATGTAGAGACAATACCATTTATAGGCTTTTCTTCTAGATCTATCATAGGTCTTATGTTTTTTATTACAGAGAAGATTTCTTCTACTCTATTATGTAATTCTTTAATTTGATCTCCTAAGATATTTAGATACAGATTTGTATAATTATTTTGTTGTAGTATACTATTTATATTACTGGTTGTTATCTGTAAAGCATCATTTTCTAATAATTTAGAAAAAGCTGTAAAATTTATCGTCTTATGGTCATTACCAACAGTAAACGAACTTTGGGGAGGGAAAACACTCATTAAAACATCTCCATTAGATAATTTGTAAGTTCTTTCTAAAACTGAAATATGATTTTCAAAATATGTTATAACAAACCAAGGAACAAAATGGATAATTTTATTTTGTAAAGTAGTGAATTTATAAAATTCATTTTGAAAATAATTTTGGTCTTCTTTAGAAATATTCTTAAAAAACCATTCTCTAAAAAGTTTCCATTTTGGAAGATTATATTCTGTTTTAATTAATTGTCTTGCCTGAGAACCAGGACTAAAATCAATTTTTTGTGTACAATCCACTAAATATCATCAAAATTTGCTTCTGAGGGAGTTATATCTGCCTCTCCTATATTTCTGACAGAGGTTGCCAAATTATCTTCTTCAGTATTTTTATAAATACCTTTTCCTATGTTGTCTTTGTTGAGAAGAATTTTTTCAACTTTATTGTAATCAGTATTTTCTCTAAATTGGGATGTAGAATTTCTAGCAGGAAATCTCTCATATTCATACGAAGTTGAAGTTCTAGTAGGTATAACTAATTCATCTAAAGGTGATATAAAAGACCTGACTGAAGAGCTTCTAGAAACATTATTTCTAGTATTTTCTATCATTTTTATAGAAATATCTCCTGTTTGAGATTGAAATATTTTAGAAAAATCATTACATATTTGAGGTTTGGGTTTGACCGCATTCGTTATTTTCCAAGTATCAGGAAAGGGAATTTCATCCCACTTAATTGTTCTTCTAGTGGTTATATTTGATTTACCAAGATTGGTTTCAATTATCACGGTTTCATTTATTTTTTTATCCATTATCCTGCAATTTGGATTTAAAGTATAAAGAGGTTTAAAATAAACTCTATAGCAGACACACATGACTTCTGTTCCATGTTCATAGTCATAACAATGAGTTTTAACATTTAAAGTCAAGGCGTCTAATAAATTAATATCAGTTAGTGATAACTGTAAATTAGGATAAACATTAAAATAAACTGGTCCATGTGCCAGACTAGATTGTATTATTCCCATTAATGATTTTTTTCCAATTTAGATTCCTACCATCACGTAGTGCTGCAATAAAGCTTTCTGGTAATCCTACCAAAGTTAATGGTTTAAAAGCAATTTGTACTAATCCTATATGGATAAATTTATGAGTATATCTATAGGGTAAAATATCATTTTCATTTAATAATCTAATAGTTAATTCATCATTATTAAGAGATATAGATTCCTCTGTAGTCTTAACAATCTGTTTAAGTCCAATTCTTTTAAAAGTACCCATTTTATAAATGGTTTTTGTTTCAATTTTTGGAATAGTCCACTTATTAAGTAAATTAAGATTCTGAGGAATATCATATTCCTGATTCAAACTATTCTTAATATTTCCATTTTTACAGAATCTATTCATGTTCGAAATATTTTAATCATATGTTAACCCATATAATTACAATATATATATATATATATATATATATATATATATATATATATATATAAATTGGAATGATATTATAGTTGGTATAGTGGTTAGGTACGGGAGCAAAAAAGATTGAGAGTTCGAATCCTTTTCGCTTTCGCAACTGAATAGTGAATTTTAACCTCTGTGGAGATTTAATTGCTTTTTTTAGCTTAGTTATCAAACATTTTTTTTATATTTTTTTTTATCTCATGGAGATTTAATTTTTCTCCATTTCCATTTCGGTCAATTTTTTGTACCTCTTTGTGAAGATGTAATTGCTTTTTTTGGCGTAATGATTATATTTATTATTATATCTTTATGAATATTAAATCTATTTTCTCAAAGAGGAGATTTAATTGCTTTTTTTTTTCCTAGTGATTAACTTTCTTTTTATCTCTTTATTAAGTAAATATTTTTTCTCCATCTTGACCAAGTGGTAAATATGATTTTTATTCTTATGAAGATTCAATTTACGTAAACTCATCTACCTATATATTGATATATTAATTTATTTCTTCATTTCACCCTAATATTTAGTTTTTCCCTTTTAAAAGTGTTCATTAATTGCCGTTTTTCTCGTTAATTTTACCTTTATGCAAGCTTCAAATTCCTTAATCTATAGTAGATATAATTGTATTGAATTATGAGATCATACTTATACTATATTTATAGAAGTCGAATATGATTTTTACCTTATATTGCATATATTAGTGAAATATTCGACATTTACATGCCTTGTGTTGGATAAGGATGAAGATGAAGGCTCTGAAGACAATTTGTAAAGGGAGGTTTTGAAGGATTCCAAAACTTCAAAGATTGGCTAAGTATGGAGTAACTTAGCTGATGATCCCTTAGAAGAAATTTTGACTAAGTAAAGAAGACATCAGAAGAGTCAAAAGTTTCAAGGTCCAAGACTTCTGATCTGCTGAAGTAAAGTTATCAGACTGATGAAGATCAGCCGACCCAAATCAGATTTGTTCAAAGTTTGAGATCAGCCGAGTTCGCCATCAGACGTGTACTTTCGTCAGCCAAGTAAAGAAGATCATGAAGTGTTCCCAACGGTAATAAATGCCCCTTGGAGTAATAAATGCTGAAGTACAAGGTTATTAAAGACAAATGATTGAAGAAATGCTTCACATCAGCTGGGTGCATTTAATGCTGCCTGCAGAATAGTACTGTTCATAGTACGGACAGACTGCAAAAGAGCCGTTCGCGGATTTTAAGGACCAGTACTCGAGGAATTTGAATCTTGTCTCTCTTCAACGGACATTTTTCAATCCTCAAGTATAAATAGCTGAAAGAGACGAAGAAGAAATAAGCAACACACTTTCTGAGAGAAATTTCCGAAGCAAAATTCTTTAAGTCTCAAGAACAGCTCACTCATCAGCTGAGTCATTTGTTGACGAAAGCAGAGTTGAAGAATCAAGAAAAATACATCTTCTGAGTGATTTTGTAAACAAGAGTGTTGTGCGGAGTTGTGATCCATCTTTGTGAGTGATCAAACTTCAGAGAATAGGTCTTCTGTGTGATTTCCTATTGCGAACTTGTGGTCGTTTCATTTGTTGTTCGACGCAAGCAGAGTATACTGTAAACTTTGTGATTATAGTATAACCCAAGATCTGTGTGACTTGGAAGAGTGGACTAAAGGATATTCAAATCCATATAACCACTATAAAAATTGCTTGTGTTTTGTTTGCATTTTACTTGCATATTTTCTGTTTGCATAAAAACACATTTAAGTCAACTGTTTGAAAAAGAGTTATAAAGGAGTTTATAAAACTGGGGAAACATTTTTCAAACTACTAAGACTACTTGTGAAAAACACTTTGAAAATCCGCTGCAAGTACTCTAAGTATTAAAACTGATTTTAGCAAAATCAGCTAAGTAATAATCAGACGAGTGGTCAACAAGACTGTTCAAAGATTTGTTCGCGAACAGAACTGTTAATAACTAATCTGATCAGCTTAGTCTGTTCAGTTAAGAGTTAAAGTTTTAAAGTTAAATTTGAAGAAAATTTTTAAAGAGGTTTATTCACCCCCCCCCCCTCTAAACCTCTTCTGACCACTTGGGACCAACAAGTGGTATCAGAGCGGGTGGTTCATTTGAATCAGCTGCCTGATCAACGAGCTTGATCCAAGTGTTTTTCAAAGGTTTTCAAACTTTTTCAAAAGAGCATATTTTGAAAAACCAAAACTTTTTGAAAAATGGATTGTATCAGTCATGTTCCCCACATTGCTGGTATGTCCTTTGAGGACTGGAAGATTAGAATGGAAATCTTTCTAGCAGCCTATAATGACAACATGTACACATGTATCATTAAAGGTCCATTCAAATTCACCAAGACCATCATAGTAGATGAAGCTGAAATGGTGGTTGAAAAAGATCTGACAGAGATGACAGCCGAGGAGATAAAGCTGTTCAATCTGGATAAAATTGGCCGTTTCATCATGACCAAAGCCCTGGACAATGATCGGTTTGACAAGGTCAAACATTGCAAAACTGCAAAGGAGATGTGGGACAAGGTTCGTGACATGAGTGAAGGAAACGACGCCATCAAAGAGCATCAGCTCAGTGTTGCCTTGGAGAAGCTAGACAACTTCAAGATGAAATCTGGAGAGACCATTGATCAGATGGATACCAGGTTTACCAGAACATTGAATGAAGTTCTAAAGCTGGGAAAGACCTTTACTGACAAGGAGATCACCGTCAGAGTTCTAAAGGCCCTGCCCCCCAAGTTCAATATGAAGGTGACAGCTATGGAAGAATCAAGAGATCTGGGGAAGATTTCTCTTACAGAGCTGTTTTCCGTACTCAAGGCATTCGAGTATAAACTGCCTAGAATGGGTATTGAAGAAACCTCAACTTCAGGACCCACAGCTGCCTTAGTTGCTGCTGAAAACACCAGGAGACCAGCACATAGAAGTCAAGATGTGGACTCATCTGATGAAGCATCTATACTCAACAAGAAGGAGTACACTGCTGGAGACGTAGCATTATTGATGAACAACTTCAAGAAGTTCTATAAGAGAAAGATGAAAAACAAATACAATCATGCTGCTTCTACTTCTAAACCTAACTCTTCTTCTCAAGAAAAAGATGATTATAAAGCAAAACTAATGTGTTACAACTGCAGGAAATTGGGACATTTCATAAGGGACTGCCCATATCCAAAAGCAGAAAAATACACTGAGGAAGAGAAGAGAATCAGAAAGGAAAGAAAGCATCAAAGAGGAAAAGCAATGGTAGCTGAAGCAGAAAAGCTTGCTGCTGTCTACTCATCTGATTCAGATTCAGACACATCTGATGAAGAATCTTCTGATGAAGAGAAACCTGCTCTCCTCTGCCTGATGGCTAAGGAATCTGATGACTCCGAGGATGAGGTAACTCCTCAAAATAATGAACTGTTTGATTCTCTAGAGCAAATGATGTTGAACAATACTACGATTGCTGGAGAATTTGTTAAGCTTAAGGAAGAGATGAGCTTGCTAAAAGAGCAAAATAACTCACTGAAACTTAAAGCTGAAAAACCTAAGGAATCAGCTGAGTATAAACAGCTTGAGCAAGAGCATGAATCTCTGAAAGCTGAATGTGAAGTCTATAAAGGAAAAATCATGGAACTTGAAAAGATTATCGAGTCTCATGAGAAATCATCTGTTGCATCCACGCATACATCTAGTAAACAGGAGACACCTTTAGAAAAGGATAAAATAGAATTGAATCATACTGAAAAATTCATATCTGCTGACAATAGTAAGGTCATTCTGTATGTTCAAACTTCTAAACCTACCTCATCTGAGAAAGTGGTAAAGGAGAAGAAATCTCCTAAGGCTAAAAAGAGCAAAGAGCCTAGTGTAGGAAATCAGACTAGTAAGACCAAACAGCAGAGTCCTAAGAAGTCTGCTGACAAAGCTAAACTGAATCAATCTGTTGGTAAAGCTAAGTCTAAACAAGTTGAGCAAGCACCTAGTAAACCAAAGAAGCATAAGAACAAGAAAAATCAAAATGCTTGGTATGGAAATGAGTCATATTATGTGCAACCTGCTGCATATCATCCTATGTATCATGCACCTCAATTTTCTAGTTACTATGCACCTTATCCTGCTCATCCAATGCATGCATATCCTGCTTATCATGCACCTTATCCTGCTTATGAACATTATTCTTATCATACTGATCATCAACATGACTTATCTGATAATTATGATGAAAATAAAACTGTTCATGCTCCTGTGAAAACTCAGAAACCTAAGAAGCCTAAGAGTTCAACGTCTTGGGTTGTCAAAGGTGGAACTAATCCTTCAGGACCCTCTCAATAAGGGTACCTAAAATAATTTTATTTTTGTTTTGTAGGATAGGATTAGGAGTAGGAGTAAAGTAGAGAAGATTTGGTACTTGGACAGTGGATGTTCAAGACACATGTGTGGAAACATACATGAGCTGACAGATGCAGTTGCTGTGGATGGTCCAAAAGTTACTTTTGGGGACAGCAAAGAAGGCAAGATTAAAGCTAAAGGAAGGTTAATCAGAGGAAACATAGAGATATCTGACGTCTCATATGTCAAAGGCCTCAAATATAATCTGCTGAGCATAAGTCAATTTTGTGACAAGGGATATTCAGTCATCTTCTCAACAGATAAGTGTTATGTTGAACAGATTGGTACAAAGAAGGTAATTTTATCTGGAAGACAAGGAAATATCTACATAGTCGACTGGAATTCTGCTGACAAGAATTCAAACGTTTGTTTGGTGGCATCAACACCAAGTGAAGTTAGTTGGCTGTGGCACAAGAGAATGAATCATTTAAACTTCAAGACCATCAACAGATTAATCAAGAATGATTTGGTAGAAGGGATTCCTAAAATAGTCATGAGCAAAGATAAGCTCTGTGACGCCTGTCAGAAGGGTAAACAAATCAAGTCATCGTTCAAAAGCAAGAAGCACCAATCTTCTGGAAGGATATTGGAGCTGCTACATATTGACTTATTTGGACCCATTGATCCAGTCAGCAATGGTGGAAAGAAATACTGCCTAGCTGTTGTGGATGATTATTCAAGATATACTTGGGTGATTTTCATGAAGAAGAAAAGTGAAACCAAGGAACATCTTACAAATCTGATGGAACTGATCCAGAATGAGAAGAGTATCAAAATATTGAAGATCAGATCAGATAGAGGGACAGAGTTCACAAACTCTACTGTTGAAGAGTATTGTAATATCAAAGGAATACATCATGAGTATTCTGCTGCCAGAACCCCTCAACAGAATGGTGTTGCTGAAAGGAGAAACAGAACACTGAAGGAAGCTGTCAGAACCATGATAGCTGAAGCAAAGCTGCCTCAAAGATTTTGGGCAGAAGCAACAAATACAGCATGTTTTACCCAAAACAGATGCATGATCAACAAGCACAAAAACAAGACTCCATATGAAGTTTGGAACAATAGGAAGCCAAACATTCATTACTTTAAGATATTTGGTTGTAAATGCTATGTTTTAAATAATGGTAAAAATCACCTTACTGCATTTGCAGAAAAGGCTGATGAAGCTGTCTTTGTAGGATACTCATCTGTTAGTAAGGCTTATAGAGTTTTCAATAAAAGAACATTACTAATAGAAGAATCCATTCATGTAGTATTTGATGAGCCAAGTCAATCTTCTGAAAAGAATCAAAATGTTAATCAAGATCTGTCTACTGATTTACAGAAAATGAATGTTGGAAAGAATGAAGAATATGTACCCATCATACTACCTGATATCAACTCAGCTGATAACTCAAGTGCTGTTCAAAATCACAGAGCTGATTGTCTAACAGACGAGTTGCTAACAGCTGATAGACCAGAGACTGTTCAACAGACGGCAAATGTTCAACAGACTACTACTGTATCTCCAACAGTAGTGTTGCAAGATCAAGACAAAGGACAACATTATGATTTGCAACCTGATCTCAGATGGCTCAGAAATCACCCACCAGAGTTAGTGATTGGTGATCCTTTAGACAGAGTGAAAACAAGAAGAGCTGCTGCACAAGATGCTATGTTTGCTAGTTTTCTATCTCAAATTGAGCCTAAACAAATTGAAGAAGCTCTTAGTGACTCCAACTGGATTGAAGCTATGCAGGAGGAGCTAAATCAATTTGAAAGGAATGAAGTCTGGTACTTAGTTCCTAGACCAAGTCATCAAAGAGTCATTGGCACTAAGTGGGTATTCAGGAATAAAATGAATGAAGATGGTGAAGTCACCAGAAACAAAGCAAGACTAGTGGCCAAAGGTTATTACCAAGAAGAAGGCATTGACTTTGATGAAACATTTGCACCAGTAGCAAGACTAGAGGCAATCAGACTCTTTCTTGCCTACGCTGCTCACAAGAATTTCACAGTCTATCAGATGGATGTGAAATCAGCTTTTCTCAATGGAGAATTGCAAGAAGAAGTTTATGTTGAACAACCTCCTGGATTTGAAGTTTATCAAGAAGAGGACAAATTATATCGTCTGAAGAAAGCTCTTTATGGACTGAAACAGGCTCCAAGAGCATGGTATGATACTTTATCTGACTTTCTTTTAATTAAAGGATTTCGCAAAGGTAAAGTTGACAAGACCTTGTTCACTATTGAATGGGAAGAACATATTTTGCTTGTGCAAATTTATGTGGACGATATTATTTTTGGTTCAACTAATCAACAGATGTGTGACAAGTTCTCAAAGCTGATGCAGAACAAGTTTGAAATGAGCATGATGGGAGAACTTAACTATTTTCTTGGTTTGCAAGTTAGACAGTTGCCTGATGGAATTTTCATCAGCCAAGCAAAATACACAAAGGATCTGTTCAAGAAATTTGGTATGGAAACTAGCTCTACTGCTACAATTCCAATGTCTACAAGTCTTCGTTTGGATAAAGATGAAGATGGCAAATCAGTAGACATAACCAAATACAGAGGCATTATTGGGTCACTGTTATATCTAACAGCCAGCAGACCTGATATCATGTACTCTGTTGGGGTCTGTGCAAGATTCCAATCAAACCCCAAAGAATCTCATCTCTTAGCTGCCAAGAGAATATTGAAATATATTAAGGGCACTCAAGAATTGGGATTGTGGTACCCTAGAGAGTCTGGATTTGAGCTTATTGGATATTCAGATTCTGACCTTGCAGGCTGCAAGATTGACAGAAAAAGCACAACAGGTGCCTGTCAATTCTTAGGTAGTCGTCTGATCTCATGGATGAGTAAGAAACAGACTTCAGTTTCTATATCTACTGCTGAAGCTGAGTATATAGCTGCTGGAGCTTGCTGTGCACAAATCTTATGGTTGAAACATCAACTTGAAGATTACAATATCAAAATCAGTGGAATACCAATCTACTGTGACAATA